>PVIY010000234.1:5495-211183 GCA_004026745.1 Myrmecophaga tridactyla | reverse complement strand
GACCTGCCAGAGCCGTGGGGGTGGAGGCCGCAGGAGAACTGCAGCACCAAGGTGGCTACCGCACATCCGGGCGCGCCAGCACCCCACTCCCTGGCTGCACATGATAACTGATAGAGGGCCATCCGCAGTTCTGGGTCTGTCTCCTTGACAGCGGGGAGAGGGGGGTGTATGTGTGTGTGTGTGGGGGTGGGGTGAAGGTGATAGGGGGAGGGGAGGGCTGGGCGGCCTGGCCCCTCCCACTCCGCCTTTTCTCCTGGGTCCTACCCCTAGGCCGGCAGTAGACGCGGGGCCACCGGCGAGTGTGCGCGGGGACACCGGACACCGAAGGCGGCGCGCTGAGGCTTAGCCACCCGCGAGCACCGCACCGGACTCGCCCGCGCCATGCGCGCCCTCCGCGGCTCCCGGGGACCCTGGGCGCCGCCGTTCCTGCCGCTCGCCCTCCTGGCGCTCCTGGGTGCGGCGGGCACGAGCTGGGCGGACGGGAACACCACAGGTGTGATGGGTGTCGGAGCCGAGGGTGGAGGGTGCGGTGGAGGCGGCGGGCGCGCTGGAAGGGGTGCGCGAGGCTCGGATCCCTGCGGGCGGAGGGTGTTGCTGGCGCGCGGGGGCTGGGACGCTGGAGAGAGAGGCGCGGGGTGCCGGCAAGGGTTGCTGGGGAGGGGCGACTTCCTATTCCCATTGGCTACACTTGCTTATCTGAGCGGAACGCGGGGGCTGTGGCCACTGGGGTTTTTCTGCTCGAAGGGGTGCATCGGGAAGGAATTGGGGAGCAGGAAGTGGGGAGCTGCGGTAGTGGGAGCAGCGCCCAGGTTTTCCTAGGAAGAGGGAACCATAGGTGTGTGGGGTGGGTGGGTGCGGGCGCTAGGTAGCCGTTTACTCTTTGCTAATTGTCATAATTTCTGGAAAAGCCCCATTCGCCAAGGCCCACTCCCTTCCCTCGAATTGATAGCTAGGCCCAAATACCTCCTTTCTTCCTCCTGGCAGGTGGGTTGGCTTCGAGGATGTTTTTGAGAGAAGAGTTAATATTACAACGACTACTCAACCAACCAGCCCAAACCGTCACGGTCTTTGAAAACCAAGGTTTTTTTTTTTTTTTGGTTGTTTTGTTGTTTTTAGTACTCCTTTAACAGAGGGATTTATGTGTACAAGCATCACCAAAACCAGCAAAGAAGTCACCATTTTAGCTTCACCTCTTTATAATTACTTTTTATGTTGAAGGTGTTTCATCCAACCTACTTTCTAATGCAAGTTCCTGTATAAATCTGAAACTGTTAGCAACCAGTAAAGATAATAGCAGACCACAGCTTCTCAAGCTAGCAAATATTGACCACCCGTAACTAAAATTGGATCGTTGTTCTACATAAGATTTTCAAGCCATTCAGGTGAATTTATTTTCATAAATTTATAGCACTTAGATTTTTGTAAGGTGCTAAAGAAGGAAAGATAATCAAGGAATAAGATTTTCAGTTCTCATCAGTGTCTTGTAAAAGACCTAGCTGTTAGCAACTTGTTAAGACATTTAAGAAAATTTCTTGCCCCACTTCCTAACCACATATCTCGTTTTCTCATCATGCAACTTATAAAGAATTGTCAGGGTCATTTCCCTCCCCCTTTGGCTATCCCCATTCTTCCGTCACTTGCTATTCATCTTAGAATATTGCATTTCTGAGGTTAGTCCTGGAAATTTGTTTCTCATTGCTAAATATTAGAATTACCAGAGAAGCTTTAAAAAATACCGATACCTTGGTCCTACCCCCCAAATTTCAGATTCAGTTGGCCTGGGATTCAGCCTGGACATCAGGATTTTTAAAAGCTCCACTGGCATCTGGGCCATAAGGTTTAAATTGATATTCAAGGCAGACATCTAAGGAGAATAAATCAGTGAGAGAAAAATAAGATATATCTCAAGGATGGCAGAAAGAAATGGGATAAATGTGCGGGGAGGGGCACATGTTCGTGTAAGTGCAATTCCTGTCCTCTTAACTCTCCAGTCAAAAGTGTGAAATTATGTGCTTTATAAAAGGCATAAAGTTAGCTTTTCTCTTTCCTCAAGGACATTGTGAAGTTTGACGAATATTTTCTATCTACTTTGAATTACCTGTAGAAAGGTGTTTATAAGCCTAAAGTTTTGAACCAACTTTTAATAATCAAAATGGTTATCATTTTTCATGTCTACGATATATAAAGTTATGTGCCAGGCACTGCACTAAGCAGTTTATAGCCCTATGAGTTAACATCTTGTCCTTGGCTTTCAGATGAGGAAATTGGGCTTTAGAGAGATTAAACAATTGCCCAACTACACATGTTAAGTAAGTGGAGGAGGAAGAAGTGTAGCATTGGTTAATGTGATTCCAAAGGCAGCTTTCTTAAATAGAATGCTCAGTTGTCTTACATAACTTGATCCACCTCTAAATGTTTGGAACCACTGGCAGAGAGCACAGTGTGTGAATCTAAACATTTGATTTGAGCTGAAAGTTGAACTGAAGGTCATGCTGACACAATTTCAATTCTGAAATAAAGTTAGGCTCAGAAACTCAACTTCATTCTTTTAGCCTGTTTCAGTTGAATGCTAAATATCTTTGTAAAGAAGAAATATAAATGGATATATTTCACCATAATTATTTTTAGCATTACATAGAGCAAATTGGGGGAACAGGTCATTCCTAATCTTTTGATGTTGCACTAGACTAATTTGAAACTACTGTTTTGACCTTTAGAGGACATGGCTTATGTGGTTCCCGGATCAACCATGGCTAGACCACCCTCTTCACGCACACATACCAATTGCCTAGTAACAAATGTTTATTGACACAAATATTATTCAATCACTTCTGGCATCCTGCTAGCCTCTCATCTAGGTAAAAAAACTCTAGCAGTTCTTGCCTTTAATGGCATTTAAATTTTTAGAGGAACAGGTGTTAACCTTTAACAGAGATATATCTGTTGCACTAAAATTTTTACCCTAAATATACCATCACATTAAAAATTATATAAACATTTAAGAGTTAGTTCAATTGGCTTTTCTTCCAGTCTCCTTTCTCTTTTTTCTAGCCCCCACTTTTCCCTTCCCTTTGCCCTCTGAATAATTTAGCCTTGTGGCCTTAGGGTGAGGAAGAGCAGGAAGACCTTGCCTGGCTGGGTGAGCTGGAGGGGTGCAGAATCACAGATTTAGAGTTCAGAGCTGGGACCAGAGGCTGAGCTGGTGAAGAAGGCATCCGCACAGGAGGGTGGCCCAGTATGGAGTGTCAAAACTGGAGCTGAGTGGAGGTGGTGGGTGCTCCTGCAGGGTTTCAGAGCTGAGAAGGGTGACAAGGGCTTTTATACAGGGACAGCCTGGCATGCCATATCAGATCCTATCGGGGGTAGGGGACAAACATGCGGAACTGGGGCTGGGAAGTTGGAGCACAAGTGTGGTGAGAAAAGACAACTCTGGAGAAGGCTGGCAGCGGCAATGGGAGATTCGTTATCTATAGAAGGGTTGATCAAATAAGTAATCTGATAGGGATAATATGACCCAGATTTTTTACTGTTGCTGAAGGAAATAAAAGGTTAAAACTAGAAAGCACCCTGTGTTATTGGATTGGAATTGGCGGTGTCAGTGTGAATTCATGATTTTCAATATAGATAGATAGATATCTATATAAATATAGAAATAAATATAGATTTAAATGTGTGTATGTGCAAATACAAGCACAATATATATATACATGTCTTAAACATGTATATTTGTATGCATAAGATATACATTGCATGCGTGTACATGTGTATTTGTAAATATGTATATATCATGTATGTGAGTATGAATATGCATACATATATTCCTAACTCTATCCCCAGTGAAGTAGTAGTGATTTCCCTATAGGAATGAGCATGCTTAGTGCTAACATCTTGGATTTTAGTGAAGAAATGCAATGTTTTACTAAAGTACCAGAGCTTCCTGGGAAAAATTACTGATTTCAGTCCTGGGACGGAGAAAAGTACAAGATAAACCTAGAACATCTTGTGCTAGAAAGCAATGATGAAGTACTTGCAGAAAGATGGGTCTTGTCAAATGACACAGGTGCCAGCTTGAAGTGGCCTCCAGTGGCCAGATCTAGGGTAAATTGAACATAAAAATATATAATGACACTAATGGATTAAAACCCACCCAATAAAACAGGAATTTGTCAATACATACTGCTATATAGTAATTCAATTCATTTGATGAGCCACAAAATATTATAGTTTCAAAATAACTTCATCCAAAATCCTTATTAATTCTAATGGAGAGAAAGTAATTTTTCAGTGGCCTGGCAGACACCTAATAAATGATCAAAGTGAAAATCGTTAAACTGACATAAAAATTGTGTGCAACCTGATAGAGTACAATGAGAGTACAGCATCATCTCTGTGATATTCTTGCTAAAGATGGATACCCTAAATCTAGTCATGGTACAACACAACTAGCCTGGAATCTTCATAAGTGTCAAGGTCATGAAAGTGGAGCTGTTCCAAAGTGAATGAAGGAGGTGAGAGAGATATGGCAACTAAATGGTAACGCATGATACTGAGCTGGAAACTTTGCTATAAAGTGTTTATAAGGACTTTTGTGGAAACTTAAATGGGGTTGGGGCTGAGAGGGTAAAACATAAATGTTAATTTCCCTATTTTAATGGTAGCATTTTGATGACATGAGAATATGTTCTTTGTAGGAATTATACCCTAAAATTATTGCTGGTAATGGGTCACCAGGTCAGCAACATACTCTCAAATGGTTCAGGGAAAAAAGTTCTTACTTATGCACTTGAAACTTTTCTGTTAGTTTGAAGCTGTTTTTAAAGGAAACAAAAAGAATTAGCTCAACTCTTCCTGAAAAAGCTTTTGAGTTAACATGGATAGTAAGCCACAATGTTAGTTGACACCCTCATTTATTTATATATTTAGGTACCATTTTCTGGAGGAATGTTAGTCTTTGAACAGAAACAAATTATGTGTGTTGTGGTGTTTGTCCTAAATTATAATCTTCTGACTTTTTGTATAGCTGACCTTGTTTATTTTACAGTAGTACATGACGTCAGAGGTACTTTAGGACGCACACATTGACATAGAAGAAAAACACTCACATTTTCCTAAAAACAAGTTCCCTGTGAATAATAGAACATCTTCGCTATTCACACATAACAAAACATCTGGATAATGTATTGTTACTGTAGGGACAACAGATATTATTTTTGAAAATGATGTTATACTTTTCATTGACAATAAACATTTTTCTGGCACTTTTAAGTTATTGTGGCTATTGTAATTACGAATCTTTTTAGAATAAAATGGAATCTTTCTAGAGCCTTCTAATTATATAGTTCTGAGAACCTGAAATTTGATTTATATATCTCATTGGACTGATTGTGAGACCCAAAGTGCTTCTGTGACTTGACCAAAAGCATAGAGCTAGCTAAAAGCTATAAACTGGTTGCCTCTTTTGCATTTCAAAACTTCATCTAGCACATGGCATCTCTTCAAAAAAGGTCCTCAAAATAAGTCCCTGGCGGGAGAGTGTGGTTGGCAGAGAAGGGTGGCAGAAGATGTTCACACTTTAAAATATCTGATCTAAAACTTTATAAAACAGGGCCTTAGGGTTACGGGGCCATTAGAAGATAATTAAAAATCATCACTTTGAAGAATCAAAGTTGAAGATATATCTGTTTGAGTAAAGCAGGGTTTCTCAACCTCAGCATTATTGAAATTTTGGGCTAAATCATTCTTTGTTGTGGGGGCTTCCCTGTGTACTGTAGGACTTTTTTTTGGCATGGGCAGGCTTCAGGAATCAAACCTGGGTCGCCAGCATGGCAGGCGAGAATCTCCACTGAGCCACTGTTGCACCACCCCACTAGAGGATGTTTTGTAGTATCATCACCATCTAGATACTGGATGTCGGGAGCAGATACTAGATACCTTCCCCAAATTGGGAAACGAAAATGTCTCTAGACATTGCCAAATGCTCCCTGTGGGACAAAATCGCCCCAGTTGGGTACCACTGAAGAAAATCTTCAGTCCTAACAAAAGATGACCTAGTTGATGCAACATTTTAAAAGTTCATAGCTTTTGGAAAGACCAGAAATCCCGATCAAACTTTCAGGAGTTTTATTTGGCATAAATTTCACTGGTAAAATATCTCAAAGGTCCTTGAAGATTCAAAATCCATGGTGAGGTTGCTTGAAACGTGAGAGTTGCCACACTGTCCTTCCAAATGTATTGCTTGGCAGAATCTTTAAAGGAAGAATGAGTCTATTCATAGTCCTATATGAGCAGGTTTTAAAAATAGTTTTACAAGGCTGTGTGAAAGTGCACACTGTTCTTCATTAGACTTTTTTTTAAACTTGTCTAAAAATGGCTGTCTTGGCTAATATTTATTATACTATGCAAAAAAAAATGTCAGAATCTGGGCCATCATCTGTCCCTGAATTAGAAAGTCTGTCTTATAAATGGTCCCAATCAGGAATTTATTTTCTTGACAAACCTTCCTTCTTTTCTCTGTCACTACTACCTTCAGAGAATCTTTCCTCAGTTGTTATTGGCACTTTGTACCTCCTATTGTCATACTGTCTCCCAGGCACGCTAGTGTAAGGGATCAAAGTGGACTTCTCAGCCCTACACCTGTGTTTATCCTGCTTTCTACTACTGCAGATATGGACAGGGGTTCGGGTAAGAGTGTTAAATTCCTAAGAGCCTAGAAATAGAACTCTAAATGCATTGTTTATAGGCAGTGTGATACTTGGGAATCTGATTCTTTTTAATGCTATAATTCACCATATTATGGCTTAAACAGCCTCTAAAATTTGGTATGGGACTTCATGATTGTATATAATATTGCTTCTATAAGGAAATGTATTCTGAGTTCTAAACTTTTCTTTTGTAAATAGTATATGTTATCCTTTCCTAAGTTGTGCTACAGTAATTAAGTTGCATATTTATAATGCTATTTAGACCCTTCCAAGATTTTAAAATGCATTAGATTTTGGGAGTTACTGTTCTCTAGAACAACTATTAAATGTTGTTACTCTTATGTTGATGTTTTGTCACTACCTGTGAAAGAATACCAGGTAGAAAATTTCTACCAATGATAAAGGGTTGAATAGGATAATTCAAGGAATGTGAGTTATGATTTGGCACCATCACTCCATATTTATGCAACTCTTTTAGCACTCAGTTCTTTTCCTATGAAATGAAGTTTAGAGTGGAGATATATTGTCAAAGCACAGAGCTGGGCATTTCATGTTTTGAAACCCCGAGTAACAAGTCAGTTGCAGAGCTTGGATTAGAACACAACATTCACGCCTCTCCATTTTATATGTCATTTTGTGACTCAGCCTAATCCTTTCAAAGACATATTCAAACTACATCTGCTTTGATCTCCTGCCAATTTCCTTGAACCACCAACATTAACTGAATCAGCCCCTTGCCAGCTGTCCAGTTTTTTTTTTTAAGCTTTTTAATTTTGAAATACTTTAAACTTTTAGGACGGTAATGAAGATATTACTAACCCAATACAGAAAATTCCAGCATATCCTTATTGCCCTAGATACCCAGATCTATCAATTTTAACATTTTGTCACATTTGCCGTATCTATCTATCTTATCTATCTATCTATCTATCTATCTATCTATCTATCTATCTATCTATCTGTCTGTCTGTCTGTCTGTCTGTCTGTCTGTCTGTCTGTCTATCTATCTATCTATCTATCTATCTATCTATCTATCTATCTATCTGTCTGGTTTGCTAAAGCTGCTTGGATGCAATATATCAGAAATGGGTTGTCCTTTACAATGGGGATTTATTAGCTTACAAAGTTACAGCTCTAAGGCCATGAAAATGTGCAGGCTAAGGCATCAACAGGACAATACCTTCTCTGAAGAAAAGCTCTTGGCATCCAGGACACCTCTGTCACATGGAAAGGCACATGACAGCATTTGTTGCTTCTTCTCTCCAAGTTCCATTGTTTTCAGCTTCTAAACTTGGTGGCTTCCTCTATCAGCAACTCCAGGTTTTTTAAAATTTTTCTGTCAGCTCTCTGGGTTTTTTCCTGTCTTTTATCCCCTCATTAAAGACTCCTGGAGGTGGAACAAGATCCACCTTGAATGAGGCGGATCACATCTCAATTGAAATAAACTAACCAATAGTCCCACCTACACTAGGTTTGCACTCGCAGGAATGGATTACAAGAGCATTGCCTTTTCTGGGGTTACTTAACAGCTCCAAACTGCCACACTATCTATTTTCTGAACACTTGAGTGTAGGTTGAATACTTCATGCTCCTTGAGAATTTATTACTGACATGTATATTTACTAAAATGAGGATATTCACTTAGGTAACCACCTAAGTGCAGTTATCAAGTTCAAGAAATTTTTTAGGTGCAATTTTATTGAGATATAGTATATATTCACATACCATATAATCATCCAAATTGTATGGTCACTGGTTCACAGTATCATATAGCCATGCATTTGTCATCACAATTGATTTTTTTTTGTATGCTGTATGGTGGGGGTCACATTACATTATTTTTCCATGTGAGTATCCCATTTTTGCAGCACCGATTGTTGAATTTTGGGGGGGGGAGATAGGAAGTACATGGGCCAGGAATGGAACCTGGGTCCCCCATATGGCAGGTGAGAATTCTACCACTGAACTATCCTTACACCCTCCCCCCATAATTGATTTTTGTACATTTTTATTACTTCCCCCAAAATAAAAATAAGAATAAAAGTAAAGAAGAACACCCAAAACATCCCATACCCCACCCCCTTTGTTTGTTTATTTTTTTGTGTTATTTTTCCTTACTTATCTGTCCATAAACAAGATAAAGGGAGTACAGACACAAGGTGTTTTTTTATGCTTGTTTTTTTTTCTTTGTTTGTTTACATGAACAGGCTCTGGGAATTGAACCCGGTCTCTGGCATGGCAGGCGAGAATTCTGCCATTTGCCACCATTGCACTGCCTAGTTACAAGGTTTTCACATTCACACGGTCACACCTTAAAAGCTCTATAGTTATTTTGTCATCTGCAAGAATCAAGGCTATTGGATTACAATTCAGTAGTTTCTGGTATTTCCCTTTCGCTACTCCAGTACACCAGAATCTGAAAACGCATATCTGTAAAATGCATGAGAATAAACTCCAGAATGACCTTTCAACTCTATTTGAAATCTCTCAGCCACTGAAACTTTATTTTGTTTCGTTCTCTTCCCCCATTTGGACATGAAGACTTTCTCAATCCCATGATGCCAGGGCTAGCCTCATCCCCACAAGTCATGTCCTACTTTGCCAGGGAGATTTATACCCCTGGGAGTCAGGTTGAACTTTCCCTTCAACCTGTAGAGCTCTCTTTAGAATTGCTCCTAGGGCCAGTCTAGTGGTGGCAAAAATCTCTCAGCTTTTGTTTATCTGGGAATGTCTTAATTTTTCCCTCAGTTTTCAAGGATAGTCTTGCTGGATATAAAATTCTTGGTTGGCAATTTTTTGCCTTCAGCGCTTTAAACATGTTATCATACTGACTTTTTGCCAATGAGAGATCATCATTTAATCTTACTGCAGCTCCCTCGTGCATGACACATTGCTTCTTTCTTATAGCTTTCAGAATTCTCTGTTTATCTTTGACTTTTGACAGTTCTGTTATAATATTCTATGGTGTGGGTCCTTTGGTTTTATCCTGTTTGGAGCTTGGTGAGTGTCTTGGATGTGTACATTCATGTCTCTTTTAAATCTGGGAAGGTTTTAGCCATTATTTCTTTGAATAGTCATACTACCCCTATCCATCTTTCTCCTTCTGGGATGTCCACACTGTGTTTATTTGCATGTTTTATACAGTGTCCCACAGGCTTCTCAGGCTCTAGTCATTTTTTCTTGTTCTTTCTTTTTGCTTCTCAGACTGAATGATATATTCAAGGTCTTATTTTTTCTTCTGCCAGCTTCAATCTGCTATTGAACCCCTCTAGGGAATTTTAAATGTCTTCTATTGTGATCTTCAGCTCTATTTGGTTCTTTTTCATAGTTTCCAACTCTACATTGCTACTTCTTTGTGTTCGTCTCTCAGTTTCCTGGTTTCTTTTATTTTTATGCTGACCTTTTGCTCTTTGAGCATATTTAGAATTATTTTTTAGAACTCTTTTGTATGTCCCCATCAGTTCTCTCATTGATGGTTTCTAATTCTTTAATCTCCTTTGCCTGGGTTATCACTTCCTGTTTCTTTGTATGTTTTGTGACCTTTTCTTGAAACCTGGTCATTTTGTCATTTTACTGCACAATTGCTGGAATTTAGGCTCTGAGGCATCTGTTCCTTAACTTTGTACCCAACTAGTATTGTAGCAGAGCTTTCTTTGATTCCCATGATCTAACAAAAAAAAAAAAAAAAAGAAGAAACAAAAAACAGCTTTCTCAGTCTTTGCAGATTGACTTGTGTGACTGTGCTCCTTTATGGCTTATCCATATAATCAGTTTATAGAGAAGCTCCAGGTCAAAGCATAAGGGATTTCTTGATCCTTTTTGTGCATTTCTGTAGCCTTAGGAATTTCCTGTTTACATAGTTCCAAATGTCCTTAGTTACCTAGGAAATAGTTTCCCCATGGTTCTTGGCACTGCACTGTATATAGCCTAGGCAGGCCGACTAGAGTGTTCTCCCATAGCAATCTATAGCAGACTTCCATGAGCTGCCTTGTACATTCAGGGCATGTGCTGTGGTGGTGAGTCCCTTAGGCCATCATCAGACAGACTGGTCCAGGCATACATGCTTCCAGTGTGTGTGTGTGAAAGAGTGGTCCTCTGGAACCAGAACCAGGGATCTCCACTGGGCAGGCAGGCCAGCTCCATGCCTGCCTGTAAGGGGTGGGGGAGGATTTGGCCAGGGCACCATAACAGCCTACCACTTTTACACATCCTTTTACTTGTTTCAGCACTCGCCCTGTTACTACAAAACTTTAACTGTTTTCTAGACCTTTGAGAAAGATGTTTCTGCCAGCTTTTGTTGGTTGTTCAAAGCTTCTGTGAGGGGATGGAACGGTGAGGAGTCTCACTCCTCCTTCTTGAATGGGGTGGAGCTCTGCCAGCCGTCCTGTTACAAAAGGTTTACATTTTCATTTTTTCTATTAAAAAATATCTCAATTAAATAAAAATTCCTTATTTCTACCATTCTTTTCCCTCCTATAAACTGCCTTGATTTTTTGATTCAAGACATTTGTGTGTATGGCCTCTAAAAGGGATTTTTCCCAAGACAACATCCGAAGTTATTTGTGTGCCTTTTTTTTTGGCATGGGCAGGCTCTGGAAACTGAGCTTGGGTCTCTGGCATGGCAGGCGAGAATTCTGCCACTGAGCTACCGTTGCAACACCCATTCATGTACTTTTGTACTTGAGGCATATTTAGTGGAATTGGGAGCCTGACCAAGATTAATGCTTTAAAGGGGATGTGAAGTTAGTATTGGTGGTGTCTGGTTTAGGGTCATCTGAAATTATTCTGAATACATGAGCTGGCAATTAGAAATGGACACAACAGCTAGTATATTCTGGAACTACCCACATTTCTTTACTCCTGAAGCTTGCTTTTCCTTCTCCCCTATTCCTTCAACTGCTATAAACTTAGATTTTGCCCAAGGTAAGCCTAGACCCCTTTTCTCTTGTTCTAAAGCAGGTCCTGGTGGTGAGCAGTGGGAGAATGGCCCCAACCTTAGTACTCACCTCCTTGGCTTCATCTTCATCCCCATTTCACTTTATTAGTTTCTCAAAGATGTAGATCAGGCTTGTGGCCCATGCATCAATTTGTACAAAATGCACAGGCTAGTTATAGTTAATATGTGAATGGGTGCTACTCTGAAATTTTAATGATGCAGCCACAATTTGTCGGCCTAAATTGCTATTATCATGATCCATGTAGCTCTCTAGAGAGGACGTTTACTAAAGTTTGTATTCCTCATTTGCATCTGGCATCCTGGTGCTGCATAGGGTTTAAGTGATATAAGTATAAAAATGAGAGAAAACACTTGTCTTTAGCTTTTGTCACACTTTGTTACTGATGGTATGCATAATGATAATAATAAGTACGTCATAGAATTTCAAAAGGTTTATGAAGCAGAGTTTGATGTGTACCTTATGACTTCATTCTGTCCTATAGCAGGCCGGGCCCATAAAGGAGAGATCCCTAGCAGGGAAACAAAGATATCTAAGCTTATATTTCATAAGCTTCATAGATGAGATGATATAGTAGAACAACTCTTTCCTTCCTATCCACGCCTTCCTGGTTTCACATCCATAAATGAGTAACATCTACTTCTGCTTCATCTTTTGAGATATTTTCTCTTTAATACAAACCTCTAATGAAGTTCTGCCAAAGAATGGATAAAGGAATTTTCATTAGGAAAAGAATGTTGATGGGTGGCATTTTGGCTGTGTGTGTGTGTGTGTGTGTGTGTGTGAGAGAGAGAGAGAGAGAGAGAGAAAGGGAGGGAGGGGAAGGGCATGAGTGTAGGAGAAAATGGGTGAATGTTTTAATATTGGATGCGGTGGGTTCCGCTGATCTACCGCAGGACTCACCTGAAAGGAGAAATAGGGGGCGACCCAGGCGAGACTGCCTCAAGCTGCCCCACAATGGGGCTTGTTGAAATGTCAATGAAAGAGGCACTGAATACCAAAGTGATCAGTCCAAAGCTTGAATTAGGGAACTTACAGGGAGCTGCAGCTACCTTGTGACAGACAGTGAGACTTGTTCAGTCAGGTATGTGTGTATTTATGGCAACTGCTCTATAGATTATATATGGCTGGAGAACAAAAAGTGGCTAAATATCAAGGGCTTGGGTGCAAATTTTGGGAAAACATCTTGGTATATGTTCTTATCTCAAAACAGTATGCACTTGGAGTGGGCAATGTTCAAGGTTATTATAGCAGCCAAAGCTTGGTATGCCTCCAGGTAGTTATGGGGGGTTGGGGGGATGGAGGGCAGGGAGGGGCCAAAGGTGAGGCCAGGTAATATCAGTGAGGTAATAGATGCTTTATGTAACATACAGGGTGGAAGAAAGGTTTTATAGCCCAGTGGGACAGCCCACTGACAACCCAATGAGAAACTTAGGACATATTTTCCTTTATGTTATTGTCAGGGGGTAGTATTCTTTAGCTACGTTATTAAAGGATTATTTGATGGGAAAGTGCATTTCAACTTCCAAAGGAAAATTGGAGGGGATTAAACCTTTGGAACACAGCCTAATGAAGACTTGGATTATGGCTTGGCAGAGTTTTTATTAGGCAGTATTGTGAAAGCTGTCTGTAAAGTATAAAGCTGAAGCAAAAAAAGGGATTGCTAACTTAGATAACATTTTTCATACATAGAAAAAGAATGAACTGGAAATCTAATCTTGCACTAGGAATACTTTTCTGAACAGAATATTAGAAAAATGAGATAAAAATCCCAGTTTTAATTTAAATTGAATGAAGTGTTTAAAGCATGCAGCCAAGTTGACAATAATATGCCTTTGTCCCCCGCTCTGATGTGTTTGATAATGTTGGGTATGCTTTTGTGGGCGGTAAGTACAGGTGCTCTAAAGTCAAAGGAATGGAAATTAGTTACTACTGTTAAAAAAAAAAGGAGCTTTGATGAAAGTGGGATAGGCAGAAATGGAAACCTTGATTCCTTATTAAAAATTTACAAAAGAAAAGTGACAGAGCAAAATAGGAAGTCATTTACAGGTAGAGGCCATGCCAGACTGAAACCATAGCTGGGAAACAAGTACTGGTAGAACTCTCACTGGGCATAATCCATTTTGTCTTCGCTGCCCTCTAATGCCCAGTACTATTTGGTTTTTCAGTGCTCTGTAACATAGTTTCTCTGTTCTTCTTTTCATTGTTATTTGCGCTCTCATCTCTACCTCTTCATACATAGCCTTCCCTTTTCTGGCACTCTTATTTAGTCACGTAATGTATCTTTAGTTCATTTGTGTTTCATAAAGAGACTTTAAATTATGGGATACGACATTGAAAAAAATTTGTAAAAGCCACTTGGTTTCACCTATCTATAAGTAGGGATTTTTACATAAAATAGGCATAGAAAAAAGTGCAAATTTTGTCACATTTTAAAACCCAATATATTTATGAATGTCTTTGGTGAATATGAGACTTTTTAAAGTCTGAAAACATTATTTTTCACAGTGTGCAATGATATTTTAGCTGTTGCAGACTGTTTTTAGGCGATCATTTAGTCCTAGTGAGAATTTGTAATCACATGTTCTTTTTCTTTCAGATGTACCTTCTACAATTCAACCTACCAGAGAAGAAATGATAACAAAATATTCTAACCTTTCCTTGGCAAGTCACAACATATCACTGACGGGTAAATGCCTCATGTTTCAATTAATACAATGCCAGAAAAAGATTTTGTTTTGTTTTTAATTGAGCCACTGTTTTTTTTTTATCTGCAACCTGCTCATCCCTGCTCAGGGTCTGCAGGTGAAACACAACAGTCCCTTATACAGGTATAAGAGTATGACGGAAATCTAATGTGGTTGAAGATGGTGTTTCCCGGGTACAAGGAAGAGGGAGCTCTTCCAGATCTGGTAGGGCCTTGAAAGGCTCTCTAGAATAGGGGGTTCATGAGAAAGGACAGGTAAATTTTGGTTTGCAGATACTTTTATGTTTTCATCAATTCCTTCTGGTATGTCTTTAAAAATCACTCTGCGTTGAGAGAATTCATATATCCACTGGAAGAATTTTAGCCAGAGAACAATTAACGATGGCACTGAATAAGTCAGTGACCATGTTACAGAAATACAACCAAAGAACTCCAAAATAAAACAGCTATTGGTGAAGCTACTGCTTTCTCTTTCACAGCTTTAGATTCCAGTGTTTCAAAAGTTATCTCACATTTCTTTAAATCACAAAAAGGAGTTAATCTGTTCTACTAACAATATTAAAATAGAAATATAGCTAGAAGTTAAATTATTTTAAAAATGTTTGTTAGTAACTTTTTTCCCAACTATACATCCAGTGTTAAGAACTGTTTCTTTACTTCCATTTGATGTGAATAAAAGGTGTCTCTTTTGTTTGTTTATTCTGATGCTAATGAAACGTTTGTACTGAGCTTCTTTTAAAAAATTAGTTTTCCTTTATTGAGTTTTGTGTTTTTAGTACATTTTTATGTACTTATTTAATTGTTTTGCTTCTAATATTTTTATTAGAGAAGTTATAGGTTTACAAAACAGTCATGCATAAAGTACAGGATTCCCATATACTACCCATACCGAATACCTTGCAATGGTGTGGAAACATTGGTTGCCATTGACCATAGCAGATTTTTATAATTGTGCTATTTTTTTTTAACAGTAGTTACCTTTAAAATTGATGAGAGATGATTACAATCATACTATTATCTATTATCCAAAATTTACATTAGCTCTATTTTTTCCCATGTACTACCCTATTGTTAACTCCGTTAGGTTGCGGAAGAAGTTTATTGAGCTAAGTGGCATGTGTGGGAACAGAACTAAAAGGAAATTACTGCTCAAAGCAAAGTGGCAGGGACAGTTTATATACCTGCTTAGAACAAAGAAAGGGTATGGGGGGATGGGGAGGGAGAAGCAAGGGGGACGTGAGCTATGTGAGTTGTTTATGGCAGGATGTCCTTGGGTACAATATATCTACAAAAGCTGCCCAGGCGGAATGTTTGTGTAGGAATGGGCTTAGCTGGTGAATAGTTACAGACTTGTTAGTGTCAGCATGACTGCTCATCACAATTCCTCCTTTCCCATAGAGGCGGGGGTGTTAACTAGCACTGCAAGGGATCATTGGCACATCAGCCTACCTCAGCTGCATTTTGGTGCTTCTTTGTAGAGTCTTGAGTAAAACAGGAGTTTAAATAAAGCTATTTATTTTTCTAACTTCACTACATCTTGCATTAATAGCATACCTTTGTTATAATCCATGAAAGAACATTCTTATACCTATATTAAAACTATAGTCTGTCATCTAAAATGGGGCTCCCTGTGTTGTACAGTCCTGTGCTTTATCTTTAAATTTTTGTACTAGTAACATGCATCCTAAAGTTTCCCCTCTTAGCCATATTCAACTCTATAGTTCGGTGCTGTTGATTACACTCAGACTTACCATCACCACCATTCATTTCCACACCTTTACCATTACTCTAAATAGAAATTCTGTGCAAGTTAAGCATCAGATCTCCATTCTGTAATCTCAGTTTATCTCCTGGTAACCTATATTCTAGATTGTAACTCTTTGAGTTTGCTTATTATAATTAGTTCCTAACAGTGAGATCATATAATATTTGTCTTTTTGTGTCTGGCTTATTTCACTCAATATAATGTCCTCAAGTTCATCCATGTTGTCACATGCATCAGACTTCTTTCCATTTTAGGGCAGAAAATATTCTATTGTATGCATATACTACATATTTTTATCCATTCATCAGTTGATGGACATTTGAGTTGCTCCCATTTTGAGCAATTGTGAATAATACCACTATGAATGTTGGTGTGCAAACATCTGTTCATGTCCCTGCTTTCAATTCTTCCAGGTACTTACCTAGTAGTGGGACTGCCAGATTATACTGTAATTCTGTACTTAGCTTCCTGAGGAACTGTCTAACCGTCTTCCCTGGTGGCTCTACCATTTTACATTCCCATCAGCAGTGAATGAATGTTCCTATTTCTCAATGTCCTCTACAACATTTGTAGTTTTCTTTTTTTTTTTAATAATGTCCATTTTAGTGGATGTGAAATGCTATCATCCTATGGTTTTGATTTAATATTCCCTATTTGCTTGTGATATTGAGCATCTTTTCATGTGATTTTTAGCCATTTTAGCCATTTCCTCTTTGGAAAAATGTCTATACAAGTCTTTTGCCTTTTTTTTTTTAAATTGAGTTGTCTTTTTATTGTTGAGTTGTAGGATTTCTTTATATATCTAGGTAGTTAACAATTATTGGATATGTTTGATAATGGAAAATATTTCCAAATATTTTCTCCCATTAAGTAGATTATCATTATACTTTCATGACAAATTCCTTTGATGCACAAAAGTTTTTCGTTTTTATGGGGGTCCCAATTACCTAGTTTTTCTTTTGTTGCTTGCTTTGGGTGTAAAGTCTAAGAAACCATTGCCTACCACAAGATCCTGAAGATGCTCCCCTATATTGTCTTCTGGAAATTTTATTGTCTTGGTTCTTATATTTAGGTCTCTGATCCATTTTGAGTTAATTTTTGTATATAATGTAAGATAAGGATTTTCTTTCATTCTTTTGCATATATATATCAGTTCTCCTAATACCACTTGTTGAAGTGAACTGGTATGAAAGTCTATTTCTGAACTCAAAATTCGATTCTGTTGGTCAATATATATCCTTTGGACAGTACCATGCTGAATCGACCATTACAGTGTTGTAATATTCTTTTTTTGTGTGTGCTATATGGTGGGGTCACATTTCATTATTTTTCCATGTGAGTATCCCATTATTGCAGCACCATTTGTTAAATTGTTTGTTTTTGTTTGTTTCACTTGTTTATTTGTTTTTTTGGGGGGGAAACACATGGACTGGGAATTGAATCTGAGTCTTCTGCATGGCAGGTGAGAATTCTACCATGAACTACCCTGCTCCCCCTGTAATATTCTTTAAAGTCAGGAACTGTGAGTCCTCCAACTTTGTTTTCTTTTTCAGGATGTTTTTGGCTTTTCAGAGTCCCTTACCTCTTCCAAGTTAATTTGATAATTGGCTTTTCTAACTCTAAATAGTAGGCTGTTTGTTTTTTTGGCTGGGTGTACTTTATTGATGGTACATGATGATGGTGCATCCCTTTCTTCAGGCATCTGACATGGAAGCTGTGAAGGATGGGTGATTCTCAGTGTTGGGGGATCGAGTTGGGAAAGGGCTCCCCAGCAGTTCATGGCCTCTCTTCCTTCTTGCTGTCACTGGGGCTGGTAGTCCAGGGACTCTTAATCCTTGAAGGCTATGTAGACCATAACACCTACCACCCTCTTGCTTTAGCCAAATTCATTGTCATACCAGGAAATGAGCTTAATGAAGTGGTTGTTGAGGGCAATGCCAGCCTTAGTATCAAAAGTTGAAGAGTGGGTGTCACTGTTAAATTCACAGAAGACAACCTGATCCTCATTGTAGCCCAAGATGTCCTTAGGGGGACCTCTGACCCCTGCTTTACCACCTTCTTGATGTCATTGTACTTTCTCCAGTCATGAGGTCAGATCCACAATGGACACATTGGGGGTGGGGATGTGAAAGGCCATGCCAGTGAGCTTCCCATTCAGCTCTGGGATGATATTGCCTTCCACTTTGGCAGCATTGGTTGATGCAGTGATGATGTTCTTGGCACCCTATGGTGGTTACTTTACATTCTCCTGGAGGGGCCATCCAGTCTTCTGGGTATCAGTGATGGCATGGACGATGGTCATGAGTCCCTTCATGATGCCAAACTTGTCTTGTATGACCTTGGCCCACGGGGGTCAGGCAGTTAAAGAAGCATTGCTGACAATATTGAGGGAGTTGTCATACTTCTCATGGTTCATGCCAATCACAAACATGGGGCATTGGCCAAAGGAGCAGAGATAATGACTTCTTTGGCTCCACCCTTCAAGTGAGTCCCAGCCTTCTCCATGGTTGTGAAGACACCAGTGGACTCCACAACATTTAGAACCAGCATCACCCCATTTGATGTGATGGGATCTTGCTCCTGAAAGATAGTAATGGGATTCCCATTGATGACAAGTTTCCCATTCTCAACCTTGATGGTGCCTTTGAACTTGCCACGGGTGGAATCCTACTGTAACATGTAGACCCTGTAGTTGAGGTCAATGAAGGGGTCATTGTTGGCAACAACCTTGTTGGCAACAATTCCAATTGCTGGAGTTCACAGCAGCCCTGGTGACCAGACACTGAATATGGCCAGATCTGTTTATTCCAACCTTCATTGCACCTTAGAGAAATTGCTGGCACTGCACAAAAAGGTGAGGCTGGTCTGTTGAGCAGGAAGAAACAGAGAGCCAGCTGTTTGTATTTTTATTGAGATTGTGTTGAATCAGTAAATCAATTTGGGTAGTATTGACTTCTTAATAATATTTAGTCTTCCTATCCATGCACAAAATGCCCTTCCATTTATTTAGTTCTTCTTTGGTTTCTTTTAGCAATGTTTTGTAGTTTTTAGTGTACAAGTCCTTTACATCCTTGGTTAAATTTATTCTTAGGTGTTTGATTCCTTTAGTTGCTGTGATGGTTACGTTCTGGTGTCAACTTGTTCAAATGATGATGCCCAGTTGTCTGGTCAGGCAAGCACTGGCCTGACCATTGTTGCAAGTGTATTTCATGGCTGGTTGATAAACTGGAAGCCTGGTGTATTAAATCATCATTCAGTTGATTGCATCTGTGGCTGATTAACATCTGTGAACTAAGGGCATAACCCACCAAGATAATCCAATCAGTTGAGGCTTTTAAGGAAGAAGTGAGACTTTTTCACTGCTTCTTCAATCAGAAAGCCTCTCCTATAGAGTTTGTTCAGATCCTTCATTGGAGCTGCCAGTTTCACAACCTGTCCAACATATTTTGGATTCTTCCATTCCCACAGTTGCATGAGACACCTTTATAAATCTCATATTTACAAATATCTCCTGTTGTCTCTGTTTCTCTAGAAAACCCTGACTAATACAATTGCTATTGTTAATGGATGTTTTTCTTGATTTGCTCCTCAAACTGCCCATTTCTGGTGTATAGAAATGCTGCTGATTTTTGTATGTTATTCTTGTATCCCACCACTTTGCTGAACTTGTTTGTTAGATCTAATAGCTTTGCAGTTGTTTTGGGGAGTTTTTATATATAGGATCATGTAATGTGCAAATAGTGAAAGTTTCACTTCTTCTTTTCCGATTTGGATGCCTTTTGTTTCTTTTTCTTGCCTAATTGCTTTGACCAGAACTTCCAGCACAATGTTGAATATCAGTGGTGGCATTAAGCATCCTTGTCTTCTTCCAGATCTTGGAAGAAAGTTTTCAGTCATTCAGCACTAAATAAGATGTTAGCTGTGGGCTTTTCATATATGCCCTTTATCATGTTGGAGAAATTTCCTTCTATTCCTATTTTTGGAAGTGATTTTATTAAAGGATTCTGGGTTTTGAAAATGCCTTCTCTGTATTAGTTAAGATGGTCATGTGTTATTTCCCCTTAGTTTTGTTTAGGTGTTGTAGTACATTAGTTGATTTTCTTGTCTGACCACCTTGGCATGCCTGGGATAAAACCCACTTGATGATTGTGTATAATTCTTTTAATGTGTAGTTTGTTTCAATTTGCAAGTGTTTTGTTGGGGATTTTTAATCTATATTCTTAAAAGAAATTGTTCTTTAATTTTCTTTTTTTTTTACAATGTTTTTGTCTGGCTTTGGTATTAGGGTCATATTGACCTCATAGAATAAGTTAGGTAGTGTTCTGCCCTGTTCAATTTTGGGGAAGATTTTGATCAGAATTGGTATTATGTCTTCTTGGAATGTTCCGTAGAATTCATCTGTAAAGTCATCTGATCCTGAACTTTTCTTTATTGGCAGGTTTTTGATGACTGATTCAATTTCTTTACATGTAGTTGATCAGTTGAGGACTCCAGTTTCTTTTAAAGACAGTGTAGGCTGTTTATGCGCTTCTAGAAAATTTTCCATTTCATCTAGGTTGTTTAATTTGTTGGCATACTGTTCATAGTATCCTCTTATGATCCTTTTTATTTCTGTGGGGTCAATGGTAATGCACCCCTCTCATTTCTAATTTGATTTGTTTGCATCTTCTCTCTTTTTTTCTTCATCATTCTAGCTAAGAATTTTTGTCAATTATAGGACCTTTTCAAAGGACCAATTTTTGGTTTGTTAACTCTCTTAATTATTTTTTTATTCTCAATTTCATTTTTTTCCTGCTCTTTCCTTTTGCTTACTTTGTGATTAGTTTGTTTTTCTTTTTCTGGCTTCTCCAGGTGTGCAGTGAGGTCTTTGATTTTCACTGTCTTATATTTTGATGTGTTTAGAGGTATAAATTTCCCTCTCAGCACTGCATCCTGCAACCCAAAAGTTTTGTTATTGTTTTGTTGCCATCTTCATTCATGTCAAGATGTGTAGTGTTTCCCTTGTAATTTTGTCTTTGACCCACTGATTGAGAGTGTGTTAACTTCCATATATTTGTGAATTTTCCAGTTCTCTGCCTATTATTGATTTCCAGCTTCATTCCATTATAGTCACAGAAAGTACTCTGTGTGATTTCAGTCTTAAAATTTAGTGAGACTTGTTTCGTAACCTAACATGTAGTCTATCCAGGAGAATGATAGATGCAAAACTTGAGAAGAATGTATATTCTTTCTATTTTGGGGTGCAATATTCTCTGTATATTTGTTAGGTCTGGTTCATTTATCTATTATTCAGAATCTGTTTCCTTATTGTCCCTCTGTCTAGTTCTGTCTATTGATGAAAGTAGGGTATTGAAGTCTCTAACTATTAGTGTATAGACATGTATTTCTTTTCTTCATTTTGCTAGTATTTGCCTTATGTATTTTGGGTCACCATGATAAGGTGCATAAATGTTTATAATTATTATTTCTTTCTAGGTTGATGGTCCTTTTTATTAATATATAATATATAATGCTCTTCTTAGTTTCTTATAACAGTTTTGTATTTAAAGTCTGTTTTGTCCAATATTAGTGCTACTCCAGCTATGTTTTGGTTACTATTTACATGAAATGTCTCTTTCCAGCCTTTCACTTGCAAATCTTTTGTGTCTTTGATTCTAAGTTGAGTCTTTTATAAATAGCATATAGTTGGATTATGCGTTTTCAACCATTCTGCCAATCTTTATCTTTTGATTGGGGAATTTAATCCATTAACATTTTATATTATTACTGTAAAGGCAGTACTTACTTCAGCCATTTTATTCTTTGATTTTCATATGTTATACCTTTTCTTCTCTCTCTCTCTTTTTTTACCCTTTTAGTCACCCTTACTGATAGTTTTTCCATTCTTTTCTCCATTTCTTCTTCTGACTGTAAGATTTTGATTGTCCTGCCTTCTAGTCCACAGATTCTTTCTTCTGTTTGTTCAAATATGCTCTTGTATCCCTGGTGTATTTTTAATCTCTTTTATTGTCTTTCATTCCCATCATTTGTTATGTTTCTTTATGCTTTCAAATTCTTCTTTATGCTCACCTACAATCTCCTTAATATAATTTATCTCTTTATGCATATTTTCCTTCATCTCCTTGAATTTATTTGGGAGATTTGTTTGAACATCTTTTGTGCTGATTTTAGCTATTATGTACCCCAGAAAAGCTGTGTCCTTTAATCTTCATTCAATATTGCTGGAAGGGATCTTTTTTATTGTTTCTATGGAGATGTGACCCACCCAAGTGTGGGTGGTAACTTTTAATTAGATAGTTTCTATGGAGTGTCTCCATCCATTCAAGGTAAGGCTGCTTACTGAAGCCTTCAAAGTGGGAACCATTTTGGAAAAGCTTTAAAGCTACCAGAATGAACAGAGCCAACAGAATGGACAGAGCCAACAGAGAACAGAGCCATTGAAGAAGCCTGGAGAGAAAAAGATAGTAGACATTGCCATGTGCCTTTCCAGCTCAGAGAGAAACCCCAAATGTCATCAGCCTTCTTGAACCAAGGTATCTTCCCTGGATGCCTTAGTTTGGACATTTTTATAGCCTTGCCTTAATTTGAACATTTTCATGACCTTAGAACTGTAAACTTGCAACTTAATAAATTTCCCTTTTTAAAAGCCATTCCACTTCTGGTATAGTACAGTCTGGCAGCTTACTAACTAGAACATCTTTGTTGAATTGTTCCAAATTCTGTGTCTCCTCTGAAGTTTGATTTGTTCCTTTGACTGAGTATATCTTTCTGTTACTTAGTATGGCTTGTAATTTTTGCTGACCTCTAGGCATCTGATTATTTTGATGGTTTTACTCTTAAGGTTAGTTCCTCTCTCTTGTCTAGGATTTTGTTGTTGATAGGCTTTGTGTTATGGCTATTCATTGAGTCCACCTTATTTTATATCTTTAGATAGCCCATTCTTAACTGATCAGATTTTTTCAGATCATCTTCATCTGATTCTTGCTCTGGTTATGCAGTATGATTTTTGTGACTGCACTTTTTTAAAAATCCATTTTTATTGTGAAACATAACATATACAACAAGTAAAAAAATAATTTTATAAAGGAGCAATAAAAGGAATAATTTTCAGGTTGCATTTTAACAAATATTTACAGAACAGATTTCAAAGATTGGTATGGGTTACCACTCCACAACTTCAGGTTTTACCATCTAGCTGCTCCAAAACACAAGAAACCAAAAGAAACATTAATTTAGTGATTTAGTAGTCATCTTCATTTGTTAAATCCTATCTTCTCTGTTACAACTCCCCCTTCTCCTTTGATCCTTCTCCCAATCTATCAGGATGTCCATTCTAACTTTTCATGTTGAAAAGGGGAAGATTGCACTTTTTGCAATTATTTCACCTCCTGGAGAAAGCTTCCTTTCCTCTATTATTTCTCTGTGAATCTTGGTATCTTCTGATTGTTTTTGTTTTGCCTCTGTTGTTTTTATACTCATTTCACTGTCTCTAGCTGCTTTTGCCTGGAGGGCAAATTCTGGCTGGATGGTCCCCCTGGAGAGTTCTTTCCTAAATCAATATATCTCAGTCAAAACAGGATCAGAGACCCATGAAGGGGTTGTAGAGTGTTCCAAACTTCCCTTGGGGAAAGGCTGAGGAAGCATACCAAAAGCCTCTTTGATGGTTCTCCAAATATGTGCTTTTCTGATCTGCCCAGAAAATGCAGCCCTTGTGCTTACTGTCCCATGGAGCCCTGAAGAAAGGCTGGTTCTTTAAATGTCTACCCCTCTGTCCCAGTATGGGGTGGAGTTGAAATAATAGCTGCTGCTGCCTTTGTCCTGGGCAAATGAAACACTAGCTCAGAGTCAGGACCCAGTGATCTGAATTCGCTAATCAAAAGCCGTGCTCAGTGATTCACCATGCATACCCCTGTTCTTGGGCAAGAGGGTTTTTATGTCCCTTTATGTCCCAGTGAGCTAGCCAGGGAGTGGACCCCAAGGCAGTCCACTGTGTGGAGAGATCAGTTCACCTATTTTGTTAACCATAGTTTATTGGCCTCTTCCTTCTGTTCTTCCCTGGATGCTGTACAGTTTTCTTCTTGCCTCTAGAATTCCAGAATTGTTGTTTATGATTCTTCTTGTCTTTTTTTTGGGGGGGGAGGGGTGCATGATTTGGTTCTTGTCTCTTTAATAGCTGTTTTGGTGGAAATACTGAGTCCCAGAACTCCCTTTTCCACCCTTTTCCCTTTATATCTGCACATTTTTTATTTTAATATTTATTTTACTTCAAAGATGGTAAGCATTTCCCATGGCACCAAGGATGAGCTGCAGTCATAGTACTAAGCTTTTTGGTAGTATATATTTTATGACCTTGTACAACTCCTCTTTGTTCCCACATGTCCCCATGTCAGCATTTGGGGTCCATTCCTACTGCTTTTAAAAAGTAATTAAAACTCTCCTGTTGTATTACTTATTCTTTTTCTTTTTATGTGTTCTAGTTGTTGGTTTCCTCTGTTAGGATGAAACATTTCTTTAAGTGAGATTCATTTGAAAACATAAATATACAAATTCTTTGATGTTGGCAGCAGTGCGCCCTTCACTTATCCAGACAGCTTGTGGCCTGCAAAATAGTCAAACGCTAGGGTGAGAGCAAAGCACCCCCTTTTTAATTGATGCCAGGTTGATTATACACTTACCTAACCTTTTTGGAGGGTTTAAATCCTAACTCCTTTTTTATTCTAGCAGTGCTATTAAATCCAGTATTTTTGATTACTTGGATAATCGGGTGTTTGCATCTACTCATTACGTATCCTGTGCTTTTGCTTGACCATTCTTTAGTAGGCTTCTGACCTCCCAACAGACTGCTATAACAGGCTTTTTCCAAGTCTGAACAAGCACCGAAATGCAGCGTATCCCCCTTCACAGCTTGCAGGCTGAGGTAGTCATGCTGTCTTCTGACCCCACCTGTTGGCCCAATTTCCCCTTCAATGTTCCTCTTTGCCTGCTTATCCCTCCCCATAAGAAAAGCGTTTTATTGTGTTTGATTTTGAAATGATTGTATATCTTAAGTTTTGAGAATTTTCACTATTAGAATAGTTTTTTTGAATTAGTCTCTCCTTATTTAAGTACAGATTTGTTTTTCTTTGACAGAAAGAAAGATTTGTCATTCATTTTGAAATGGTGTATCTTTGATCTGTGAACCAGATGGTTGCATTTAGAGCATGGTGTTGCTCTGGTTGCCTCCTCGTCAGAAAGTTTGGTCTTATAAATTGCTTTTACTAGAATATAGAATTTAAATTTGAAGATGTACTTATGATTAGTTGAAACAGTAGGCTTTCATCATACTGTTAGCCTTAGGATATTTCATCTGCTTTGTGGATGGAATATTTTCACTTTGTTTTTATCATTGTTTATTTGATATGCACTACTTTTGATTTATTTCATTGCTTATGTTTGTTGGTAAACAGCATATAGTATTTCTATATTGTTACTTATGCTTTTCTCTTTCCCTATGACATTTTAGAAGTTGATCTCTGTTAGCATAAAATGGTTGTGGCAGAAAGATCCAAATATAACATTAGTTGCAAATATTTGGACCCACCTAACAACATTGACCCCATTCATTACACCCAAAGATGCTTTGAGACTGAGAAACCAAGTGAGCTGACCAAGGACAGACAGGTGGTAAGTCACAGCTGGGTATTGAATCCAAGTAGTCTGGGACCAGAATCTTTAACCATTATGCTATTCAGCCTTTCTTACTTTTTTTTGTTTTTTTTTTCATTTTTATTGATAAAACTTAGCATACAAACATGCAAATATTCTTACAATACAAACATTCCATATGTGGTGTACAATTAATGACTCACAATATCCTCACATAGTTGTGTATTCATCACCATGATCATTTTTTTGAACATTTGCCTCATTCCAGAAAAAGAAATAAAAAAGAAAAAAGAAAAACTCATGCACGCCATACTCCTTACCCCTCCTAGTATTGACTATAGTATTTATAGTATAGTATAGTATAGTACTATAATATTATAGTATATAAACTAGGTTGACTGCTAGTATTTCTAATTTATTTGAACCTTTATCCCCCTCATTATTTGTTTATTTTTTATCTATGTTTTAACTCATCTATCCTTACCCTAGATAAAAGCAGCATCAGGTACAAGGTTTTTACAATCAACAGTCACATTGTAAAAGTTATATCGTTATACAGTCATCTTCAAGAAACAATATTCAGCCTTTCATAATGACTGGTTATTTCTTTTAATGGCATTATTGTAATTACACCTATTTTAAGGAAGAACATTAATTTTGAAATCATATACTCAAAAACTATGTAAATGAAAGCTATTTTGTCTTATTTCTGCTTTAGTCTTAGAAATTGCATTTGCCGGGATAATGAATGTATTTGTGAAAGTATAATTGACATGATTAAGAATAAGTTTTTCTTCTCCCTGGTATCATTGGTTTTTTGTTTGTTTGTTTGTTTTAT
Source organism: Myrmecophaga tridactyla (assembly GCA_004026745.1). NCBI lineage: Eukaryota > Metazoa > Chordata > Mammalia > Pilosa > Myrmecophagidae > Myrmecophaga > Myrmecophaga tridactyla. The sequence goes on along the minus strand of PVIY010000234.1, from coordinate 184,572 downwards.
TGTGAAAAATGGCATAAATGCAAAAAAGCAGTACATTTCAAAGCATACTGCAGCTATTAGTAGTAGAACAGATTTCATATTTGGTATAGTTACAATTCCACAATTTTAAGTTTTTATTTCTATCTGCGCCAAAACACTTGAGACTTAAGGAAATATTAATATAATGATTCAGCAATCATACTCATTTGTTAAACCCAACCCTGTTTGTATAACTTCACCTTCTTCTTTGATCTTATTCCCAGTCATTAGGGGTATTTGGGCTGGGCCCAATTTAACTTTTTCGTGTTGGAAAGGGCTGTCATTAGTTTGGGATAGGGGGATGGGAACTGAGTTTTAGGAATTATCTGGCTTAGGAAACTATTTGAAGGTTGTTGGTTTCTGGAAAATAATCATAGTATACGGAAACTTTGTAGAATCTCAAATAAAGCCCTGAATGTTCTTTGGGATTGACAAGAATGGTTTTGGTTGGGGTTTAGCAAACTGATCGGTAGCAATGTCTGGTTTAAGCTTGCATGAAAGTAGCCTCTCGACTTTATTTGAATTCTCTCAGCCACTGATACCTTATTTGTCACACCTCTTTCCCCCCTTTTAATCAGGATGGCATTATCAATAGTAGTAGGGTTTTTGAAACAGACCTTTTGATACTAGACTATTTTCGCCTCACTGTAGGATATTTCCCAGCATCAATATTTGGAATTCATTGTTTTTGTATTACAGGAATTAGACTGCTTCCATATTGATACTTTTATTCTTTTCCTTCACTATGCACATTTTAGGGTTTGATATCTTTATCATTGTGTTACAGTTTAACCAAAAAGTTTAAAATCAAAACTTCAGCTGGCAGTCTTCTTGTCCAGCCTGGAAATGTTGGCACAGGCGTTCTTCACATTGACTCGGTGGGACATGTTATTTACAGGTTGAAACCCAGATAGCTATGCTGGCAAGGTCCTGGGCAGGCAAGGAGCTAAAATAACTAGACCCTGGAGGTGCAGATATGCAGCTAAAGGCATAACCCAAGACTTGGGAAGATTAGTTAAAGTCAAAACGGGCAGCCGGGTTGCTGGGACCCAGAAAGGCAGCAAGTCTGGGTTAAAAAAACTCAGGTTCCAGGATCAGATACTGGGTCAATGAGGTTGAAAATAGCAAAAGAGGTGAGAGTCCCTTTCTTTTGGATGTTCAGACGCTATTTCAGAGAGGATCCTACAGCGACTCAAAAGAGGTGCAATTGTTTACAGAGCAGTCCCAGCTATCAAATCTGATGTAGAGGCCCTTTTGCTATTCAGTGAAAAAATGACATTCACAGAGAGTGAGAGGAAGAGGAAGTAAAAAAGGGATCCACGTAGCACCACAAGCAGCGGGCGGTGCAGGCAACCACAGTTTCCACCACTGTTTCTCAGTAGCAGCAGTGTTGACATTTTGACTGCGTAGTTCTCTGTTTTGTTTTGGGGATTTGGGGGAGCATTATATGATATTTAGGGGTATCGTTGGCTTCTGCCTACTAGATGTGAGTAGCATTCCCCAGGATGTGACAACCAGACATTGGCAAATGTCCTTTGGGGAACAGAATTCTCCCCAGTTGTGCACAACTGCTCTACAGCTAAAAGGCCAGCCTTGCAATGGCTTCCAATTCCCTTATCATGGGAAGAAACATTACTTAATACTCACATGGTTGTTAACATCTAAAAAAGAATCTCAAAGAGAATTAGATGATGGTGCAGGTAACAGGTACCAGCAACCCTACAGTAAATGAGGCAAGGAAGCTGGCCCATCCTTCCCACTCTCTTCCCTATCTCCTCCTGTTTCCATCCTCCCTTTCTCTGAGACTTAGGTCAACAGCTGAACAGTCAACAAAGAACAGATAGAGAAGTACTGTTTGTTTCTCGGGTGCACTTAAAACACGTTTATTAATTTTTAATTATGGAAGTAAAGTGTCTTCATTATTTTTAAAATATTAAAACATTATTTTATTTCCAGCAATATAGTTGATTAGAGAATCTGAAAACTCCCCCTGCCACATCTATAATTTCTGGCTAAAATAATCAACTATCCTTTTGAACATATAGCTAAGTACACAAAAAAGTACAGACGGTTTCCAGTAGCTAAAACCTCAGACCAGGGCAGCTGATACTGTAAAGTACTTTGATTAGATCGCTAAGCCATTTTATAAAAGTCAGGGCCTTGAATCCATGTAAAGAGGGGAGTTGGAACTGAAAAACAGCAGAAGGCTGATCCTTTCTGTTACTGGACAGAGGCAGTAGATTCTTTCCCCTACGTGCTCAATGACCCATTCCCAGACACCAGGGTTTCAAAGAGAGAGTTTATTGCTAGGCGCAAAGCAGGAGATCAGATGCCTATTAGGTCTAAACTCTGGCTCCCCAAATTGCAGAAATTGTGACAGTTTCATAGTATTAAAAGATGGGTAGGTTTTAGGGTAATGAGCGCAATGTCTCCAGATGATGTGATTAGAGGTGGTCTAATTATTGAGCACACGCAGATTGATCACGTGGTGAGTCACACAGTGTAAGAAAATGAAGACCTTAATATGATGCGGGCATGATTTTTAGTATTATAATGAGGTTTATGGTCCCTTATAGGTTAAAGTCTAAGCTGCTCATTGTGTTAGGTGGGCCCAGTTTGGTTAGATCCAACTTGGTTTGGACTTGAGATTGGTTAGTTCTAGGGTGGCCAAGGCCCTTCATTAATAAACGAATGCTTGTTAGCTTATTTATGGGCTGTCTTTAGTGATCAGAAGATGCTAAAGTCGAAAAAATGGATAAAATGGGTACACATGAAGGTTAGTTGCAAGGTTTTTGCAATCACAAGGGCACAGTATTAGAGCTCTACAATCATTATCAGAGTTCAGGGCAGCTGGATTATGGTTCAGAGATTTCAGGTATTTCTCTCTGTCTAATATACTAGAAGGTAAAAAGGAATATTTTAAATAATGATCCAGTAGTCATAATCATCCCTTAAGTCTTAACTTCTCAGTTACATTTTGAAGACTATAAATACAATGAAAGAATTGACCTAGGAAAAAAAGAAAAAGCAGAAAGTTGGCCCACTAGCCCCAGGGAATGACCAATTGGCTTCCTTTTATTCAACTTAATTCTGCTTTAAAAACAAAACTCCCCTGAGTATTCAATGAAATAGAATATATATATATATATATAGAATAGAATATATATATATATATGTGTGTGTGTATATTTTTATGTATTGTGTGTGATAGGGATCTAACGCTACTATTATTTTATAGAGTTAATCAGTGTTTCAGTTTTACTCAGAAAATCTTTTCCTACTGCTTTGAAGTACCACTCAAATCATACTCTAGACTCTCAAAGGCTATTCTGTTTCTGTACTGATTATTAAAATTTTACTTTGCAGCTTGATATACCATTCATCCACACATGCGCACAGACTCACACTGAAAGAAAGCTTTAGCGCCTGCACTTAGTAAGTGTGCTTGCACTCTGATAATCTCTCTTCTGTTCTAATTCTTTAAAAAAAAACAAATCTGATCATAACTACTAAATTGATTTCATGACCTCTAATTGGTTTCAACTTGGATTTTAAAAATTCTGCTTATTTTATTCTATTAATTTCTTGTTCCTTTCCAGTATCATTAACCCATTATTAACATTTAAAATATCATAATATATTTTTATATCTCTGTTCTCTTTTTAATAGTCTATTCTATTTCTTGGAATATTACTCTTCCATGTAGATTTTTTTTGGGGGGGATCAAGTTCTGTATAGAAGTACTTTGGGGAATTTGACTTATTTTTACATTGAATCTGTAGACTGATTTAGGGAGAATTAACATTTTTACAATGTTGCTTCATTGCCTGTGATTTAGATCTTGAAGTTAGGGTATCTATTGCAGTCAGTGTTAATTGTAGTTATTTAAATCATATCTCCCCTGCTAACATGAACAGTTTTGAATTCACTTCTGTATCTCCTATAGCATACAAAATATTGAACAAGTTTTATCTAATGAATAAATCACCTATGTAAGACAGGAGTTTCTTATATAATTCCTGCGTATCTCCTTAAATACTTCCTCCCTTTGGATTCCTTATATATTTCCTGGGACAGAGTGTTAGTAAGTGGGAACTTTCAAACCAAGGTGAGATATCTTATCTGTCTAGAGAAATGAGAGTGGGCATATAGACTCTGTATTTTAAAGACTTTATTCTCAGGGTTGCTGGCATTATTCAAATCAGCTCAACAAAAATTGATTGACAGCCTGGTCTTCAGTGGTGAACAGGGCAGACTTATCCTTCTGTCCGTCCCCCCACTACTTCCTGCACCACAGTGTGTGATGTAATAGAGTATACTTTCTGGTGGGGATGGGCAGTGAATATTTAACTAAGTAAATTAATTGAAAAGATAATGTCAGACAGAGCCAACTGCTAGAAAAAAAATAAATTGAAGTGGTGTGATAGGGAGTACCTATTGGGAAAACCATGTTAGAAAGGGCAGTGGGGGAAGCCCTCCCTGAGAGGGAGGCATTTCACCTGAGACCTGATATCGATCACTTGGGTATGTGCTAAAATGCCTATTCCCAAGCCTGATCTAGATCTGTAGAATCAAAGTCCTTGGAAACAGAACTGGATATCTACATTTTTTTGTACCTCTGTAGTTGATACCCAAGGATTTGAACCTCTGGCAGAGTTCTAAATCTCAAGGACAGACATCAAGGTGTAATATGCTCCTGCTTCTTGGAGAAGTTTGTTACCAAAGTAGTGACTCATACTTTTTGGTTTATATTATGCTCTCATCATGCATTAGTGGGTCTTAAGAACCTTGTGTTTGACTCTTTGATGAAATCCAATTGTTTTAAAATATTTTATTCCATCCAGTGTACCTTAAGGTCAGTAGGGAGAGAAGATAGAGGACAAAGAAGCTAATCTTGAGTGCTTTCCGCACCTTTTCCAATCTTTACCTAGAGCAGCAATGTATTTGTCTGTCTTATACCTCGGGTGTGTGTGTGTGTGTGTGTGTGTGTGTGTGTGTGTGTACATGTATGAGTGAGGTGGGGTTATTTAGTATTTCCCCTGATTATTTTCTAACATGCTTTTGCTGCTAAAATAATTTTTAAATAGTTGTGGAATAATTCATTTAAAAATTTAATTGGTTCTTTGTACAGGGGAATGTAATGATATGACATTTTATTTACTGTGTCTTTCTTCCATTATATTGGAGTGAATGTGTGCAAAATGGTTCAAAATAAATAGACACCTCCTATCAAGTTATAGAAAGGTAAGGTTAGATTTAAAATGTGGAGGTGAACTGGGATGGCCAGAGATGCTTCTTGAATGCAGAAGAGACAGGGCCACATCTAAAAGTGTGATTTAGTGCTCCAAGAGCCAATATGGAGAAGGGGCAGGTAAAGGCCAAGGATTTGCTGTTCTGAGTTGTGGATTGTTGCTCAAATCTGGATCTTTTTAACCACATAACCTCAGGTGTTGCCATTCAGATAGAATGGACAGGTATTCCAATTACCATCCCACAGAGTTGTTCTGGGGACCAGATATCATATATTGTAAATTTTTGTAAACTGCCAAATGGCATAGGTGCTGTAGAACATCAGTAGTAGTAGAAGAGAGACATCGATGAAGTGTCTGGCATAAATTTTTGATATGTATATGCCCTAGGTTCATGATCCCAAGCACAGAAGCAGTCTGTAGCTAATTAAGTAAGACATAATTTATTGAATGGATTTTGGCTAGCTTGCAGAATTGTTGGGAAGGAAGAAACCAAGTTCTGGAAATGCCAAGGACCTATGGCATCCAGATGCAAGGAACAATGAAATCATTTCCTTAAGACATTGCTTTTGGGACTGAACTCTTGATATCAGTGCCTCAATAAAGCACTCAGTAATACATTTACACTCAGTAAATGTATTAAATGAATGGATAAATAAAAGGCATGTAGTAGTTGTTCAGTAAATAGGTGTTAAATAAATGAGTAACTAAACAAATGATGCATTATTTATTATTGCTAGACACTTGCCATTATTATCATACTTAATTCCTCTATTCTGCTTAGGTCTTTAACTTTAAAGTCCTGTGTGGGAGGAAATGATAAGTGAAGCCTAAGTCAAGTGGCTAAGCCTTGTTTGTGTTCAGGGGTGTGGGAGAGAAGGAATAATCTGACTCTTCAGTTTCACAGTGGGTGAGGGACTTTGGCCTCTCACAAAAACTTAATGGTGGGGAAGGGTGATCCAGTCCTGGTTATCCAAAAAAATATCATAAATCTCCACGGCTGTGATGTTCGGTTAACCTTGTATTAATTACTTGGGAAGAATAGTAACAAGGCTATTCTAATACTAAAACAATATAAGCATTTGTTGTAGTTTCCCTTTAGCTAATGTGATTAGTAGCTGAAATGCTTTTCTGTTCTTCATTCTGTGGAAAATTCCTCAAGTTAAGTGCTAATTGTTGAAAACAAGAAAATGCCTTCCTGAAATTCAAACAGAACCAAGTACCATTTTTCATTTTTCTTTGCGATGATTTTAAATAAATTTAGAACGTAGAGAAATAGCCATTAAATGTCTTAAAGCACTGCTCAGATGCTAGGCGAATAACTTGTTGACAGACTCAATTAAAAAAACTGATGATCATGATTAGGATTTAATTTGGGAGAAGAGTGAACTATAAAAATCAAAATACAGGATTATCTTGTTATTAAAAAATTTTTACATGAAGTTTAAAAATATTTTATTTTACTTCTTATTCAGAGGAGATTTTTTGTTAAGTCAGTTCAACTCCATATGAAAATGAGGCAGCATTATTAGAGCAACAACATGTTAAAAAATAGGTTTGCTTTACTTTTACATAGGAATGTTGGTCTCATGTTAATGTGGCCTTCTGATTCTTCTTGTAAGGATTCTGGTAGTTCTTTCCTATTTTAGGATGTAATGTGTGATCTCATTGACTTCTACGGTGATGTGGAGAGTCCAGGTTGATGAGGCTCTGTGTTTCCTATCTCGGCTTCAATCAGACTTGCCCCGTCATATCAGTTTTATGAATTATAATGCACTTCAGTTTTTTTAACAAATGTTTCTGCTTTTAAAACGTTTGTGGAAACACTAGCTTATCTAAGAAATTTAAATGGACTTTTTTCCTTTTTATTTTTTTTGCATGGCCAGGCGATCAAACCATCCATTTTATCTTTTTAATAAAAGTGCAAAGTAGACTCTTATTTTAAATGATGAGGTTCTTTTTTTGGGGGGAGGTGCATGACCCAAGAATCAAACCTGAGTGATGAGGTTCTTAAATGACCCTTTAATGTCTAACAGTTGCCATTTTAAAAAGTTTGTAAATTGCTTAAAACTGTATGTACTATTAAATTATGAATATGAGTATATAAACATAAATTATTGTATGATTTTAAATACAGTCTTTTAAAACTATATTTCAAACACTGAGAAAATGGGAATATTCTTGAAAGTATAGCTATCATGGATGTTTTTGCAACTCCCTAAAACACCAGAAAGGCATTCCAGTTCTTCAATATTAGGGAAGTTGAAATATTGTCTGTTGGGCTTACATTCTTCTTCAGCTTAACCACAAAATATTTGCCTTGAATGTAGAGCCTTTTACTTATTTTTGCTGCTAGTAATTCCCTGACAGGAAGGAAAGCAAGCTGCAGAAGCATTTGCAAATTATGAGAAACGGTGAGATGAAGTTAGGTCTTGAGGATGGCTTACCACAAAGACCATATTGCAGTGCCAATTATATAAAAGAAGTATTAGGTTGGAAATGTGGATTTTTAAAGTGTATTGATTACACTAGTCATCTATCATCACATTGCTACATTTCCACATTAGAAATGCATATCATCTTCTATTAATATTCTCTTTTATTTAGAACCTTGGTTCAATTGCTTAAAAGTAATGAAGTTAATATTGCTGTCAGGAGAATTTCTTATCTTTGAGAGTTGCTGTATTTGTAAAATGGTACAATAACAATTTCATTAGACTGTTAAAAAGATTAAACGAGCTACCATAAGAAAAGTACTAGCTATTTAACATAATAATTTCAAAATAAATGCCCTTGAATCCCCTCTCACCATTTATCTCTTTGGGGCAACATAATAAAAACTATCATGTATGGGGCTAAGAATTATATGTTGATATTGTCATTTAATCTTCACCACAGTCCTGTGAGGTAAGCACAATTGTTATTATCCCTACTTTAAAGATGTCCGATACACAGAAACGTTGTTTTGCTGATGAAAGGTATCTTGATCAGGGGAATTAAATGATCCAAGTTTTGCTTTGGAAGGACAGCTTTGTCATTGTAGAAAATAGATGAAACAAGAGATAACTGTAGCCAAAAAAAGGTAGGAGTTCATTTGCCTGTTCCTGGGGAAAGATAATGAAGCCCTGTAATAAGAAGGATTGAACGAATTTGACTGACATTTCAGAGATGGGACCAACTGAATTCTACTGAATTGATTCAGTGTTTTGGGTGAGAGAAAGGGACAGCTAAACGAATCTCCCTTGGATATATTGAATTTGAAGTATCTATGGGATACTCAGGATTAGATACTTAATAGATACCTGAAACTGTGTGTCTAGGGATAAGGAGGGAGGTCGTGAATGGAGCTAAGAGTTTTGTGAATAATGTGCAATAAAGGTAATATTTGAACCCACCATAAGTGTGTGTCAAGTTGAGAAGTAAAAAAAGCAGAGAACAAAATGTCAAGGGACACCAGCTTTTAAAGAAGGTAGTTGAAAGAATTAATGTGGCTAGCAAAATGTTTAGGAAATACTGGGATGTGAAATAGAAGGAAAATAAAGGGCATTTCAAGGAGCAATGATCTCTGGCAATGTCTGATACTCTGCAGATGATGAGCTCTGAAAAGAGGACATCAGGTCAGGCAATTAGGGTATTTTTTAACCTAAGAGAAAGCATTTTCTGTAATGTGGTGGGATAAGACACGCAATACACTGGATTGAAGCAAAAATATGGGTGAGGACAGAGAATGTGTGTAAACATCTCTTTCAAGAAATTTGCTAATGGGGTAAAAGAAAGATGCAGTGTGTGACACAGGGATAAGATTAAGTTTCAAGGATAAAGGTAAAATGAGGAAAATTTTCAGAAAACTAAAGCTCAGAACCAAATATACTAGATCTGGGAAACATTTTCTCTCATTGCTAGTACCTAGCATAATTCTTAGCGTATTGTATGTGCTCAGCAAATATGCTATGCTTAAATCCCTCCATTTTTACTAACTCCATTTTATTCCTATATAAATGAATTTGGTTGAGGGCTTTCTATACCTAGGTTTTTTTTTTTTTTCCTTTTTGACCATAAAATTCAATTCAGCGATTTTTAAAATTATACAGTCAGTTATTTCAAGCATGGGCTCACAAAGCTCTTCACACTAGGTGTGCTTCACTGTTTGCAGACTTTGCACCTGGCCATTGCTTACGAAGGCATGTTTGCAAAGTTTTAGGTGTAATTAAAAGTGATGTTATGGTATTTTATTTATTTTTTTCTTTCTGCATTTTGGCTCTGCACTCATACAATTAATGAGTGTCATAGAGCTTGAAAAATGTGTTTATATGATACAGTGCCCTCCCCCAAACACAGCTTCTTCCATTCTCCCCAAAGAGTAATCTCTATTCTAATTATTATGGTAGTAAAAAAAATCCTATTTGTAATGAGTTCACTCTCACAGATGGCTTGAGATTAAGGACATATTTTCCTGGACTACATACCTAAATGCCGCTACAGTATGTGCACTTATGTTTATATATGAGTGTGTAAATATATATATTTTTTGAAGATATATATGAAGATAAAGTACATCATGATTTCATACTGATATTTTAACTTCAGTTAAAGTTTGGAACTACATGATATTACTTAAGTTCTTCTTTCTTTGTTTCATCAACCAACCCCTACAAGGGTCTTAAAAGAGTAAGAATAGTTCTTGTAAGAGTAACTCTTACAAGAATAGTTCTTGTAAGAGTAAAAATAGTATTTTATAACTGAGAATGGTTAAAGCAGTCATCCCATTCTCTCTCTCCTTGTTTCTCAATGTTTTCTTTCACAATTGTGCTGTTTCTTCATTGTCAGAGCACATGGCTTACTTCTACATAATACTCACTCCTCTGTATCCTATCATGTTTAGAGATTTTAAGAAGATAAAGATCACAACATTAGGCCTGTGGGTTTCTGTTAATATTGTAGCAATCCTTTTCTTCAGCTGTGTTTATGAAAGAGAGTAATAGGGGAACCAAATTTACGATGGCAGAGGAATAATTCTTCAAACAAACTAATGTCACATTAAGAAGCTATTAATAGGGCACTAGTGTTGTTAATTTATGCTGTTTTATATTTTGGATTCCCCCCCTCCCAAATATAACTTTCACATTTTTTTTTCTTTTGCGGCTGATAGCAGATTCCAGTGGTCCAGTGGAAAAAAACATCACTTTAGAAAAACCTTCTAATATACTGCTCACATGCCAGTTCACAACTTCTGGGAATTTAAATTCAGTAAATATGACTTGGAAAAAAGATAATGAACTACTCAAGAATAATTATCCCACCATTGTAACAGGAAGCATCCTGTATAATCAATACAGGTAAGTACACAAAATTTTAACCTGTAATGCTTACAGAAATTAGTTCATTCTAAATGTTCTCTCTGATGGGACATTCTTTCATTTGTGTTCATTTGAATGTTGTGCTAAGATTCTAATCTTCATGCTTACAGAATTGTTTCTCTATATTTTTACGTTTGAATAAAGGCTAAATTTATTTTCATTAGGAAATTTTTCATGACCTAAGCCTATTTTAATAATTTGAATTATCTTTAGGTTCACAATCATTGACAGCAACCAAATGGGAAGTTATTCTTGTCTCTTTGGAGAGCAAAAGGAACAAAGGGGCACATTTTATTTTAAAGGTCAGTGCTTATAATTTGTGGAATAGGAATTTTAGCATGATGTTCTTAAAATTCCAGATCCTCCCAATTAAAAAATTATTCTGGCCATACTAAACATAATGCAGCTGAAAGAAAATTATATGCTTTTTATTCATTGCATCACTACAGATGACTCTGACCTGGTTTTTCCAAGTCTTCTCCCTAGTGGCAGAGCTTGCTGCTCCCAGTTCACTCCCACCCTGCTTCCATCCCCAGATTTGAAGCACAAGTTGTAGTTTGAAAGGCCAAATTGCCTGGTGATTTGTAAGTCACATCCATCTCTTAAAAATATTTATATTTTTAATTATTAAGGCTTTTTAAACACAGAGCTTTAATAATGGTCCTCCAGGTCTATAACTTATTGCATTTCCTAGATTACGAGAATAGAGTTTGGAGTATTATAACAGTGGCTCCCGGGCTAGGGATTTTAGGGAGCCATAAAATTTAAAAATAATATGGAGATGCACAAAGTGTTGCCAACTTTTTTATCTTATCAGGTAAGACATTTAAAAGCACACACAAATCTTAAAATATCATCCACAGCTTTCTCCTATGGGAGTGAACAAATCACAGTATTTTACTGTTGCCAGCATTAAACTGAAACATTATAAAATCTCAATATCTTACTAAAGACTGGTCTTGCGAGTTGGATAATTATCTCCTTGAATAGATTAGTGAACCATGGCGTCCACTCTAGTCTTTGGGAACTTCTGTCTGTTACCGTATTAACCACTTTGGGGTTTGCCTCACATTAATTTTTCAGGTTGAAACTAGTTCTTAGCAAGTCTGTCTCCACAAACCCTTCCCTGCCTTTACTATATTCACTTATTTGCAAAAGCTAAATTCCTATGCTTCTCTTAGTTTGCCCACTTAGGTCTATTAATAAGTAACCAATGCTTAGTTCTTGTCTCTTTCCCCACCTTACTAGCCGGTTCTCCAACCGGACAAACTAAAAATAAAATCTAGCTACTCCTACCCACACATGTTCAAAGTAACAGAACTCTGACCTAAAGTCACCTACATCTAATTAAAATAGTGAAAATCACTCCCACTGCCGTTTTAAACACACGATGCATGGAAAAGCATGACTTGCAAGTATGCATGCTTTGGTTGACTGAGCCTACTGACCTACATCATCCGACCCCATCCTTCCTCATTTCCTTAAGTCACCCCCCTTCATGATCCCGTAAATATCCCTAACTTCTGTAGCTCAAGGAGACAGATCTGAACGTGCTCGTCTCCTTACCTGGCTGCCATGTAATAAAACTTTTTCTTTTCTTGAAATCCTGGTGTCATGATGTTTATTTCTGTGTGCATCAGGCAACGAGCTCACTTGCTCAGCAACAAGGTTTATTGGGAAATTGTTCTCTTGAGTTCCTATAAATTATGAGTCTAGCTAGCTACTCTGACAGAATATAAATTCTGTCCTCAAGGACTCATCAATAGCAAGTGATGTACTTTGTCACTGATTTAAGATGGTTTGTTTCCGTATCCCTTGCTGTGACCCTCTGCACTCAAACTCTCATCTCCTTCATGTGGTTTTATAATTGTTCCCATTCGGTAAATAATAATAAATATTTGTCTTCACACACTTTGGACTCTCCAAAGGCAGAAACTAATAACATCTTTGTTTATTTTGATTAAATATATTATCTCTTAATCTTTTTCTTCCTGTTTGCCTAATATAACTCAGTGAGGGCTAGTTATACCATATAATTTCCTTTCCTTTCCCTGTCTTTTTCATTCTTTCTTTCCTTTCTCCTTTCCTCCTTCTTTCCCTTCCTCCTTCCTAATGAGCTAAAAGAGTAAACACATACCCAAATACACACCAAAATCCCAGGAAACATCTTTTATTGAGTCTCCTTTAAAAATGCAAAGAAAGCTTATGAGTCTTAAGAAACTAAATGCTCATCTAATCTTGAGACTTAAATTGCTTCCAGGAGACACAACTTAAACTTTTTCTTTTTCCTTTAGACAGTATTGTTCTCTGGAAAATATGTTCTGGTCATGCCTGCTCAAAGGGATATATTGAATATGTTGCATTTTTATTAGCTTTCTGCTGTAATAATTTACTTAAATTATTATTTGAGAGTGATCCTTCTGAAGAGGGAACCTGCAGGTCTTGGACCCTTTCCCGGCATGGCAAGAATGACTCGTCATACCAGTTTGGTCACAAAGGAAACTGATTTAATTGCTGGCCGAGATAGGAGACATCCCAGTCTTAAATCCGTCTCCCTGAAGGTTGCAGGAACTAGATTTACATACATCGTTGGAATTGAAGAGAGTTAGGGAAGAACAGGAAGATGATTAGGGAGAAACATTAGAAACAGGGAGATGATATCAATCGATTCTTTAGGAAATGAGAAATATTAGGGGGTAGACTCTAGTTCTATTTGAGTTAACAAAATTGCTTTGATGTGACTAAAATGTAAACATTTGGTCTGGAGACCATTTGTTCATTTGGTCAAGGCTTGGAAGTCTGTTTATTGTTCAAGTTGATTGATTAGAAAAATAAGAATGACTGGGAGATGGAGATTTAATGTTGTCTGATCAGCCTAGCCAGGAACTAAGAAATTTAGTTGCAAGGGGCTTCACAAAGAATAGTAATGATTTATCTCCAATGCTCCCCTTATCAAGGATGGGAACTGAGCAACCTATGGTTGCAAGAATTAAAAAAGTATTCCCATTGTCAGAGATGAGACCTGTGAGACCTAGTTTGCAGGGGCTTTTTCAGTTCTTGTCTCTAATGTGAAGGTTAACAGAAGCGTTTTACTTTTTAGTATACCAAACAAGTTAATGCCAAGTATTCTTAGGAAAGGCCTCTTGATTCTTTGTCCATTTTGAGGTAACTAAGATAATGCTGGCTGGTGTCAGGCATAGCAACCCAAAGCCTAGGCTTTAAGTCAAGCGTTTGAGGAACTGAATGAGTCACATATTTACGAATTTTTTGTCATTATGCTTCTCTAATTTGCTTCAACAGTTAGTTCAGGTTATTACTTTTTGTTTTTTGTTTGTTTGTTTTGTTTTTTTAACATAGAAAGGCACTGAGAATCGAACTTGTGTTCTCCAGCATGGCAGGCAAGAACTCTGCCACTGAGCCACTGAGGCCCGCCCCAGGTTATTAGTTTTTAATGCCCACTTAATAGAACTTTTAGGTCTGTGCTATATCCTGAAGATATTCATGAAATTAGTAAGTTGGTTTTTTCTTGATCTTCTTTGGTAAAATAATTCTTCTCTGTACATCTAAATGGAACATTGCCTGGAGAAATCATTTCATTAGAGTACAATTTGAAGGCATCTGCACAACAATTCTATTTCAGTATTATTTCATTGGATCTGTAAGATATATCAAATGGTGTGTATTTTTACAAATGTTTTCCTAATATATGCACTAGTTGCATATGGCTTTTCTAAAGAAGAGGAATTATTTTTTCTTAGCAGCACTAGAATTTTAAATTGAGGATGAATTTTAAATTGAGCCCCCTCCCCCATCTGCTGTTGACTACATGAATCAACTGTAATGCATGATTCCAAGCCTTCAGAATAATTCATCAGTAAGTTCCCTGCCTCTGCCTTTGTAGGAGCCAGTTGATTTATTACTACAAGCCTGTTAAAATATCTCAACGTTACTGATTGGTACAACGCAAGAAAACCTGATGACTGTGTGTTTGGCTGTTGGAGCCATAAGGGGATATAGCAAACGTGCATGCTGTAAGCTTGCAACTGCTAATATGTCAGTGATCACTTTTCATCTAAGAAAGATGAGTGATAGTCTACTATTTTTACTCTGTGATGTGTTAAGCATTCTGATGCAGTTGCTGAACATTTGCATAATGTTCTTCAATGTTAAAATCTCTTTATAGAAAATATGTAGAAATTTAATTGGTAGAGGGCAAGTAATTGGTAAGGACTTGGAACTTTTGTGAAGTCGTGCTGAGATTTTGATAGTATCAATTGCTACAAAATCTGTCTTGGCCCAGCCATCCATCTTCATCAGGAAGTATCCAAGGAATCAAAGTATGGAAAAATAATATAACATAATCAGCTGGGGCTTTAGCCCCAAATCCCTGTATTAAAGTCTGATTAGCTGTCTTTGACCATGTGGAAAATCTTTTGCCTAATTTGATATGACGTTTAGGCCTACTTTGTGTAGGGCATGGATATGCAAATACAAATCCCCAACTTTACAACTCTATAGGGTTTATGGATGGGATCCTATTTCCACTGGGTAGGTCTTGGATCCCATCTTCATAAATGCAAGCCTGTATAGCAACGCTACCACCTTCAAATCTAGATTATTCCTTCCCCAGGGCTTGCATATGTCCACTTTATCCAGAATTTCAAAAGGTCAGCAGGGCACATTAGATACCATGTCACTATCTCTATATTAATAAATATTTCCAAACATAAGCAGTGACCCAGAACCAATTATATCCTGAAAAACAATTTACACAAATTAATGCTCCCTGAATGCAGTGCATTTTTATAATTTAAACTGACATTGCTGTTATCAGCCATATATAGCAGAGTAGAACAGTGATAACTGTGATCCTTGGGACTGAAACAGTTGAGAAAGCATAGGAGAGGAAAAGAAACCAACTTCCATTTCAGCTTCTCCATGGCATCGCTCAATTATTGTCTGTTATCTGCAATTTACCTAATCTTGACATTTAATTGGAATGGCTTAATAATATAGTCATGTGTTTCTCATCCAAGTTTCATAGAATACCCAAGATTTTATTGTAAAGTTTCTTTTAGCTGCCTCTTATGCTTCTCAAGCTGAACCTCCTGGAGGTTTTCTGACAGTATATATTCTGCCATCTTCCTCTCCCACCCCCACCAAATGTGGCTTTTCTTCCACTTTTGACTTCTTGACTTGTAGGTAAACTGCAATATCTCGATCATGTTTCAACATATTTTCTTGCTAATGCATAACCAAATTGCCCAAAAGAAGCATATTGAGATTGAGAAACAGATCTGGTAGATAAATAACCCAGGAAAGCTGAAACTGTGCCTCTGACTTATGTCCAACCCAAGCAGTTTCAAAGTCTGCATTGCAAGGCAGTGTTTCTTTTAAGGTGAGCTTATCTTGGCTCTAGAACTAATTGCACCAGAGCTGCACCAATAAAAAACAGTGATGAAGATGCTCTCCACATGGAACTCAAAAAATGTGGTTCTGCTTCCATCTGAGGTTTGACGGAAACCTTGTTTGTGGTTTCAGAAAAGAATCCCTGTTCTAGCCAATCTAAAATCCTTGCTTGGTCTGCAGATCTTTACTTGAACCATCTGAAGTCTTCCTTAAAGTAGGGACCTTGCCCTTCAAGTGCTTGTTTATTCATGTACTTCACCTAATTATTAACCCCAAGCCAGGTGTTTGGTTCTTTGGACTGAAGTATGATTAGAAAGAGGTATTGAGTCAAAAGATTGATAGCATTTGGCCAGGAGAGCCAATAATAACTTATTTCTCACTTTGTCCAGTCACTCCTCCTTACAGTTGAAAGCTCAGTTTTGGATATATACACAGAAACAGACACCAAAGCAAAGTAGCACTTCTATTCGGCCAGCTTTAGACACAAACCCTGCTGTAGTATTCCAGTTAGGTAGCTTTGACCGCTTGGAGAGCTTCTGTTTTTTCATCTAGACCCATGGAAACTGAAGACAAGCATGCTAATCCATTCCTTTAGAGCCCCACACTCAATGAGATACTTCTACTGTAGAGTGAGGGGAGGACACATCTTCCTGAACCAAAAACAATGCTGAACATGGGTCAGAATTATTTATACCTACAAATTCTCAACCTAGAAAAAAGGGTCCAAATAGTGCCAAAAAATGTGACCAAACCAGGACAGTCCCTCACTCCAGGGATGGAAAAGAGGAGGATTGAATAAGTAGAGGAAAATTCTGCAGACGTTCACAGGGACCTCAGCCTATAGACCACTGCCAGCCTTCTATTGCCACGGTCTCCAGCATTTAACAATGAAACTGACTCTAATGAAAGGAAAAAGATAGGGAATAAAAGGTTCTGTGGTTCAATCTAACTTAGGTCCTTAACATTTTGACATTTGAATCTATGTTCTTGTTTCTCAAGAACTTAAAAAAAATTCTTAAATTACATTACTATCAGGACAGATGATCAACCTCTGCTTAGGTTCTAGAGTTGCTTCCAATTTTCTTATATTGGTTATTTTGCTCCCTTAGCGCTCTCTGGATGTACTGATGAGCCCTGCAAGGCTAGCGGCAAACTGAAGAAACTGAACCAAATTAACAAAAGTAGCTTGACCTAACAAGGCCGAATATTTACATGAGAGACAGTTATTTATTTTTATTTCAAAGAAAGACTGTGGTATTTAGATAGAAATTACCCTCTTATTTAAAAATTTAGCTCATGAGTGTTCCAAAGTGTTATTTGCTTTATTTTTCCTTGTCTTGATAAAACCATGATGTTGTGAATGGGTCATTTCCTTTTTTTTACTCTTAAGTTTTATAGTGATATGTAAAATTATTATTCTGGGTATTATTTCTGTTCCATGTATGACATGGGCCTGGAAGCAAGTTTAAAAAAAACATCTTTTCAACCAGTTTCATTTCTTGTTATTGGTAAGGAGTAATTAGGCACTGTGATTTAAATTTTTCTAACTTATATTTTAATTGTAGTGTTTATACAAACATAGTCTTGTTCAGCAGCTTTAGCCAAGCACTTAGCTGCCTGATTAAGGCAGTAGAATTGATTTTATAACTTCACCAAAGAGTTGCTTAATATACTTTTTAGAGAACACATTACTACCGTCACAGCACCTTTTGTAATGTTTATACAAACATAATCTTGTTCAACGGCTTTAGTCAAGCACTTAAATACCTGATTAAGGCTGTAGAATTGCTTTTACAACTTTTGGAAGAGTTGCTTAGTATATATTATTAAAAGAGTACATCACAACATCTTTTTTTCCTATCATCGCATCTGAAAACTAATATTTCTCTATTCTTCTCCTGGGCCTTCTCATCTATGAATTCATCTCCTAATAGTCGTCATTTTAGTATTCAGTCTCTTCTTTTCTCAAATGGGTCAGGTAGTCTCCAAAGGACTCAGTTTAGTGCCAGGTTTTCCTTCTTGGGTCATGTTACGTATACCCATGCTCCTAAAATGTGTTCAGATGAATTTCCAATCCTTTTAATTCTAGGTCTCATTCCTTCTCTGCTCCATGTGGGCAGCTGGCCTAGAAATATTTCCTCCACAGAAGATAATCTATAATATTGGGCTGGCTAATAGACACTCTGTGGAGAGGTCTTGAGCATTACAAAAATTGGAAGGAAGCTTAACTAAAAGTAAGGGGTATCAGTGCATGACCACAACAAAAGTTTGAATTTTGCAGTGTTTACTTTGCACCAAGAACTTTACCTATCATGTTGTCCTACTTGTTCCTTTACAGCCACACTGTAGGACGCGTAGGACCCACCCATGTCCTCAAAGCTCCTAAGACTGACCTTGAGATTCTAACTCAAATACTTATTGGATACAGATCCCATTTTAGTTGCCTCACTGGGTTAAATGCTTCAGAAACTCATGTCCTTTCATTTGAAATGGACACAAATTGACCCCAAGTCCCTTAATGTCCATTAGTCTAATAGCAGCCAGTAAGGATTGTGGGACACTTGTCAGCCCTCAGAGGGGGAGCTCAGAATATCATCCAGCAATGTTGCATCACCTATTTCTCTTACCTGTTTTTACAAACTGCCATCAGGAATCCTTTATCAGAAACTCCTAAGGTCAAGCTAGTCTGGTGTACTCACCTCCATATCCTCTCTCCAGTGGTCCCTTACTAGGTATCCATAGACTGTTAGTGGAGTGATTACAAATTCTGATTAGTAACTCACATTTTTGATTAATGTAAAATTATAGACTACTCAATTTTGTGAATATATTTCCTTGGTTATGGAAAGTGTGGAAACCACTGACTTACAGTTTACTTACTTGAAGCATTTATACCTTCATGGGTGACAAATACCTCCCCTTATTTGCATTTCTTGATAATTAGCAGGGCTTCCTTCATCAGCACTTATGAAAAGGAGAATGATGATAGGTACAGTTATATGGGAGGTGACTATTTAGGCTCATTTTAAGCCAGAAGGAAATAAAAGACTTCACAGCAGTCACTACTGTAACATTCATTGTATAAGGACAGACCCCCATAAAGAAAACTTGTTCTTCACCTCTGTTTTTAGCACGTCTCTTGTGGTTAAGGAAATCAGAATTTCTTTTCACTTATTCCCAATTACTTTCACTGAGTGTACATGGAAAAATATACCTAATCTAGAATCATAATCTCAGCCATTAAAATTCAGTCTTCTCTCCCCACCCAGCCTGTTAAATCTAATAACAATAGAATTTTAAATGATTTCTACACAATTTGTCATCATGGTCTTAAACATTTAGACATTATAATTTCATCCATTCTCTTTCTACTGACAAACCAACAAATGAACGAATGAAAAAAGGAAAACACAAAAGCAAAAATCTCCTCTGATTAGAAAAAAAAGTCAACAAAAGTAATCTTTATTGATCAGTTTTCATCCCCAGCTGTCTATTAAAGAGATATTAAGATAAATATACATTTTGCAATATCTTTTGAGGTCAAGCAGAAGCAACTGATCTCACCATGTAGGCAGTTAGTTGGCTTTTTATTGCACTGCTTATGTTCTTATGTTTTACTTTTCTTTACCAAGTTAGTCACATCTTTAATATTTATTTTTTCTAAATCTATTGCTTATCGCTACTCCCTTTCTAATGACTTCCGATGAGAACTTGATTAAGAAATCTATGATTATGAATATTAAGCATGTCTTGTAAGTCCCCATGGAAGTATTTACAACTGATTTTCTTTCTTACCTGTTTCCTTTTGCTTAATCTTCCTGTTTTTTTTTATCATACTTCCTCATCGTCTATCTCTTTCCTGTCTTTTCATAACTCTGCAATAACTAATGGTTTTATAACCTAAAATTGTTATTCTTTCACTGAAATACTATCTGAAGTTAAACTGTGAAAAAAACTGCTCTAAGATAATTCAAATAGGGGAGGAGAAAGAAGCTTGAAAACTTGAGACTTCTTCCTTATCTATAATGTGACACTGTCTTATAATACTTGTTATTGTTATTAGACCCAATAGGAGAAGGCTTTGTTTCTATTTCTACATTGTAAACCTGGTATCCTAACAGCAATAAATTAGTTCCATGTTATATGAAACTCCAACTATCTAAATAAAATCATATGTTAATGAGAAAATGGAAAAGAAAACATCTGAAAATTGAATATATTTACTAACCTACATTTTTGTAAATTTTCCTTAGTACCTGAAGTTCATGGAAAAAGCAAACGCTTGATCACATATGTGGGCGACTCTACTGTGATGATGTGCAAATGTCATGATTGTGTTCCTTTAAATTGGACCTGGTATAGTAGTAATGGGAGTGTAAAGGTATGATTATATTTTTTTAATTTGAAGAAAATAAAAATTAAAACTTTGTCTTTTAAATAATAAGCTTATAACAGACTGAAAATTCCTAGGACTATTTATATGTTCATTATCTTGCTCTTTAACAGGTATTTATATAGACAAAACTAATGGAGTTTTCATTTATTTTATGTTTTCAGGGTATTACATTATATACATCTACTTAGTCTTAATGTTTTATTAGCTGGTACTTTGTTTTCTAGGTTTGGCAATTTGTTTAAAATTCTTTGAAAGAAAGTCATGTTCATTTTTAGTTTACCATTTTAGAAATATCTTTCTCAAAAAAAACCTTTTTTCTTATCATTCCATGAAAGTAAGTAGGAAGAAAGCTAGTATTATTTTCCTGATTCTGTATTCAGAAAAGAACATGAAATGAAAATTTGGTAACTTCATAGACCTTTTTGTTTTGGTGTACCAGAGACTTAACTGAAGCAGAATAACTTTTAATGGCTATTTCTCTAAGAGAAAAACTTGTTCAGGGAGCTGATATTAAGAAAAACAGCTCATATTCAACACAACGTAGCCTCAAATTGCAGGGGAAATTCAGAACATTGTTCCTTAAGGAGCATCCTTCACTTTGCTGGTGCTAATAAGCTTTAAAATTAAAATCCTGTTAAAGGCAAGCTGTAAAGAAGAAATAGTATCAGACAGTGTAGATTGTAAGATGAGATATTAAATTCCTTCTTAGACAAAGTTGGTGCTATTCTAGTCTGTTGAAGGATGACAGAGGAAAGATTTATAAAGGATAGTGGCTGATTCTGTGTTAACTTTGGTTTAAGTTTTCAGGGAAGTAGCTCCAAATCACTAGAGTGTTAGCTTAAGCCAATAAGATTGCTCCTGGTCTTTCTTATTGATAATTAGACCCAATCATTGTTTCTGTGTAGGTGAATATTTTAAAAAATACATAAATATGTTAAGACAATAATGATTGTCTTATTTGAAATACACATCATAATTTGTGGATGCATGTGCGATATAAAACAAAAAAAATGCCTAAATCTTATCTTAAACTTTTAGAATATAATCTTCTATCTACCTGTACTTCTCTCCATCATCCAAAGTGTTTTCTTCTTAATTTGGCCCCAAGCATTGGTTCACATCAGTAAGTGAGGAAAGTACAGGAAACAGAGTACAGGAAATCTTAGGTTACTTATTTCTTTCTGAATCACAGTCACCTGAGATGCTTATGAAAAGTGCATTTCTTTTGATTTACCAGCTATGACTTTGGGTGAATTTGTAACATGCATTCCAGGAGGGGCTGTACACACGGGACCAGGTTGCCATAATTTTTTTGGCAAATAATAAGCCCACAGACAATTCTTCATCAGATAACCTCTGAGGATATTTGTATGCAGATTAGCATTTATTGAGCAAGTGAGTGAGAGAGCAAAGAAGGATGAAATGGCTTGAAAATAAAATTTTATTTAAATGTATTAAATAAAAAGTTCCAAGAAATAATTTTGTATAGCTCCTGAGAGGCCCGGGAAAACCCAGAGGCTCTCAGATGCCGGCTTGCTTGTGAAAGAATTCAGACATGAAAAGGTAGAAGGCATACAGGAGATTTCTGCCATTCCTTCTGTATCAGCTCCAGAGGACCAAAGATTTCATCCTAGATCTCAGCTTATGAGTCTCCCAATATCAGGGCTGAGTGATCTATCTTCCTTTATAGGAATGATCATATTTAGTAGCTTCAGAGGTAGTTGTTTCATTATATGCTTGTGACCTGTGAACGAGAAAGTGCTTTGAATGACGTTAGTCACCGATTACATTATGAAATCTGGATGGCTTGAATTTTCCCTAGTTTTTTCCTCAGATGATATTTACTTATAAGGATCTACCTGCTGTTGTTTCAGACGTTCATTGTTAAATCCTTAGCGCAAAGTACACTTTTCCTTGTTTGCTACCTTCAGGGGATCAAACTGATAAGCTTTGAGCTCTGTGAAATGTCTTACAAATTTCATAGCATGGGATAGCACAAATGTTATGTGCTATCCCATGCTTTTTTCTAATAAGCAGTTTTCTCAGCTCCGTCTTATTTTTGCTCAAAACTAGATCATGCAGGACATTTATCTTTTATGCAATATGATAGGAATAGATTTTAATGTCTCCTTATGTTAGGTTCCTGTTGATGTTCACATGAATGATAAGTACACGATCAGTGGAGCATATGCTAATGAAACAAAGCTCAAGATAATGCAACTTTCAGAGGAAGAAAAAGGATCTTACTGGTGCCATGCCATATTCCAATTAGGCGAGAGCGAAGAACACATTGAACTGGTTGTGCTGAGCTATTTGGTGCCCCTTAAACCATTTCTTGCAATAGTTGCTGAGGTTGTTCTGTTAGTTGCTATTATTCTGCTCTGTGAAATGTACACCCAAAAGA
Organism: Myrmecophaga tridactyla; assembly: GCA_004026745.1. Taxonomy (NCBI): domain Eukaryota; kingdom Metazoa; phylum Chordata; class Mammalia; order Pilosa; family Myrmecophagidae; genus Myrmecophaga; species Myrmecophaga tridactyla. The sequence continues at coordinate 161,739 of PVIY010000234.1, read as the reverse complement.
AAAATAAGCACCCAGGTAAGATTTCTGTTTTTGAACAACATTATCGGGTTATGACTCAGTGTATCACAGTAGCTTACAGCTTGGGGGGTAAATCCAGTTTTTATTATTTGTAATGCTGTTTATGTGAACAAAAATGGTATCAGTGGGCTATGAACTTATATCCATTATCTTTGTTTCAACTTCCTAAAACATTGTAACATAAAAAAACACCTTTTCCTTTGTCTTTTCTTTTATGCTAAGTGTGCCTGAACACCAGGTATGTGATGTGTGTTTTGGCACTGGAATAGTATAGTAATTTCTGGGATAGCTTACTATAAAAGATCACAAAGACCAACAATGGTTCTTTTGTTTAGGTAATTCGTAAAAAAAAAAATTATCAAAAAGTCCGGAGTTCTCTTAAAGACCTCTTCCATTCAGTTTCCTCTTTTTGTAACCTGTAGGCTAATGGATTACTGCTTGAGAAACCAAAGGTCCCCTGAGAAAATGTATCTTGCATTCTATATTTTTTGCTATTTTACTATGCATTAAACCATATTAAAAATTATAAATTAATCAATCGTATGTGCAAATCCGAGAGCACTAAATCTCGCTCGATTGACAATGCAAATAAAGTTTGCATTGGTGTGATCGAGGCACAGCCGTCTAAAGCAGTGCAGCTCTCCTTCATTCCATAGAGGGAAAACAGCATGGCGCATTCTTATCGCTGGGGTAAAATTGAATTGATTATCCATATTCCATAAACATAATAAGCTAACCTTAATATTTAAATTGTTCTTTTGTTATACAGAAGATGAGAGAGAATTTGAACAGATTGAGCAGCTGTAAGTATTATTTTTTACAGATTGATTTTTGCTTGAACAAAATACATATAAGTATCAAATCGGATAAAATATTTTCGGTTGGGAACACAAGCACCAGAGTATAATATGTGTCTGTTATTTTCATGTTGTGGTGAAGCATGGAATCTGGAGTTAGCCTGCCGGCATCAGATGCCCTCTCCATCGCTTACTGCTTTCACATGTCTGCACTTGAGATTTCTCCTCTACAAATGGGTTTAATAATAGTACTTACTACATCAAGCCTGTTGGATTAAATACTATATGTAAAAATGCTTAGCAGAGGCTGGACGTGCAGAAGTTGTTCAGTAACTGTAAGAAAGTATTATTTGTTTAAAGCAGTGAATCTCAACCCTGGCTATATTTTTGATCACTAGGAGGTTTCTTAGAAATACAGTTGTCGGGTGCACGGGTGGTTCAGTGTTAGAATGCTCGCCTTCCATGCAGGAGACCCGGGTTCGATTCCCGGGCCATGTACACAGCTACCCCAAAATCAAAATATGGTTGTCAGTTCCTGCTGGAACTGCTAGAACAGAAAACCTGGGGATAGAGCCTAGGTTTCTTTAGAATGTCTACCAGTAATTCCAGTCCTCTGTTATATGGCAAACCACTGGTTTAAAGTTCTATTGGTCATTATTTTTGAGCGAACATAAATTGCGTCATTTGTTCCCTTATAGTCCCCTCAGGAGCAATGTCAAATGGATTCTACCTGTAGTATAAAGAATTAACTTTATTTTCTTTTATGAAAATAACGATACTGTACATAATTTTCTCCACCCCATACTGTTCCACAGAGATTACTGATAATATTTCAGTTTTCTCATATTTAGGTTATTTCAATGTCTTTGTCTTAATGCAACTATCAAGGACACTTGTACTCATTTAGATCAATCCTTTAGTAATGCTCCTTGAGAACTTTTAGTTAGGAAATAAATTGTTGTTGGCAGAGAATAAGCATTATTTTTCATTATAATTTATATATTCATATATGTGTTTAGATACATTGACAGTGTTTCTTGGTGAAAGATTAAAAAATAGTACTAAATGTGTAACATAAAAACAAGCTATTCACTTCAAATAGCTCAGAAGGAAACTCACCTATTTATCTGGCCCACTCAGTTGTTTGAGCCATGTAATTCCACTAGCTCAGTTTTGATGTAATTGATTGGATGGTGGAATTTATTGACTAATGATAATAGCTTAGTGAGTTCAAACCTGGCCAAAAGACCCAAAAGCATGTTTATTACAGATGCTTGTTACCTAGTTTAATCATTTTTGTCTTAAGAATCTGTAGCTCCTATTTGTAGTCTTGCTCTGATGCACATTGCATGAATAAAGAGCCCTGTTTCATACCTTATTCAGTGTTGCAAACCTGTCTCATTAAGCTGCATGTTGGTTGAGATCTTAATTGGCTAATGCCATGCATGTTTTAAAACAGCATAAAAGTTGTGGCCCCAACTTATGCTTGGGGAGAAGCAATTACCTGCATAAATATATAGGGCCTTTGTCACCATCATCTGTAGCAGCGGTTTCTCTTCAGTCAGTGGCATAAACACAAAGTCAACATTCTGAGTAAAACATTTTTAGGAAGAGTAAAATCTGTCTGTATTGATTTTTTCACCTTTTAACCTAATACTCATGATGTAAATGGGGTACTTAATTCATTTTATGCAGTGGAAACATCTAGCGATTTTCCTTTTTTGTTTTCAATACAGGAAATCAGAAGACAGCAATGGTATAGAAAACAGTAACCCAAGGCATAGAAAAAGTTAAATTCCTTCCAAATGATACTCTAAATAAAAGGTAAAATTCATTATACAGAGGCTATTTATATATTAATCCAATTACTCTTTAATTTTGCAAAAAATGTCATCATTCACTATGTGCTTGAATATGCTTTTTACAATGTTGGAGGAGAAAATATAAATATATATTATCTTTTTTCTGCCAGAAGGCATTTAGCAACCAATCCAAAAGTAAATCTTATTGCAGTGTCTGTATAATTTTCTCCTATCACTGTGGAGTTGTTTGTTTTTTAAACATTTTTTTTATTGTGAAATACAATATATATACAAAAAAAACCCCAGTAAATTTCAAAGGACATTGAAACAAATAGTTACAGAACAGAGTTCAGAGTTTGGTATGGTTAAAAGTTCCACAATTTTAGGTTTTTCCTCCTAGCTGTTCTAAGACACTGGAGACTGAAGTAAATATCAATATAATTATATAAAGATATAACTATAAAAGATATAAATCATATCTTTTCTGTCGAACTCCTCCTCCTTTAAATAGTGTTTTTACAAGTTTCCTCTCAAATTTTCTGGACCTTTTTAAAATTTATTCTCATATACTTGGTATTATGAACTAACACACATTAGCCAAGTTTTTTCACTGATTAGAGTAAAAATTTTCATATTTCATCAGTATTTTTTTTCCTGACTGCTATGGTAGGTGCTCTTTGTTTTGGTGGAGTTTATATTCCTTCTCCCTGTATTTTTTGCTTTGCTAAAGTGGTAAGTTATAGAATGTTGATTATATTTCACTGTGCTTCATTTTTTTCAGGAATCTGTGCATCCATGAATGAGAAACATCATGTCAAGACACATGGAATGATATATAAAGGGTTTATATTTTAGCTTTGTTTGTGCTTCCTGTTAATGGGCATCTGAGTTTTTGAAAGGATGCAAAGCCTATGCAACATGCTCAACAGAAGCTTCAAAAATCATATTTGCTATCTCAGATATTAATAATATATTTTCTTTTTGTAGTTATTTTCCATCAAAGCAAGGTAAATTAAATATGTTCTATGAGCTATCGCTCAGGATAATTAATATATGCTGGTTCTCATAGGACACACAGAACAGACACCAGCAATACTAGTTAAACAGCCATAGAGCAAATGTCACTCAAGACCTAATTGTAACCAAAGAAATCATTAAAGAGAAAGCCTTGACCATTTGTCTTAAAAAAGTTTTTCTTTTCCTTTCAAAATCATCCTTACTATGTATAAAAGTATGTGTTACAATGTTCATGTAAAGTTAATCCTTCTCTGATATTGAAAAAAGTGTCAACTATTAAAGGCGTGCTTGTCATTTCCTAATGATGGTTACTCTACCTCCATGAGAAAAAACATTTTTTCATAAACATTGGTTTGAAACAAGAACATCAAATCGTATACATGTTCACCAAACTTTCCTTCACCACCAAAGCAAATTTCCTGGTCTTTGTTCCCTCATATCCACTGCTTTTCCATAGCAAGCTGAAGTGCAGTCTTTCATAGTTTAGAGCAATTAAAAATGTTTAAGCCACGGGGTTTGGACATCTTAGGGTATGCCTGATATTCATGTTTTAAGGTGCAGGCCCTTGCGGTCATAATGCAGCATTTACAGAAGGATGTTTCTGTGGCTCTGAGAGGAGGGCTTGGGGCTGCAACCAGGAACCCACAGATCTTGGTGCCTAAAATAGTAAGCCTGTGGAAAAGAGTTGAATGATTTGAAAAAAAAAAAAAGAATGTACAGATATTTACATGATGTACTACTGACTGAGAAAATAAATAAAATTCTGGTAGTAAACAGTATAATTAGATGACATCATAACCAATGTCTAAAAATATTCCTAGTATGAATACCCAGTCCCCAACACGCAAGGTATTGAGCTGTTCATTTTGTTGCAGTGGTATTTTGTTGTAGAGAATGTTAACTACATAGGTTTTGTTGAACTAGACTACGCCCTTCAGTAATGGCAGGCTTCATATAATTCTTAGTCTCAGAGCCATGATGCACGCATATGTTTTGGTTTAATTCATTTTTTTGGGAGGGTGGTGCATGGTGCAGGGGTAGAACCCACGTGAAAGGTGAGCATTCTGCCACTGAACCATGGTTTAATTCATTTTTAATTTGATAAAATGGAATTAGGTGATAATCTACATGATGGCAGAAAAACAATCAATTTGCTTAATTACTCAAAACAATTTTTATTCAGTAAAAAAAGTTAGTGAAACCTGCTATTTGACTAGGCTCATTTCAAAAAGGTATATCTGTGAAGGGGTGTACCTAAAGTCTAATACAATTTGTAACTTCCTGGCAGTATGCATCTTTCCATTTTGCCACTGCTGACTTTTTAGGCTGAAATAGTCTTCAAGCAAGAAAAATTGCTGCCCCAAGGTAAAATAACCTGTAATACTGTAGAGTAAATTGAATCTTTAAATGGCAGTCCTTGCTATTTGTTTTTTCTAAGACAATTTATTTCAATAACCTTAAACAGAAATATTACCCAGAAAATTATAGTTGAATTTTGGCTTTTCAGAGATTCTCTGCAGGACTTGTGGAAATTTATTTTACCACTGTTAGTTTAAAAATGGAATTTTCCACTAATACCATGGAGATGATAAATGGATTAACTGATGATGACCAATTGTAGCTTGACTATAAATACTAAGCACGCAGAAAAACTGAAGTGAGAAAACTACTCCAATTTAATTTATTAGACTCTTTAGCAAACTCAATCTTCCCAGCTAACAGAGCTATTCAGTCTAATAAGTAGATTTAATGATGTCACAAAGTGCCCAGATATTTGCATATTCAGTGTACTCAAATGCAAATTTCCCTTTTCAGTCTTTCTGGTTGCCAGAACCTAGAACTTACTGTGAGCCTTTTTCTTCTTTATTAACTAAATCTTGTTTGTCATAAATCCCTGTTCATTTGAGCTTAATAGCTCATTAATCTCCATTGCCTCCCCCATTCCACCCTTGCCAGCTGTACCAGGTAAGGTTTTAATTTTCCTGCTGCAGCTTTATCTTCTATCAATTCATTTTTTTTTCACTGCTGTCCAAGTTATCTTTCTAAAACAAAAATCTTACTGTGTAACTTAAGGTGGCATGTTCCATGCTGATCCGCTCAGGCTCATCGTTGACATTTCTTAATATTGCAATTCTCCAAATCACTAATCTCTAGTTTCTGGATGGAGCCTTGCCACTTGTAGATCCTGCCCAGAATTCTCACTCCACCTTCCTGCTTGCAAAGCCAAGTTTAACCCTTCAAGACTTTACACTGATGTTATTTTCTGCAAGTTCCCGGCTACCAAATAGTGTATGTACTACCGTCTTATGTGTTCCATCACATTTTTTTGTGTGAATTATAATATACATTATACATTGTTTGGCTCTTCCTTAGATTCTGTCCTTCATTTTTGTGCCAAGTACCTAACACAGAGAAAGTCACATTTGAAATATCGAGAAACATACATTGAATGGATGAATATATAAATGAATATCAACTGAGTTTTGTAAATTTCTACTTATTTTTTAGCAGAATATTCTCAATTGTGACAAATCAGAAATGGAAAAGATTTTAGTAGAGGAAAAGTAAGTTTTTATAACTTCAACCTTTGCCTCTATTACTTTAAAAGGCACATAATAGTAGAAGGTAAAGGTCCTGTCAGGTTGTCTTTAATGATGTATTTATGTGTGACAAGCAAAGGGAGTTCAGGTTACCTAAACTATTTGTGTAGGTTAGGTCCTTTCAACTTACTTAAATTTCTAATTGTCCTCTGTTTTTCAGGGATAGTATAAATGCAAAATCTTATTCTAGCTTTTGCCTCTTTTAATAAGGTAACATCTTAGCAAAAGGTTCTTTTTTTTGGGGGGGGTATGCTCTATGGCAGGGTCACATTTCATTAGTTTTCCATGTGAGTATCCTGTTACTGCAGCACCACTTGTTGAATTTTTGTTTGTTTGTTTTTGGGAAATGCATGGACCAGGAATTGAACCTGGGTCTCCTGTATGGCAAGCAAGAATTCTACCACTAAACTACCTTTGCACCCCCCATAAAGGGTTCTTAAAACTCATTTGCATGGTACTATAGAGAGTATTGATAATTGTGCCTTCACTAACCTCCTGATTTCTTATGTCCCCCTAGTACCTTATAGTGCCTTGGGATAGCATATAATTCAGGTAAATTTTTTATTTGAGAAGGAACCAAGTTTTTTTTTTAACTTACATTGTATAGATTTGATTATCAAAAGCTTGTCCTTAACCAAATATGTCAAAAGGAAAAAGCCAGTAATTTTTCCTTGTCCTGCATCTTCATTTTTGAAGCCTTTAAAGACTTAAGCAAAATGATTTACTAAATATATACTATATTTTTATAGAATAATAAATCTTCTCTAATTGAACAAATCTATGCAAATAATTAAGGGTATTTCACCCCATTGGCATTGTTTGTTTTAGACGGAAATAAATTCAAATATCTGTACCAGTATTCCTTAAAATACACAGTTAACTGCAAATAAGCTCTAAATAAATATTTGTTGAATGAATTACTAATAGAAGAACGACACAATTTATTTTGGAATCTTAAGATTATACATAATCACATAGTATCTTCTTTGCTTTTGATTAACTGAATTTGTCCTACTCTAATATACAGAAAAAAACTGGAACTGTCTTGGCGCATTTTCAAATATGATATTTAAGAATGCGTTTGCACTATATCTGGAAGATCAGTGAAATGCTCTGATTATCAGTTGAGTTCCTTATTGAAGATTTATTATAATAGCTGACATTTGTGAAGTGCTTCGCATGTGACGGGCTATTCTCTATCAATCATCTATTTTTATTTCACTCTTTAATTGGTCAGTTAAATCATAGGCTTCATGATCATATTCTTAAGGCTTATAAAACCTACCCTTTGGGACACCTGTGTCTTCAGTGGTGCTGGTGAATCAAGTGAATTTGTTTGGGGAGTTTTTCATTTGTTTTCCTAATTTTACTATCAGTAGACAGGGTGGATTGATTACATAATTTATCACCTGAACACTGAGAATGAAAGAAGGTGAGGTTAACAGTTTAATGATGACAACAGACAGAAAGTGGACCCTATGGCCACACTTTTGTCCTGTAGGGGAGAATTAAGTACCTTACAGATGTCCGTCCCTATGCATAGCACTAACATCTGCAGCGAGTTTGAGTGATAAACCGAAATCCGCTGTCAGGGAAATATGCCAGATGAAGCTCAGTACAGAGAAGTGCCTATAAAGAGGTGATTTAGTAAGATTAAAGATGTATTACTTCCAAAAGCATCTACTATGACTAAGATCTGTTAACATTCAAAAGTATGATTCTCAAGTTGTAAGAGAAGCTTGAAAAGAAAGCAATGTTTTTGTTGGCCTGTGCAATGAAATGAAATGGGAAGATCTTTGGATTTGCTTATCTTCTGATTAATGTGATATCTGTGTGCTTCTCAATGGATCAGGAAGAACAGTCGCTTATTTATGCCTTTGCAAAAAAATTTGATGACAGTTGATGGAGCTCGTTCATGGATAAAGTTATCAAAATTATTTTCATCACTTTATTAACATGTAACATTTAGATTTCTTCATTTCCCAAATGGAAAAATGCTAGATAACCTGTTTAGGATATTAGCCTAAATCTACATATTCTTTTGATGTATCCATCATGTTTAATAATTTGTTCATAAAAAATTTGATTTTGTTCTAATATAATTTATAAATAATTTATCACAAATCCTTATTTTTCTAAAATAGATTTATTTTATATGTTAGTTTACTACACTGCTATTTAAATTCACAAAGAGAATATCACAAAATATGATGCTTTTAACTGCTTTTGTATCTCTTAAGGTAGAAATTGACCATAAGCTTTACTTTAAATCAAGGACCATGGATTGATTATGAAGTGTTTTATAGTAATTGTGGTGCTTTCTTTTTTAACATATATTTCTAAGTTCTCATTAATGCCTTTCTTTATCACATAAATAATGCAGAAAATATGTATTGGAATGCTAATAATACTCTTCTGTTGCTTATAATACAAAGGATATATAATAAAATTTATTCTGTGAATTTAAAAATTAAGTGAGGATTGAAGAATATTTTCTCAAAATTTTGTTTTTAACAATGGTTTAAAAGTAAATTTATAATAGAAAACATCAATTTTTCTTGTTTATAGTCATATGAAATTCAAGTTTTGGGATACAATCCATCCTTTCTCAAGTCCAACAAAAAGTGCACCTAGAGCTGAGATTTTATATTCGAACACATCAAATTGGAAGCCAGAAAGGAATTTTCAGATCACACCAAAAGATATTTGCAAAATTTAAAAGACAACTTTGGTTTTGTATCAGTGTATGTTAGAATTAATGTGGTAAGTTGCATAATGTACTGCATAAGAAAAATTTGCTTGCTCACCTGGGTAAAATTGTTTTTCAACTTTGCATTGTCATTTTAGATTGATTAAGCAAAACTAGTTGCAAAATATTTAAGTTTGCATTCTGTGGAAATGTCTACTTCCACAGAAGAGAAGCAATATGCCAAGTAGAGCATTGTAATGGTTCTAACAACGGAGAAAGGGAAAAAAGGAGAGAAGGTACTAGAATATTTCAACATACATTTATATCTGACTTACCTTAATTGAAATAAAATTGTCAGTGACTAATAATAAAGTGTTTGAGTTCTACAGCATGTGAGGGCAATTTAAAGGCAGTGAATAATTATTCATTTGGGTGGTTTGGGAAAAAGCAATGGTTTGGGAGTTCTACTTCTAGAAAGATGGAGCAGCATAGTTCTTGCTAATCTCCCTACCAAGCTAACAATCCTGGACCTTATGAAACAAACAAAGGGAGACCGAGAGGTGAGAAGATAGCAGACTACCTATGGAACTTGGGACCTGGGGTCTGACACAGCTGTGAAACCCCTGTATTTCCAATTTCCACAAATACATCTCAGACTAAATTTTATAGAGAATTCGACAACATGGGAATACAGACAAAATAAAGTTCCAGGAAAAAGCGTGCACTCTCTAACCAAATGACCAGAAAAGGGGCAACCTAGTAAGACCAAAACCAGATTGTAACCACTCAACTCTACCCAAGTCACACACTGAGCCCCCTGTCTGTCTCTGGGAGCAGTGGTTGAGTGGGGAACCTACAAGGTCCACCCTTACTAAGCCAACACAGCAAAATACATATGTGTCCATGGAACATGAACCAAGAAAGACCATATCTTAGTCACAAAACAAGTGTCAATAACTTAAAACAGTATGTTTTCTGACCAAAATGGAATTAAACTAGAAATCAGTATCAGAAAGATAGGAGGAAAATCCCCAATGTGTAAATAAACTATGGATCAAAAGGGAAATCTCAAAGGGAATAAAAATACATTGAACAGAAAGAAAAGGAAGACACAGCATAATAACAGTTGTATAGCCAAAGCAGTGCCGAAAGGGACTTTTATGGCACTAAATTCTTATGTTAGAAAATAGGGAAAGTTTCAAATCAATAACCTAAGCTCCCACACCCCACCCCCAGACAAAAAAAAAAAAAAAAAAAAAAAAAAAAAAAAAAAAAAAAAAAAAAAAAAAAAAAAAAAAAAAAAAAAAAAAAAAAAAAAAAAAAAAAAAAAAAAAACTAGAAAAAGTAGGGCAAAATAAATTCCAGGCAAAAGCAGGAAATGATAAACAAAAGAGCAGGTACCAATGAAATCGAAAATGGAAAAGCAATAGAGAAAATCAATGAAACAAAAAACTGGATCTTGGAAAAGATCAATAAAATGGACAAAACTCTAGCAAGAATTGGAATGAAAGTGAAATGACCCAAAGCACTAAGAACAGGAATGAAACAGGCAATAGCACTACAGACCCTGCAGACGCCAACAGGAATAGTATGTGTTATGCACACACTTAACTTAAACAAAATGGGCCACACGACTACCACAGGAACTGCAACAAATTGCTCAATATGGGAACGAATTCGAATAGCTCTACTACCATTAAGGAAACTTGATTTGTAGTTTAAAAACTATTAAAAATAATTTCACTGGAGTATGCTACTGAACATTTAAAGAAAGATTTTAGCATTGCTTTCAGAAAATAAAAGAAGGGAGCATTTCCAAAATCATTTTTTGAAAGCACTATTAGCGTTGATATGCAAATCAAAAATATTATGAAAGAGAAAAAAATAGAACAATATCCCTCATGAATATAAAGCAAGAATTCTTAACAAAATATTGGCAAATATTATTCAGCAATATTTAAAGGAGATATACACCATCACCAAGTGGAGTTTATTCCAGGGATGTTCAAGATCAGAAAATCACCATAATCCACCGTCATAACAGTCAAAAGGAGATAAATCATAATACATCAATTGATGCAAAATAAGCACTTGGCAAAACCTAGCGCACATTCATGAAAACTAAGATTAGAGGAAAATGTTATTAACATGATGAAGAACAAGTACAAGAATAAATAAATAAGTAAAGCTAAGAGAATTACAGAAATGCTTTCCCTGTAAGGGTGGGAACCATGCAGTGAGGCTGCCCATCCCCACAGCTATTCAACACATTACTGTTCTAGAAACTCAAGAAAAGGAACTAAAAGTCACATATTGGGAAGGAAGATATAAAATTGTCCCTGTATTCCAATGACATGATGGTCTACACAGAAAATCTCAAGGAGCCTATAAACTCAATGAGTTCAGGAATGTGCCAGGATACAAGGTCAACATACAAAACTATATAGAAGCATTGACCGTGTGGGAAACTGAAATAAAAAATGTAACCCCATGCATAATCTCTCAAAAAATTATGTGTACACCTAACAAAACATGTACAGGGCTCCATGCTGAAAACTACAAAACAATGATGAAAGATGTCAAAGTAGATATAAATAAAAAAGAGAGATATGCTGTGTTCATAGATTAAAAGATGCAACATAGTAAAGATATCATTTTTCCCTAAAGCCATATAAAGATTTAATGTAATTCTTATAAAAATCCCAGCCAAGATATTTGAAAATTAAAAACAAGATAATACTAAAATTTATAAGAATAGGTAAAGGTAAAGGAATAGTTAATCAAGTTTGAAAATAAACATACATACCATACAGCCCAGCAATCACACTCCAGGCAATTTATCCCAGAGAAATGAAAACATATGTGTACTGGTTTGAAAGTATTATGCACCCCAGAAAAGCCAAGTTTTAATTCTGATTCCATCTTGTGGAGGCAACTGTTTCTTTTAATCCTGATTTAATAATGAGAGTTGGAATCTTTCGATTAGATTATCTCCATGGAGATGTGACACAACCAATTGTGGGTGTTAACTTTTGATTAGATGGTGATGCGACTCCACCCATTCCAGGTGGGTCTTGTTTAGTTTACAGGAATCCTTTAAAAGAGGAAACATTTTGGAAAGAAACTTCAGAACCAAAAGAAACTTCACAGTAGAGCTAACACAGACGTGGACATGTGGAGAACAGAGACACAGGTGTTTGGAGATGTTTGGAGCCCAACAGACGTTGCCATGACATGTTAAATATGCCAGAACCTGGAGAGAGCCAAGAGAAGTCAAGAGATAAAAGCCAGCCCTGGAGAAGAAAAGTGAGGAACCCCCACAGGAACAGAAGCTGAAAGCCACAGAGCCCAGCAGCAGGGGACCAGCAGATGCCAGCCTTGTGACTACCCAGATGATAGAGGTGTTCCTGAGCCCATCAGCCTTTGTTGAGTGAAGGTAACCTCTTGTTGGTGCCTTAATTTGGGCACTTTCTCTTTCATAGAACAGTAAACTTGTAACATTATATTCCCCCTTTTAAAAGCCATTCCAGCAGTTAGCAAACTAACACAATACATCCACACAAACAATAAACTACATGATTGTTCATACAATTTAAATTATAAGAGCCCCAAACCGGAGCTCTTTGGAAACAACTAAAAGTTCTAGAATAAGATGCATATTTAAACAGACTGTAGTACATCCATACCATGGACTACTAGTCAGCAGTAAAAAGAAACAAACCGTTGGTATATGCAACAACTTGGAGGGATTTCAAGAGCCTTATGCTGAGTGAAAAATGACTAATTGAAAAGTCATTTTCACTTTTTCAATTATCTGTTTACATAATATTCTTTTTTTTTTTTTTATTTAACATGGGCAGGCACCGGGAATCGAACCCGGGTCCTCGGGCATGGCAGGCAAGCATTCTTACCTGCTGAGCCACCGTGGCCCGCCCTACATAATATTCTTAAAATGATAAAATTATAGAAATGGAGGACAAATTAGTGATTGCCAGAAATTAGGAATAGTGTTGGGGAAGGAATGGGGTGACTATAAATTGGTAAGATGAGAGAGATCTCTGTGGTAATAGATTAGTTCTTTATTGTGGTGGTTACATGTATACAGATGTGATAAAGTTCTACAACAATACACATTAGATTAATGCTAATTTCCTTGTTTTGATCTTGTACTGTAATTATGTAAGATTGGGGGAACTGGATTAAGAGTTTGCAGGACTTCTCTGTCCTCTCTTGGCAACTTCCTATGAGTCTGTCTGTCTATCTTTCTGTCTGTCTGTCTATCTATCTATCTATCTATCTATCTATCTATCTATCTATCTATCTACCTACCTATATTTTCTCAAACATAAATGTTAAAAAAATGTTTAAATCAACTGAGTAGTGTAAACATTAAATGATTAGAAATAGAAAAGGATATGGTAATTTTTTTTTATTTTGTTATTTTTTAAATTGTTGGTTCAACCTTAAATGCTGGCTAAAACCCTTAGTAAAATAACAAAGTATAGGGTCACTTACAAGCTCATGGGCTTAAATTAGTTACGCATATGCAGGGACTTACACACACAGGGTTCACACACGCACACGCACACACACACACTCAGGGATTTAAATTAGTCTCCTCCACCTCCAATTCTTGTTTCCTATTCTTGTTTAAATAAGAAAACACATTTATAAGTTCTTTCCCATCAATGAATAATTGATGACGTTTATGTAGAAACTTGAGACGGATCATCTGAGCATTTGGTCTCTTTTCTGGGATAGTGTAACTATGTCAGAGATGGAAATTGTTTATATAAAATCATATTGAATCAAAGATCAAATATCCTCTTTGCTTTATGCTGAAAAGGTTGTTTTATTTTGGAAATAAAGACATTATCAAGGGTGAATAGAAATTTTGCACTTTTACAAAATATATCTGAACACGCAGTGTACCAAAATGAATATTCATTTTCTCATCACTCCTATCATAACTTTATTTCTCAAATATTTCTTTTTCAGTAGGTGTTTTGGAGTCATGATAGTAGGTGCAAGGTGGAGCAGGAGACAAAGGCGATTAATCAATCAGAGATCACAAGGATTTGCTGTGGCAAGAGAAACTGTGGCTAGAGACAACATTCAGCCACACCTGTGCACAGATGAGACAGACACCTGCCACCACTTTGATAACACCATGAGCCATGAGTCAGCCTCTTTGCTCTTCTAGTCAGGTAGCTCAGATAGAATTAGATTTTTTTTGCTTTTTAAAAACTACTCCTTACAAAAAAAGCTACTCTTAAACCCATGCAAATGATTATCAAATAGTACTACAATTTTGTTCTTAGTGATAACCAGAAGCTTACTGAGTGAGTGGCTGTGTGGGAAGAGGAAAAAAAACAAAACAAAACAAAACAGCTTTAGTCTAAATACAAAGTAAGGTAGCTTAAAAACCCTAGAAATATAAGTATATTTTATGTAAAGAGAAACTAAAATTTACTTTTTTAATGCTATGGAAGAACACAAATAATTTATAATGGGAGGAAACAGAATTAAGAAAATTAGTCCTCAGCAGTCAGAATTAAAGTTCCGTTCTTATACCTAGTCACTAGTGCCTTGCTATTTTCTATGGCATTATTTTGTACTCATTAATTATGTGTGAAAGAACTGTTTGAGCTCAGGATCCAAAACCTTGAACCATTAAATTCAGTTGTAGAAAAAAATGACGTTCCTTTGTGAAGTGGCAACAGATACCATCTGATTTTGGGCTCTTAATCTGACTTTAAACCATGTGAAAATCATGGCTCTTGCTTTCCTGTTTTAATCATAGGAATTTGCCAAAGTATCTTGTCCCTACCATTGTGCAAACACACTAAATGTGCTCCAATTAATGTAATAACATGTTTCAGAAAAGCAATCAGTATCTGTAGGATTGTGCTTAAGGCTGGGAGCTTCTCAGCCTAAATGATAGTGATTAAAAGACCGGAGCTGCAAGCCTTTGCATTGGGCTGATTTAAGAAAAAACTGTTGCCAAACACGGGACCCATGACAGAGCTGAACTTTTGCAAAATGCTGGGAACTGTGACAAAATACTTTACTTGCATAAGTGTTAAACCTGCTGAGATCATATACAAGGACTTAGGTTCATTTTCTATGATTTTCTCTTTTACACTCTTTTTATACCATAGTAAAATACAATACAATTACTGCTTGATTTCACAAAATTGTTGCTAACCAGTATATGGCAAGAAGGAAAGTTGGGCCTCAGAAACTTGTTGTTGTTGTTGTAGCCTCAGAAATCCCAAGACCTTACATTTAGGGAAGGAAGCTAAGGTATTTCAAGGAATTATAATTTGGAGATCATTTGTTTTCTTTGAATTAGGTCACAATTAGTTGGGTTGAAAGGAAGGGGTCCTTGTATTTCCATTACTCTTTCCCAGGCTCATCTCCACACCAAATCAGTTTTATGAGTTTTGAAAGTCAAAATAGCAATTGCAAGACTATGCAGAAGAAATTCTTAAAATTAAATTGTATAGAGCACCATTTGCACTTCACCTAAACTCCTTTTCTATGACAATAGCCAAGCATTTATGCAATGCAGTTGTACTGAAATTTTCTTTGTTTTTATTTTTTAGTTTTTGTTTGTACAAATCCCTTAGAACCACTCTAGATTCAATTAATATTATTTTTAGGATAATTGTTACTAGAGAATTTGTAGGTTTTCAGAAAAATCATGCATTAAATAGAATCCTTATATATCCCCTTCTCATTACTAACATTTTGCATTGGTGTGCTAACTTTGATACAATTGATAAAGAATATTATTATAATTGCACTATTAAATATAGTCCATTGTTTACATTAGGGTTCACTGGTTCTGTTGTACCATCCTATGGTTTTTTGAAAATTTTTTTTCTAGTAACATATATACAAACTAAAATATCCCATTTTAATGACATTCAAATATATAATTCAGTGGTGTTAATTACATTCACAATGCTGTATTACCATCACCATCATCCATTACTAAAACTTTTCCATCAACCCAAACAAAAACTCTGTGCCAATTGAGAAGTAACTCTGTTCCCTACTCTCACTCCAGCCCCATAAATTGTATTCTATTTTCTAATTTTATGAATTTGCTTATATAAATTATTTCATATTTGTCCTTTGTGTCTGGTTTATTTTTCTCAATAAGATGTCTTCAAGACTCATCTGTGTTGTTATTGGTATCAGAACTTTGTTTCTCTTAAAGAATGAATAATACTCCATTGTATGTATAACTTACATTTTTGTTTATCCATTCATTAGTTAATGAACCCTTGGGTTGCTTCCATCCTTTGGCAATTGTGAAAAATGCTGCTATAAATATCAGTGTGAAAATATATACTCAAGTCCCTGCTTTCAATTCTTTTTAGTATTTACCTAGACGTGGTATTGCCAGGTGATATGATAATTCTATAAATAACTTTCTGAGGAATCAACAACAGTAGCTGCACCTTTTTACATATACTTCCTATTTCTCCATATCCTCCCCAACATTCTTATTTTCTGTTTTTCTTTTTTTTCTTTTTGAGTAGTAGCAATTTTATGAGCATAAAATGGAATCACATTATGGTTTTGATTTGCATTTCCTTAGTGGCTAATGATATTGAACATATTTTCATCTGCTTTTTGGTCATTTGTATATCTTCTTTGGAGAAATTTTGAATTAAATCTTCTGTACATTTTTTAATTGGATGTTCTGTCTTTTTGTTATTGAGTTGTAAGATTTCTTCATATGTTCTGATCCTGGATATTAAGCCCTAATCAGATGTGTGGTTTCCAAATATTTTCTCCCACTGTATAAGTTGCCTTTTTTACTTTCATGTTAAAGTTCTTTGGTGCTAAAAAGTTTTTAGTTTTGATGAAGCCCTATTTATCTATTTTTCTTTTGATGTTTGTGCTATTGATATAATAAAGCCTAGGAATCCATTGCCTAATACTGATGCCTTGATTTGAACATTTTTCTCAGCTTCAAAACTATAAGCTAATAAATTCCCATTTTTAAAAGCCAACCTATTCTATGGTATCTACTCCAGCAGTTTAGGAAATTAAAACATTGCCAATGCTCTTAATATTGTATGATTTTTTCACCAAGGAGAAAAAAATATATGCTTTTATTCTGAACAAGCATAACTTCCAACTTGGCTATGAAAGTGCAGTTTCTATTAAGGGAAAGGTAGAGAGATAGAAAAATACAGAAAAAAAAAAAGATGCCAGCAAATAAGTCATTACTTTTCCATCAGCTAAAGAACATTTAATTTGATTAAAAAATGATTTGATATATTTTGTCTCTTTATATCAAGGCCAGCTTTCTATAGTGTTGGTCTGATTTGAGGGGTACTTGGAAAATTCCACTGATTAAAAATGTTTCCTCCATTCTTTCATGGAATAATTCATTTGAGAAACCTTACTTAGAGGGCGATGAGCGCATAAAAAGGAGGATGCCAGATGTCAATTATCTAAGGAACTGTGTGGTGAATGGTGAAAGCTTGTGTAAACCTAGTGTAGCAAGAATAACATTTCCATATTTTTATGTTTCATTTTAATATGCTTTGGATTTTAACAGAGTTATTTCAGAAAGTTCTTCAGCAAACAATATGTGACCTGAATCAGTAATACAGTTACATTATCAAGCTTGATCTGTAAGGGCCCTGTAATTTTAATGTAAGCAGACTAGACTGACCGCCACAGTCTAAGAATATAGTCTAAACTTTAGTTGTTGTTTTAGAACTTCTTGAGGGAAACTTCATGGGTCGTCAGTTAATTGAACTCTCCAAAGTTTCATTTCCTTCTTACTCTACTGTGGGTATTTAGATCTGACTCCCCCAAAAGAACACACACTAGTTCATGAGTATAAATGATGTAAGACCCCACAGTAATAGATCCCACAGTTATCAATGATAAAATATCAAAGTTTCTTCTGTCAGCATGGTTTCTTTTGAAAATTTGAAATTACCATCCTAGCTCCTTACTATGTTTCATATAATGATTAACCCGGAATAGGAAATACTCTTAGTGTGAAAAAACTTAATGTCTGTAATAATTTAAAACTCTGTCTTTAAAATGAATCTTGGGAAGAATTTGAAATATTGTAGGAATCCAAACTTGATAAATATAATGTTTACCAAGAAAAAGTTCACCATATGCTACCAAAATGTGTAATGGCAGTTCAATTTTAATGACTCACAAATGATTGATTCTGTTGGCTTTATTCCTTCCAAATTATCTCTCTGTATTAATTTTTTTTATTATAGAAATTGTATGTTTACAAAAAAGTGATGCAGAAAGTACAGAGTTTTCATATACCAACCCCCCCTCTCCGAATGTTCCCTATTAACACTTTGCATTAGTGTGGTACTTGGGTCACAATTGATAAAGCAATGTCATTATAATTCTACTATAGACCAGAGTCCATGGTTTACATTAGGGCTCATTGTTTTTGTTTTACAAGTCTGTGGTTTTTAAAAATTTTTATTCTGGTAACATATATACAACTTAAAATTTCCTGTTTTAGCCATTTTCAAACATACAATTTAGCAGTGTTAATTGCCTTCACAATGTGCTATGTCACCACTTTTGAAAGAGAAGAATAGTCTCTTGCTTCTATGTCACTTCTAGTGATCCTTCTAAGTGCTATTGATGTCAAGAGTAGAAAAGGTTATTGATTTAATTATTCTTCTATATAATCATTGAGTAAATATTTAATTGCAACTAAGGAGAAAAGGCAGAAACAAGTACTGTTTATAATTAGTGAAAAAGTTAATAAAAGGGATGGTGAAGAGAAGTGACAGTTCTCTGTGTATATATTTTGAACAGTTTTGAATAGTTTTGACTTGTGGAATAATGTTCGTTCCAAAATGAATGGATGAATTAACGAATAAATAAACTCAATGAGATTGAATAAAAAACCCTACAATCTAACATAAGCAGAATCAAGTCAATCTATGTCTTTTACATGATTATCATAAACACAATAAGAACACACGCAAAAAGAACTAACACAATTAAACTTTGAACATAGCATTTTAACTATCTAGCCAGGGGCTAAAATTTAGCTACACCAATATTGAAATCTAGCCACTAGTTCCCCCACCTCTGCCCCCACCACCGCACTGCTCAGTGGGATGGGGTGATAACTTTGAAACTATTTTGGCATATTCTGGCATTGAGAAAATAAGTAAATATGTTGATGGTATCCAAATCCAGTTATCTGTGTGGAAGAAAAGGGTTAGAGTGAATACTGTACTCTGCTTCCAGATCTCATTTCAGGACTGAAGGAATTTTTCTGCTAGTAGATGGAAATGCTGCAGGCTGACAGCCCTTCGCTGTCAGCAGTCCGTGGGGATTGCCCTTGGCTACATATTGTTGCCTAGCCCATTACAGAGTGTGTGTTCCAACAACATAAAATACCATTAGACAAAGGGACTTACACCGCAGCAAAGGCGATGCAGCTGTGAGCATATGAGCATGGAATTCAACTGTTCTTCACAGTCTCCACCACTTAGTTTTGTAGACAGATTGATGGATGGAAGAGGCTTTTTTGAAGTTAAGCATCAGTTTAGGGAAAATACCATTGAAGCTGTGTGGCTGTGGACTGGAATCATTGGAATTTTCATTCTCCTGGGACAACTTGATGGATGGAATCACTCGGACTGTAGACTGGAATTACAGACATGTGATTGCTTTGTGTGCCTCAGGCTTCTCATGGCATATGTGCTTCAAGAGGGAGTGTCTTGAACGACCAGAGGGCAATCATTCCAAGAGAACAGTGGAAGCTGCATGACTTTTTATGATTTAGTTTCAGAAGTAATATTGTATCACTTCCACTGTACTCAATTAGTGAAGCAGTCACAGTTTCATCCAGATTTTAGAGGGGACCAGGATTCTACCTCTCAATGGAAGGAATGTCAAAAAACATGGAGCCGTGTTCTAAAACTGTTAGAAAGGCTAGACGGAGAAGCAATTCAGTAGCAACCCGCAAATCTAGCATCTGGATATTGACCTTTGAAGATCATTCTTCACTGAAAAAGGAACCAGGGTGTCATGCAGAAATGACTCATTCTAACGCGTGGGGCAGAGAAAGTATATGATAAACTTCATTGTGCCAGAAAGTAATAGAATATTCAAAGACTGACAGGTATATATCAAATGACCCAGGGTAGTACATTGGGCTTTTACTGTCGAAGTCTAGTATGATTTGAGCATCAAAATAAATAATAAGAATAATTGCTGATAACCCATTACATAATATAATAACTCATGTATGCGGATTGATATAAATAAATATACATATATAAATATATGAAGGCAAAGAAAAGCTCTTTCTAGAATACTGACTAATAAATGTAGAAGGAAAGGTGGAGTTAGTGAATCACCTTTTGGTAAATATCAGAACAAGTTATTCAGGCAAGAATCTTCAACAGATGGTAAAACTAGTAGATGAAAATAAGATGAAAAATTGGGTGTACATAATTTCAAGGAATCTCTCCCAAAATACTTATTAATTATAAATGGAAGAATAGTAACTCAACATGAAAGAACATTGGCAGTCACCATCTTAACCAAGCAAAGTTAATTTTTTCAGTTCTGGTAGAAACCTCCTGGTATGCAGTACTGAGAAAGAAATCACGTCACCTTTGCAGTGTTTCTGTCAAAAAATGCATAACCTCAATTTTAGCATGAGGATGCATCAGACAAACTTAAACTGAGGGACATTTTATATTATAAGTGAACAGTAATCTTCAAAAATATCAGGGTCTTCAAAGACAAGGGAAAATTGAGGAATTTTTCCAGAGTACAGGGAAATAGATATGAAACGTGTAATTTTGAGTTAGATTTTTTTGGAAAAGACATTATTGAAACAATTTGTTAAAAAATGAAGAGGTCCATGGATTACATAATGGTATTGTGTCAATGTTAATTTTCTGATTTTGATGATTTTCTCAGGTCCATGTAAGAGAATGTCCTTCTCTTCAGGAATTGCACACTGAAGTATTTAGGAGTAGAATAGCATCATGACTACAACTATTTTCAAAGAGCTTAGGAAATAAATAAGTAAATAAAATATATACATGCACACACACATATAAACATAAGGGGAGAATAAATGATAAAGCAAATGTGGTAAAATGTTAACAACTGGGGAATCTGGAGGAGTTCTTTGTACTATTGTTGCGTTTTTTCCTCTATGTTTGAAATTATTTCACAATAAAAAGTTGTAAGAAATATAATGATTCTTGAGTGACTACCTGAATGCCTCATGCATAATAAGTGCTCAATAAATTTCATAGTCCCAAACCTCCAAGAAAAAAAGAAAAAAATCAGGAAATATTAGTCTAATTGAGTTATAGAGAGACAGAGGTAGACAAAGAATCCATTAAAAGTGTTGAGACTGGTTGCCTCTGAGCAATCAGAAAAACGGGTGGAGAGAGGAACCAGAGAATTGTTTTGTTCATTTGTTTTGTTTTTGTAACACACTTGATAGAATTATTTGATTCTTAATTTAAACAATGTGCAAGAACATCTTTGTTGAAAAAATAATCTTAATCAAGGATTAGCAGTCTATGGTCCATGGGCCAAATCCAGACAACCGCTTCTTTTTGTACATACATTCTTTTTTTTGAAAATAGAAACTTCCATTAGTTTGCATATTGTCTATGAATGCTTTCCCATAGACAATATGCAAACTAATGGATATGCCATGCAACAGAGGCTGCATGGCTCACAAACACAAAATATTTACTACACTTTACAAAAGAAAAAAAAAGAAGAAAAGCTGAACCCTGATCTAAAAAATAAAATTATAAACTCTGTTATTGTAAAATAATGCATCAAGGTAAAAGGACTTACAAGATTTAATTCAAATACATTTTATCATGTTCTCTATAATTAGCATGACACTATAAAACAAGGAACTCATTTAATTGACATTTATTTATTAATTGGCACTTATTTATGATGTATTAGTTGGGTAACTCAGCATTTTCTAACATTTCTTTTGTAGATTATTCTTTTTAAGAAAGATACAGTAGTTAAATAAATTTGAAACATGTTGCATATCATCCTCTTTTTTTGGAACG
Organism: Myrmecophaga tridactyla; assembly: GCA_004026745.1. Lineage (NCBI taxonomy): Eukaryota > Metazoa > Chordata > Mammalia > Pilosa > Myrmecophagidae > Myrmecophaga > Myrmecophaga tridactyla. The sequence continues at coordinate 139,719 of PVIY010000234.1, read as the reverse complement.
TCTTCATGTTCATTACTATATTAAAAGTCTTAAGCAGCCAGAATTCCCATTTTCTTTGTGTGAATTAAAATAAAACATTCACATAAGTTGTGATATTTAAGAATTGCATAATAGTCCAAAGAGGAAACAATAGCAGTGTCTAATCTCTTTGTCCAAATAGTACTAGTAAAAGTGAAAACAATAAGAAAAACTGTACACATATAAGGAGAGAGAACTAAGCAACATGGAAAGTTATGTGATTAAAAAGTAAACATTTCCTTTCCCGACTTTTCCTTCTTCCCACTCTATAGAAGTTATCATTGTTAAAGTTTCTTCTGAATTCTTCTAGTTTTTTTTCTAAAGAAGACAAAAAGAAAGCAGAAGTGAATCTAAATACATATTATTTTTTGTCATCATTGCTTTACATGACACATTGCTTTGCACTTTGTTACGTTTAAATATGTAATATAGAGAGCTTTTTTATGGTTTTATTCACACACTGTACAATCCATCTGTTCTAGTTTGCTAGCTGCTGGAATGCAATATACCAGAAACGGAATGGCTTTTAACAAGGGGAATTTAATGAGTTGCTGGTTTACAGTTCTAAGGCTGAGAAAATGTCCAATTCAAACAAGTCTATAGAAATTTCCAGCCAAAAGCATCCATCCAGGGAAAGATACCTTGGTTCAAGAAGGCCGATGAAGTTCAGGGTTTCTCTCTCAAGTGAGAAGGCACATGGCAAACACAGTCAGGGCTTCTCTCTTGGCTGGAAGGGCACATGGCAAACACGGCATCATCTGCTGGCTTTGTCTCCTGGCTTCCTGTTTCATGAAGCTCCCCGGGAGGCGTCTTCCTTCTTCATCTCCAAAGGTCGCTGGCTGGTGGACTCTGCTTCGTAGTGTCTCAGCATTCTCTGCTCTCTCTGAATCTCTCATTCTCCAAAATATTTCCGCTTTTATAGGACTTCAGAAACTAATCAAGACCCACTCAAATGGGTGGAGACATGTCGTCACCTAATCCAGTTTAACAACTACTCTTGACTAAATCACATCAACCAGGGAGTTGATCTCATTACAGTTTCAAATATACAGTATTGAATAGGGATTATTCTACCTTTATGAAATGGGATTTACATTAAAACATGGCTTTTCTTAGGGGGCATGCTTCCTTTCAAACCAGCACACCATCCAAATTGTACAATCAATGGCTCGCAGTATAATCAGCGTTGCACGTTCATCACCACCATCTCATTACCCGCCCTCACCCAAAAATCCCATATCTCTTGTACCCCCAACTATTATTGAGAATTAGCATCGGATAGTACTTTTGTTGCGATCAATGCAAGAATGTTGCAATGTTACTTACCTTTAACAGTAGTCCATAGTTTGCTTTAGTTGTATTTTCCCCCAAATTCCACCCTATTGTTATCACCTTGTAACAGTAGTATACCTTTGTTCTATTTGTACAATTGACCACAATCATCATCCACAGCCGGGTTCACTGTGCTATTCAGTCTCATGTTATCCTTAGAGAGCTTTTAATATTGGCTATCTTTTCCATTTTTTTGTGGCAGCTGTTTATTGTTGTTGTTGTTGGTTATTGGCTATTCCAGAACTTCTTTAACTAGCACCCCTGGTGGAACCACTGTTTTCAGTTTGTTGTTGTTGGTGGTTATTTTGCAATTGTAAAAATGCTAAAATGAAATCCTTTTACAAATATTTTGAGACAATGAGTGTATATATAGCAGAAAATCCTGACTGGAATTTCTAGGTAAAATTTTAAAAATAAAATTAATTAAAAAAAATTAAATTGCTATCCTTAAAAGTTGCACTCAGCAACGAGAGGTTGTTCTTTCCCCACACCCTGGCCAGGAATGAGATTTCTTTTATTTGAGAAGTACTTTTAAATGCCTCATATTTCTGGAAATGCATCTTTCCTCCTTTTATGTTTGTATATTACCTCCTCTGAAATGAAACATAAATAGTGTTTCTTTTTATGATAATTATAAGGACAAATTAATTTACTTATTTTTATTTTTTGTATATTTCATATAAATTATTTTTAAAATTTTTTATTGACAAAGTAACATATAAACACAAACATTCTTAACATATGAACGTTCCATACTTGGTATACAATCAATGGCTCACAATATCATCACATAGTTGTATAATCATCACCATGAACATTTCTTAGAACATTTGCATCACTCCAGAGAAAGAAATAAAAAGAAAAACTCATACATACCATCCCCTTTACCCCTCCTTCTCATTGACTGCTAGTATTTCTATCTACCCAATATATTTTAACCTTAGGACAAATTTATCTTAAGAAGTATCATTGAATTCAAGAAACTAGAAAGTTGAGCAGCATTAAAGGAAATATTTCAGCTGATTATTAAGCATACCCATTTTGTGGGTTTTAAACTTATGAATAAAGAACTTCCAAGAATTCTCTTGCTAAAAATAAAGTGGATCAAAACCCTGAGAAAGTATATCGAAAATGTTCTGCAGATGCTATTATTTTTAATAAGTGCTTACATTTGTTTGCTAAGTCAGACAACGGCCAGGGATTTTAAACATATCCAAATGACCTCCATCTGTGTTCCTGTTTGTTAGACAATAATGCTTTTGCACATTAAAGATTTCTCTCAGGAATATCACATTTACATTAAACACAGGATAACAATGAGGGATTTAAAAAAAAAGTAATGGAAAGGATCAGGTGCTGGGTTAGGAATAGAACCATTTCCACAAGAAGTCTCTCTGTCTGCAGTCTTCTTGGTAGCTTTTAGGTGTGAGAGACGATTAGTCTCTTTCAAAATTAAGGCTCTTTGGAGTCTAGAGCCAACTAAATGCATTTTTAAAAATAATCCATTCACTCATTTTATCCATTCTTTAATAAATATTCATGAAGAGCCTGTTATGGGCCCATCACTTTTTTTTTCATAAGCATGTTGTATTTCTGCATGTATTTTTTAAAGTTTTTTTTAAATTAAAAATTGTTTAATTAAAAATATAACATATATACAAAGCAAAGAAAGAAAAAAGTAATAATTTTCAAAGTATACTTCAACAAGTATTTACAGAACAGGTCCCAGAGTTTGTCATGGGCTACCATTCCACCATCTCAAATTTTTCTTTCTAGCTACTCCAAAGCACTGGAGGCTGGAAGCAATATTAATATACTGATTCAGCAGTAATACATGTTGGTTAAAACCTATTTTCTCTGTTATTCCTTCTCCTTCTCCTTTAATCCTTCTCCCAATCTATACGGATCTTTGTTAACGTGTGTTCTGACTTTTTCATGTTGAGAAGGGGTGTAGACACTAAAGGATGGAGGATGTAATTAATTGATATACATGGAGATGTTGGGCCCTCTGAGTTTCAGGATTTATCTGACCTAGGAACCACCTGGGAATTACAGGTTCCAGGAAAGCAAAGTTAGTGCCTGAAACCTTGATAGAGTCTCAGTTCAAGCCCTACATGGTTTAAGAGTCAAGAAGAGTGATGTTGGTTGGGGGTTAGAAAACCAAGGCAATTAGCACTATCTAACTGAAGCTTACATAAGAGTAGCCTCCAGAACAGCCTCTTGTCTCCATTGGATCTCTCTTGGCCACAGTTGATCTCACTGTGCCAGGGCCAGACCCATTCCCGGGAGTCACACCCCACGTTGTCAGGGAGCCTTTCATGCTTGAATGTCATGTCCCATGCAGTGTGGAGGGCAATGATTTTCCTTGCAGAGTTGGCCCACAGAGAGAGAGAGAGAGAGAGGCCACATCTGAGCAACAAAGAGGTTTTCTGGAAGCAAATTGCAGGCCTCATTATAGGGAGTCTTAGCGTGTCCCCTCAAGAAATAAGGTTTATATGGGCAAACCTCAAAATCCTGGGCTTGGCTTGGACCCTCAAAACACTACCAATACTTAAAAAAAAATTTTTTTTTAATTGAAAAATCTTCACACTCACACTTTCTTTTCATGGTGTACATTGATGGCTCACAGTATCATCACATAGTTGTTCTGCCAATACTTTTAAATTATCAGACTACGGTCTGAGATATATCCTGCTATTACATTAACCTATACAGAATTACAAGGCTCATTCCTGTTCTGGACTCTAGGAGTTTGAGTTGTTTAAATGAGCTATCAGGACAGGTTGGTTTAGATTATGTGGTACAGAAAACTTAGATTCCAGACATAATAAACCACTCTGCCTTTGGTCTCATATCATAGGTAAAGGTCTAAGTACATACAGTATCATCTTTTACCCATATTCTAATTTAGCTCAGACCCAGCCAGACTGGCTTTGTTTTAAACTCTAATTGAGGCCTGATCTCTTTCTTGGTTACTTTAACTGTCATTATATATAGTTATGCTAACTTTTAGAGCTGCAGTACTCCATTTCTCAGTTTTAGGTGTCACAGAGTCACTCTAAGTTTCAGGGAAATACCAGCTAATACACATATAGCTCAGTGTCTCCGAATTTAGAAATACATTTACAATTTCAGACTAAGTTTGGCTGTTATAAGTGCCTATAGTTTAGGCTCTTATTTTCTTATAAATATTTCCTGAGAGAAACCTTAGCATATTTGTTCTTTTGTTTCTGGCTTATTTTGCACAAAACACTGCCCCCAGGGTTTATTCAGTTTGCTGTGTGCCTCTCCATGTCCTTCCTTTTTGTGGCCGTGCCATATTCCGTCATAGAAATGTATCACCATTCGCCATTCTGCTTCTCAGTCATTGTATCCATTGGGGCTCCCTCCATCTATTGGGTATCATGGATAATGTACAAAATAAATAAATCGGGTCTTACAGTATCTTCACTTGGTTGTACAATCAGCAGCATTGTCAATGTAGACAATTGTCATTCGTCCATAATGACAAAGAAACGACAAACAAATATCAAATCAAAAGTACTCCTTATTCCTTGTCCCCCCCACCCCCGCACCAATTAATGTCTCCTGGTAGTGCTGTGATACTGTTGTCTTCCCGTTAACTATTGGCCATAGCGTGCCTTTTTAGTTTTCTCCTATTGCCCTCTATTCTCTGTCCACTATCCAACCTTTGAAACAGTTCATGTGAGAACTTATTTACAGCTGCAGATTTAATCAGTGGGATACATGGCACTATGTATCTTCTGTTAGTCATATTCACCTTGAATATGGTAATGTTTATTTTAATCCCGCTAATTAGTTATCAGCACTTCTATCTGTTCCCTTGCATTTAGGTTCAACCTCATTGGGCAATCTTTACCCTGTCTCTAGTTTTGTGTACCTCTAAGTTTGCTATATTCTACAGTGAAACCTTCAAGATTACCTTTACCAGAGCCATAATAACAAAATCATACAAGATCTGTTCTTTTTTTGTCTGGCTTATTTCACTCAGTATTATGTCCTCAAGGTATATCCACATTGTCATATACATCAGGACATCATCTTGTCTTACTGCTGCATAACATTCCATCGCATGTACAGACCACATTTTGTTTATGCACTCGTCTGTTGATAGGCACTTGGATTGTTTCCATCCTTTAGCAATGATGAATAGTGCTGCTATGAATATCAATCAGCATGCAAATGTCTATGTCAGTGCTTTCAGCACTTCTGGGTATATACTGAGTGTTGGTATTACCAGGTCATAGGGCAATTCAATATTTAGTTTTCTGAGGAATCACCAAACTGTCTTCTGCAGCGGCTGCACCATTATACATTCCCACCAACAGTGAATAAGTGTTCCGATTTCTCCACATCTTCAACGTTTGTAGTTTACTGCTTGTTTATTAGCGGACATTTTTATAGGTGTGAGGTGATATCTCATTGTCTTCTTGATTTGCATTTCTCCCATAGCTAATAAAAATGAGCATCTCTTCATGTGCTTTTTAGTCATCTCTATTAGCTCCGTAGAAAAGTGCTGTGCATATACTCTGCCCATTTTAAAATTGGGTTGTTTGTTCGTTTGTTGCTGAGCTGTATAATTTCCTGATGTACACAGGATATCAAGCTGTTATCTGATAAATAGTTTCCAAATATTTTCTCCCATTGAGTTGGCTGCCTCTTCAACTCAAAGGACAAAGCTTTGATCTTAAGGAGTTCCCATTTGTCTTTTTTTTCCGCTGCCCCATTTCTTGCTAAACCAAGGTCTGGATCTCATGTAGGAGATACAACTCAACTTGAGGGTCCATTAAAAGCTAGGGAGGTCTGCACAAGCACTTCGGTGGGAGAACACCTGCCCACCAAGTGGAAGAGCTGAGCTGGTTTCCCGCCCATGCAACGCCCGCCCAAATTAATAAAAACAACAACAACAACAAAAATCCACACACCTCGACAGTACTAAGCCCCCAAATCAGAAAGAGACACCCAAAGATATACTGGGAATAAACTCAGACTAGTCCCCACAGAAGGAAGAGAAAATTTTAAAAAGAATAAAATAGAGTAGAAATAATAATTTTTTAGAATAAGAAATAAAAATATAAATATATAAAAATATATAAATACAATAATAATTCTAATAAAATATATATTAAAAAAAGAAGAGAGAAAAGAAAAAAAACCTACGCAGTTAGGGAGTTTGACTGCCTGCACTTACTGCTTCTCATCAACAGGTGGCAGTGTGAGGCACCGCCTCCCTCAGGCCACCCGTCCCGGACTGCAGCGGTGGTTGGAAAGTGGTCTACACGCTGGAGATCTGCTCCCCGCCTGCAGAGGCTGGACGGCAGGTCCCTGCGCACCGGGCGGGGGAGCCAACCAGAGCCCAGGGGAGCAACCGACCTTCAGCTCCCGGCGCCGGTGGATCCGGTACACACTGTGACCTACAGGCAGAGCTATTCGCGGCACCAACCTGGCGACCACTAGGAGCGCAGGCTCGGCTCTTAGCTGTGGACTGCCGCCCGCCACTGGGCTTCCCACGGTGCTGCAGGCTGGGGAGCCGCTGGGAGAGTTTTCCCCGGTCAGCAGCTCCGGGAGGCTGGAGCGGAGGGACGATCGCACCTGCCGGCGCGCTGCCGTCTGCGCCCGGTGAGCATCACGGTGATACGACCCGCCAGCTCTCGCCTTCTGATGCTCGGCCTTTCTCCTCCACTCAAAGCCCTGGAGACCCTCTTGGATCATTCATTCTCCAGAACTGCAGTCCTGGCCATTCTTTCCCCATCCGTTATCTTGTCCCAAGGAGCAGGGCTGAATTCCGACTAAGTGCATTTTTATGTATATGATGCTGAATTTGTAGATAATCAGAATTTTTACCTAAAGAAGATTGTGAAATCTTCTTATGGCCTTTGAAAAGGTAGCTTCTTTCCTGCTTTGGAAAGTTGAGGGATTCTCTTAACTAAAATGGGGAAAACCAGATAATGTTGCATTGTTCCTTCTAGTTCTTCAATTCCATGATTTTGTGATAAAATTGATCTGACTGGCAATGGGCTGCTTTTTATTTTTCTGAATTGACTTTTGATATATTATAAGCCCAGAGTCAAGAATTGATTGAAATTTCTCTGTTCCCAAGTGTCAAAAGAGTAACAGCAGATGGCGTATTCTTTAATTTTTCATCTTTCTTTAAAGAAAATCTTTTCCTTAAGGTATGTGTGCTGGTACTTCTGGCTTTCTAGTAGTTCAGGGCACATGCCATATTCATTGTTAAAATCTTCTTCTGGGTCTCCTCTCCTATGCTCGCTGAAATGCTGACCTCTTCTATTCCATATCCTTAGAGTAATTGCGCTTACAAGCCCCATTGAGCTCTCTTCTTGGAAATATTCCCCAAAAGCTTCAGAACCTATTGTCAGACTCTCCTCTGAATTTCTTTGTGTTGTACCCTTTGAACAGACTTTATTTCATTTGATTCCACAATTGAATATGAGATAGATATAGGAGATGGACAGCTGACTGTTTTATAGAAGGAAATAGCAATGCTCATAGGCTAAATGTGAAAAATTGCCATCCAGTAAAAGAAAGGTTGGGACAAAAGCACAGGTCTCCATTTCGTATTCCAGTGCTCTTATGCTCCATACTGCCTTCTTAAAATGTAATAATTAATTCTACAGTTGTTTATTGATCGCAGTCTATGCACTTTGCAATCTGTCTGCTAGTGCAAGGGGGTATAGCAGATGTAAGGAGATTCAGAGAGAGCTGAGAATGCTGCAGCACCACGAAGCAGAGAGTTCACCAGCCAGCGACCTTTGGAGATGAAGAAGGAAAATGCCTCCCTGGGAGCTTCATGAAACTGGAAGCCAGGAGAGAAAGCTAGCAGATGATGCTGTGTTTGCCATGTGCCCTTCCAGATGCGAGAGAAACCCTGACCCTGTTTGCCATGTGTCTTCTCACTTGAGAGAGAGACCCTGAACTTCATTGGTCTTCTTGAACCAAGCTATCTTTCCCTGAATACCTTTTCTCGGACATTTCTATAAACTGGTTTTAATTGGAACATTTTCTTGGCCTTACAACTGTAAACTAGCAACTCATTAAATTCCTCTCTATAAAAGCCATTCCATTTCTGGTATATTGGATTCTAGCAGCTAGCAAACTAGAACATAAGGCATACCCTGAACTCCTCATGTTCTTATCTAGTTGAATAGAAATGAACACATAAAATAATTGAGAAATAATGCAAGATAAAGGAATATTAGGAAGGGAAAGAAAATGAGATTCAGATAGTTCAAAAATCTTTCAGGTATGAGATGGGCCCCACAAGAAAGGTAGGGTATGAAATATCAGAGTCAGGCAAGGAAAGGGTATTTGAGGTGAGAGGTGCTTTTTGAAGAATATCTTACCTGGAGTTGTGGGCAGCGTTAATAAATATGGTAAAATTAGCTGTTAAGGAAGAACTAGAGCATGGGTGCAGCAGACATTTGTTCATTTCCTCCATGACACTCATTTCTCCTTTCTGCTGCTCATAGTATTATCAGTTTACTTTAGTGAGTTAACTTCTCTCCCATCCTCAGCTATGAGGTTTGGGTTTGGGTGGGGCTAACTTCATCCAAATTGCTTAAGCCACTAGGTTTATACCACCTTCCTGTCCTTAATGATTAAAGTGATTAAAATGCTTGTGCAAATAACCAAATAAGAGTCAGTGAGATATGAAGATGTGCTTGCTATGGGAAATGGGAAGCTTCTCTTTCTTTTATAGTGAAGACTGCAACTTCCATGGCCATTTTCATAGCATAAGAAAAGAGCCCATCATATTCTAGAGACATTTAGGTGGAGTCTGAGGGTTAAGAGGTACCTCAGAAGATAGAGAAGGAGCAAGGTAAAACCTCGCTCTATAGTGTGAGCTAGATCAAGCCTTGTCTGAAGATGTCCCTCCTCCTTTTATATAAAGCAATAAATTTCACTCTCTGCTTAAATCACTCTGAGTTTCTATTTCTTATGTAACAATTTGTAACATAAAGAGCCTTAATGTGAACACTGGGAGAGTGATTGAAGCTGAAAGTACCAGTCTGAAAATCAAAGGTGTGGCAGGTTTACTGAAGTCATAAGCTGGATCTGTTTACCAAAGATGTAGAAAAAAAAGCCCAAGGATTCCAAGACTGAGTTTTGTATAATGTCTACTCTTAGGACGTGTACGAGGAGCCATTTACAGAATGAGGATGTTAGAAGAATAACATGGCTCCATATAATACAAATGAAGAAGGAACAGAAATTTATAGAAGAATTAGATGTCAATGCCAAGTCTGCAGTTTTTGAGCTCTCTGTTAGCCAGAGTGAGAAGCTTCTGGAGTCTATAGGTTTGGAATCTACTGTCATCCCAACCAAATGAGATAGTCTTCTGGCCATTGAAGTCCAATCTCTTCTATGACCTTCTCTGCACTTGTGGTTTGTGGACCACCCAGGCATCATAGGCCTGCAGAATTTTGACTCCCATTCCATACCTACTGATTCATTTAAATGACATCAGCAGATGAATGAATACAGAACCAAAATTTGCTCTGTTTCTTACCCCCACATCCATCGGACAATGCTAAAAGTGATCATTTCGTCTGTTAGGTAATTCACTGATATCTGTTAAGTAGACATTGCCCAGGCCTCACCTACCCACACCTCCTTCTCTGGGGAAGTCTCAAACACATGCTAAGAGGTCATCCTCCAGCCCTGGCCCTCCTCTACCCCTTCCTTTTCTATGATGTGCCATCACACAAACGGGGAGAGACAGGGAGTCTAGTGAAAAGGCTAGACCTTAGACCCAGAAACTGGGAGCAAGCACATCCAAATGTTGATCAGAACAGCCCCCCACCCCCAGAGATGTGTAAAAACGACACTCAAATATTATAGATGGATCCTTTTCTTTGGTGCAAAGTGGTGTGTGTGTGGGGGCTTCCACATATCGACCCTGGCCTGGAGCAGTTTTAGACTACCCTGAGGGACTGCCTGTGATGGAAACTCTTCCCCCAACGCTTTGGTCTCCTCATACTAAGTAAGTGGCATGGAGATGTGCACTTTCTAGACTCTTTATTTTGTGCAATAAGGGGATCATTTGCTGGAAGTTTCTACTGTGCCCTGAACCTGGGTTCCCATGATGCACTGTTGTAGACACTTGCTCTACATCCTCTCTCCCCCAAGCAATTATCCTTTAATTACATGATTGCCCCATAACATTCACTTCTCCCTTTTCCTTGAACCAGCTGCCTCTCCAACAGTAATTCCCCTGTTTTCAAAGGCAGGCTTCCCTTTAACTCTCTACCTAACAATAAACCTCACTCTTCCGCGAATGCACTGATTCTCCTGTAGTCTCAATCAGTCTTCTGTTTGTTTTTTTACATCCTATTTTCCATGGCACCAGATGGCCGATTTCTGCCCCTCACAGTTTCAGGCCATTACTCCTCCACTCTCTAAAAAGTTCCGTTTTGAAACTCCTTCTATTCAGCTATACCACCCCTTCTGTTTATTTTAAGTTGCCATCTTCCAGACTGCCTGCCACCTGTCCTTATTCATTGAAGTCTCCAAGACCTAGCCATACTCTCTTTCCTCATTTTAACAGAGCCAATATCCTGGTGATTTTAGCCATCCAACTCGAGGCTACTTAATTTCTTGACTTCTTCATCTGCAATGACCATCTCAACTTCCCTTTTGCTACCAATAGCTCCACCCTAGGCCCATCATTACCCTAACTTCCTATTGTCAAAAGTTATAGCATCCAGATCTGGACATCAAATTGTCTCTTAATTTCCTGTGTAGTTATTGCCTTTTCATGTCAGCTAGACTCCCAATACATCAATTGATCTTTACATATAAGTTCTTTAGTCCCTCCATCACTTTTTTTCCCTATTCACCTTGAATTCCATAGTCAATATTCCTCTATGAAGTCAGCTTGGAATGGGGAATGGAACTTGACTCTGGATCATTACATATCATTATAGCATATCATATATTACACATGTCAGCAGACTCCTACATATCATTCAAGTTTCAGCTCAAATTTTACTGAGCAGAGAAGATTTTCAATAACATTTATGCAAACTAATATTTTAACCAATTGTACTATACTAATGCTAGAACCCTATACCTGCACCATCCCAATAATTTGTTTTCCATACCCAACTAGTGGCTGCTGGTGAAGTTGTACAATAGTTACCATTGTCTCCTACTTTATAAAGAAAGTATAAGCAACTGAGCAAGAGCTTTCTTATTTTCAGGATATTATATCTGTAAGTTTTCCCACATCTGTACATATTTCATTCTCCCTTTTTCTCTCCTATTTTAAGAGAAAGAATAATCTTTTCGTATCTGAAGCTAATTCCTCCATTTGTGCTATAATGCCATCTCTTTCTACCTTTTCAACAACATCACATTAAAAATTATCTGTTCTCTTTCATCTACTTTGATGCTTTTTAAGAGCTTTAAATATAATGTAGTCTTTCAATATCAAACAATATAATGCTTTGATAACAATCACTGCTTCAACCCCCAAACTTCTTAAAACACTTGCTTCTCTAGTTCAAGTCTCCATTCCTTACTTCCCTCTGACTCTTCAATCCGTTTTAATTTAACTTCTGCTTCATTAAAGGCATCAAAACAGTTATTGAGAAGATCATCCATAATTTCTATACCACTGTTTCAAATGAAATATTATTTCTCATGTTATTTATTAGTGGACTTTTTATTTTAAAACAATTTTGATTTACAGAAAGGTTGCAAAGTTCAGAGTTCCCATATGTTCTTCACCCAGTTTGCCCTAATGACAACACCTTAAATAACAATGGTACATTTGTCAAAAACTAAGAAACCAACAATAGTACATTACTAACTAAATCCATACTTTTTCACATTTTGCTAATTTTCCATTAATGTCTTTTTATGCCCTAGACACCAGTCCTAGATATTGCATATCTTTTGGAGTCATTTTATTTGATTCTGTTAATCCTATCATTCTCTTCTGAATGCTCTCTTTCCTTAACTTCTGTGGGAGATGGAATTATATGCCCCAGAAAAACATTTTCTGAATCTTAATCCATTCCTGTGGGTGTGACTACATTGTAAATAGAACCTTTTAAGGCCACATTTTTTGTTAAGGTGTGGCCAACTGAATCAGGTTAGCTTTAATCTGGATTACTAGAATCTTTTATAAGTGGAATGAAACTCAGACAGAGAGAAAAAGCCACAGGGTGATGTGGAAGCTGGAAGTCAGTGGACTGAGAGGGAAAAGGAGAGGGTCTTGCAATGTGCATTGCCATGTGACAGAAAAACCAAGTATCCAAGGATTACTAGCAGCCAGCCCCAGACAGTTTTACCTTGCTGTCACCTCGATTCTGGACTTCTTCTAGCCCAAAATAGAGAGCCCAAAATCCCCATTGTTTAAGCAACTAATTGTATAGTATTTGTTTAAGCATCTAAGAATTTAGTTCTTGACTCAACTATTTCTTGCTTTCCCTCCTATGGTTTTGGCTACTTCTTGGTATTCTTTGTGACTCCATTCTTTGCATAGCCATTAATTGTTGATATTTCTCAAGGCTAGATCTTCTCACCTTTTTACGCTTTTCTAGGCAATATCAAACATACCTACAGCATCTCCTATGAAATTTCCCAATCTGATATCTCCAGCTGAATGTTATTTTCCATGTACCATATTAGCATATTCAATTACTTGGCATCTCTTCTTGAATATCTCAAAGTCATATCGCAAAGAATACCCTGTATTTTGGTTCACCTTAGTCATATCTAGATTGATTTCATTCATATCTCTAGTCAAAGTCTGATCACTTTTTCAATATTTGTAACAGTTGCTGTACGGGGTAATGCTGACTTTCATAGCTTCAGAGCTCTAACTTTATAGCAAGGCCTTTATAGAGTAAATCAACATACTTTAAGTGAGTGCCAATTCTGTTCACTGCCTGAGGGATTCATCAGTGACTCAAACAGAGTCCCTGTCCTCATGGGGCTTTTCAAGTTTGTCCTCTTTAGGACAAATTGTGTGGGCAACAATTTTGAGAATATGAAGATGAAAAAACTAAGGTTCAACATTTTACACTTGGCAGGTGATTGAAGACATAGCTTTTGATTCCAGGTCAATCATTTATTCCTGTAATATAATGTTACAATTACACATAGTGGTAATCATTCTTCTATCTATCCGTCTATCAGTCTATCATCTAACCATTACCCATCTATCTATCTATCTGTTCACTTTATTTTTTGCTTTAGCCCATTTGGATTTTGATGAAGAGCTAGTCTGAGATATGGCTTATTAGTAGTGAGTCAGATGCTTATAGCATCCCTGTCTCCTCCTTTGCACTGTCCCAATCGCTACATTCTAATATCACCACCCTCTTTCCCTTTCTTCATCTCTTGTCTTTCATTTTGAATTATATTGAAGTCTAGAAGGCTGTTACATGCCTGCAGGATGTAGAGAAGCCTCTTCTTAAATGCAGATCTGTTTTCCTCCTGTCGAGGTTCTGTGTGGCCTAGAAACTTCTTAACAGAAAGAGTGTTAATCAGCAAATATTTGGAGACACTGACAAACAGAACCCCTCAGAGGAGGAATGAGGAAGGCATTCCTGAGCCTAAGGGTGGTAGGTATTTCAGATGACAAGAAAATCTTGCAAATTGCCCATCATAAATCTAAGCACTAACTATAAAGGCTGTGGATAATTAGAGGTAAAGAAATTCTGCTGTTAGTACTGTACGCTGTGTAGTTGCAAACATAGCCTGAGTAACTATAAAAATATAAGATTTTTTTATTAGAAAAGTGAGTTTACAAACCAATCATGCTTAAAAAACCAGATTCCTGTACCACAAGCCCACCACCACACCTTGCATTGGTGTGGAACATTTGTTACTATTGATGATAGCACTTTTTAATAATTGTACTATTTTTTTGTTGCAGTAGCTATTTTTGTTTCAATTGATGGAAGACTATTAAAATACTTCTATTTGTCATCCATTATTAACATTAGGTATATTTTTCCCCATTTACTACTGTATTATTATCACCTTTCATTAGCATCATATATTTCTTATAACCCATGGAAGAACATTCTTATACTTGTACTAGAAACTATAGTTCATCATCTACAATAGGGTCCATTGTGGTGTAAAATCCTATATTTTATCTTATAATTTTTATTCTAGTAATATATACTTCCCAAAGTTTTCCCTTTTTACCATATTCACCTATATAATTCAGTACAGTTAATTACACTTGCAATACTTTGTTACCATCACCATCATCCATTTCCAAATCATTACTATCAACCAAAATAGAAAGTTGTTATAAGATTTCTTCATATGGGCGGGCCACAGTGGCTCAGCAGACAAGAATGCTTGCCTGCCATGCCAGAGAACCCGGGTTCGATCCCCGGTGCCTGCCCATGTAAAAAAAAAAAAATTTCTTCATATATTCTGGATATTAAAACTTTCTCAGACACGTGGTTTCCAAATATTTTCTCCCATTAAGTACGTTGTCTTTTCACTTTCTTGACAAAGTTCTTTGATGTGCAAAAGTTTTGATTGAATCCCACAACTCTTGAAGATGCATCCGTGCATTTTCTTCTAGGAGTTTTATGGTCCTGGTTCTTATATTTAGCTCTTTGATCCATTTTGAGTTAATTTTTGTGTATGGTGTGGATAGGGGTCCTCTTTCATTCTTTTGCATATGGATATCCAGTTCTCCCAGCATCAAATAGTCAAAGAGACTATTATTTCCCAGTTGAGTGGACTTGGCAGCCTTGTCAAATATCAATTAGCCATAGATGTGAAGGAGGGTCTATTTCTGAATTCTCCATTTGAGGCTATTGGTCAATGCATCTATCCTTATGCTAGTACCATGTTATTTGACCATTGTAGCTTTGTAGTATGCTTTAAAATCAGGGACTGTAAGTACTTAATTTTACATTAAGTTCAGTTATAGTTCTGGAAGAAAAGAAGGTTAGAGGGGGTGGGTCACTAAAATATTAGAAGTGTCTTTCAATCAATTACCTCAGGGCATTCAGTTGCAGTCTCATCTTGTGAAACAGGATTAATATCTCTAGACAAAGGAATGAGGGCTTTTTCCTCAGAAGTGGTTACAGGTTTATAAAGCAGTGTAAGGTTAAGCTCTACAGGTGGCGGTTGGGTAGCAGTTTCCTCAGGGTAGACTGGAGGTTGGGGAGCTGTCTTCTCAGGATAGGCTGGAGATTTGGTAGCTGTTTTGTCAGGGCAGACCATCACAGGCTTATCTAGCAAAGATTCAGCAGAATCTAGTTTTAATGTCCCCACTGCCATTATTATCAACCCTTATGTCCATATTCCAATTTTCAGGATCCCATTTCTTTTCAATCAATGCCCTTGCTTTAATAGCAGACACCTTACAATGTTGACAATTTAGCTTATGTTGTAACTCTGCCACTTGCACAATGACGTACTGGGTCTGATTTTCAGAGCTCCCAAGTCTGCAGCCGTAGGAAATAAGATTTCCTTTCAGAACACACAGAAACTTTTACATCTTTCATACGGCTCTGGAGTTGCAGATTTGAAGGCTTCAGCTCATCCCTTTCTTTTATAACTGTATCCAGCATATCTAGGAACAGCTAACCGACATCATTATACCTTGTAACTCCACAAAACTTTGTTAAGGTGCCATAAACACTCCCACACAGAGTCTTGCTTCATATAAGAGTATGAGTAGCAGTACCCAATGGTGATATTTCACTTATCTCTCTTGCCAACTCATGCCATGGACTGTTAATGCAATATTGATTATGGGAAATGGAGTCATTAGTGCCTTTGAATCAAATCACAGTAGAAAACCAATCGCAAAAACCCATTTTCAAGATTCAGTTTCTCAAAAATCACTCCCGGTACCAGAGTTGTAGTAGTTGGTTTTCTCTCAAGAAACAGAACAAACGGAATATCTATAAACATTACACGATTTTTATAAAAAGTGTCATGCAACCGTGGGGCTGCCAGAGTCCAAATTCCATAGGGCAGGCACAAGCTGGCAACTCCAATGAAGGTTTCTGATGAATTCCCCAGGAAGAGCCGGCTGGCTGAAGTAGAGATCAAAGTTCTCCCATCTGATTGCTGAAGTCATCACTTCTTTTAAAGCCTTCAACTGGGAGTGGTCAACCAAGGTGGGCCTGGTGGAGCATTGCTCAGGCTCGGAAACTGTGCGGCACGGGAAGTGGCGGGGTCGTGGGCCCTGAGCCCTGGTGCGGAGGGAAGCCACGCCAGCCAGGACCTCGGGTGGGCGCTGGGGCCATGTCTCCTCTCAGCGCCTTCCCTGCAGGAAGGGGACTGGCAGGTGTGACTGACCCATGAGGATCACCACCGCTGGCGTTTGTAAGCTACCAGTGAAGAAGAAAGTAGTCCCCGTTCCATGGGCACTGAGCAAGCAGAAGGCCCGGAGTGAGGGTAATGGGGCTCTGGTCTCAGCGCGGCAGTCACCTACCACAACGAGAAGCACGACTTTCATATCATTCCGCAGCAGGGCTGCAGTGAACCGGTTGTCCAAGACCTGGCCCAGCTTGTTGAAGAGACTACGGGGGTTTCACTGCCTTTTCAGAAATTCATATTAAAGGGAAAATCTTTGGAAGAAATGGAACAGCCATTGTCAGCACTTGGAATGGTTGTGGGGTCATGTTCATTGGGAAAAAAGAACAGTCTGGAGGAGGAGGTTGAATTATCTAGAGAAGATAGCTGACCAACCCAAAAGGTTGAACAAAGAACTCACTGGAATCCAGCAGGGTTTTCTGGCCAAGGATTTGGAAGTTGAAACTCTTGGCAACCTTGATGAGTGAGTAAAAGCAACACTCGAGCAATTTATGAAGATCCTGGAAGAGTTTGACACTGATTCTGCCAGAAAACTTCAGACAGTAGACTGAAAAGGAAGGGTTTGATGGAAAAGGTTCAGGCATTCTTAGCTGAGTGTGACACAGTGGAGCAGAGCATCTGCCAGGAGACTGAGTGGCTACAGTCCACAAACTTGGCCCTGGTGGAGTGAGCTGAAGGGCCCCGACGAACAGCAACATCAGCTTCATCCGCTCTGGAATGGAAGTTACCTGATTTCTCCAGGGTTGGTGGAGACAAAGAGCAATTGCCAAGTTTCCTATTCCTACACTGTTCTCAATGAAGAAGTATTGCTTTCACAAACTTAAGTTAGAGCTCCTGGTTTTTGTTATTCTGTCTCTATGTGGCTGTGCATTCCAGCTGTCCGCCTTGTCTGGAGAGGACTTCCTCTGCTTAAGTTTTTCCAGCTCTTTTGGTTTCCAGTGCTTTTTTTTTGAGGGCTAGTGAGAGCTCTCATCCTGTGTTAGTTTCAGGTTTATAGGCTACCCAGGTGTTCAGATACTTATGGCTTTTTGCCCTTGTGATCCTGTAATCCACAGATGTAAAACCAGAATCACTAAGAGGTTGGGTTCAATCAAAAATGTTGGGAATGGTTTAGAACGGGTGTTCAGTTCACGTGTAATTCAAGTATCCCAGTCAGCTGGCTGGGTTGTTGGTTCATAAACCCTGTTTCACCCTCCACTAACCCTGTTCAGCCATACATCTTCAGAAAGCGACACCCCAGATTGATTCTCTACCTGAAACTAGGCCAGAACCATGGCTTGGGATGGGCAGAGAGGGGAGCCAGAGTGGAGAAAGCAGGAAGGTGGTGAAGTCAGCCATGAACTTCTCAAGAGTGACATAGCGACCTGCAAGGACACAAGAATATTTCTGTTAACTGCACCCTTCTGAGATCTGTATTTCCTTCAAAATTGTTCCTGTCCTGTTTTGTGACCCTTTTTCCACCACTATTATTTAAAAATGTTTTTGAGCATCCATCAGCAAGCAAAAGTGTTTAGACTTTTTTTAATTGATGAGGTATGAGTAGGAAAAGACTTCTGTGGTTCTAATTATAATTTATTTGATGAAATCCTGAGTAGCCCAGGGAGGGGGTGGGGGTGGGGAAACCATCAACTGATTGAATTAAATGTCTCTCATTGCTGAGTACACTCTCTTTAGTTGGCTGTACATGCAATCAACCATAAATGCAATCAACTTACTGATGATTTAAGCCCACAAAATGTCCTTGCAGTGACAGTTAAGCCAGTGCTTGCTTGATTAGACAACTGGGCACCATTACCTGGCCAAGTTGGCACATGAGCCCCATCAAACTATGCACAGCTATATGCCAATAAATTAGACGACTTAGCTGAAATGGACAACTTCCTAGAAACACAGATATAGGCTACACTAACTCTAGAAGAAATAGACCATACAAATAGAGATTGAATCAGTCTTCAAAAACCTCTCAACAAAGAAAGTCCAGGAACACTGGCTTCACAGGTGAATTCTACCAATCATTCCAAGAAGAATTAATACCAAGCCTGCTCAAATGTTCCAAAAAATTGAGGGGGCAGAAACACTGCCTAATTCATTCTATAAACCCACATCACCCTAATACCAAAGCCAGATAAATATACTACAAGAAAAGAATACCACAGACCAATTTCTCTTATGATTATAGATGTAAAAATCCTCAACAAAATACTTGTAAATAAAATCCAACAGCACATTAAAAGAATTATACACCACAATCAAGTGGGTTTTATTCCAGGTATGCAAGAGCAGTTTAACATAGTAAAATCAATTAATGTAATAGACCACATTAACAAAACAAAGAGGGAAACTGTATGATCATCTTGATTGACCCAAAAAAGGCAATTGACAAAACCCAGCATCCTATTAAAAAAACAGGAATAGAAGGAAACTTCCTTGACATGATAAAAGGCATATATGAAAAGTTCACATTAGCCTGGTACTCAATCATGAAAGATTTAAAGCTTTCCCTCTAAGATCTGAAACAAGACAAGAATCCCTACTGTCATCATTGTTGTTCAACATTGTGCTGGAAGCTCTAGCCAGAGCAATTAAGCAAGAAAGAGAAATAAAAGGCATCCAAATTGAAAAAGAAGAAGAAAAGTTTTGACTATTTGTAGATGACATAAGCCTATATATAGAAAATCCCAAAAAAATCTACAGCAAAGCTACTAGAGTTCAGTGCAGTGGTGGGATAACAAGATCAACATGCAAAAATCAGTTAAGTAGTGTTTCTATACAGTAGAGATGAGCAATCTGAGAAATAAATTATGAAAAAAATCCAATTACAATAGCAGCAAAAACATCAACTATCCAGTAGTAAATTTAGTCAAGTATGTAAAAGATCTGTACAAAGAAAACTACAAAATGCTGCTAAAAGACACCAAAGAATGCCATAAAAAATACATTCGTGTTTATGGATAGGAAGACTAAACACCATTAAGATGTCTCTTCTACCCAAATTGATTTACAGATTCAATATAATCCCAGTAAAAAATCCAACAACTTATTTCACAAAATTGGAAAAACCAATTACCAAATTTATTTGGCCCCGAATAGCCAAAAATATTTTGAAAAGGTAAAATCAGTGAGTCATTAGAGTCATAGCCTCTTAATGAATTCCCAGATTTGAGATAGTTCACAGACCCAAAACCCCTTGAATGATGGAAGGTCAGGTCACCTTGGGAAAGATCTTGTTACACTGTAAAAAATTTACACTTTTAATCTTCCTCTCAGCCTTCCCCAAAGAGACCTACAGCCTTTTACCAGGATATGTGCATTAGAGAAACGGAAATGACCAAGTATTTCAGGGATTACCAGGTACTGGCTCAGAAGAGACATTAATTCCAGGAAACCCAAAATGTCACTCTAGTCCACCAGTCAGAGTAGGGGCTTGTGGAAGCCAGGTGATTGACGGATTTTTAGCTCAAGTCTATTTCACAGTGGGTCTGGTGGGCTCCTAGACCCATTCTGTGGTTATTTCCCCCAATCCAGAATGCATAATTGGAATATACAGAATGCCCCACATTGGTTCCTTGACTTACAGAGTGAGGGTAATTATTATGGTAGGAAAAGTCAAGTGGAAGCCTCTAAAATTTCCCCTACCTATAAAATAGTCAATCAAAAGCAATACCAGATTCCTGGAGGCATTTCAGAGATTAATGCCATTCTTAAGGATTTGAAGGATGCAGGGCTGGTGATTCCCACCACATCCCCATTCAACTTTTCTATTTGGCCTGTGCAGAAAACAGTTGGGTCTTGGAGGATGACAGTGGATTATTATAAGGTTAATCAGGTGGTGACTCCAATTGCAGTTGTTGTTCCAGATGTGGTGTCATTGCTTGAGCAAATCCACACATCCCCTGGTATCTAGTATACAGCTATTGATCTGGCAATGCCTTTTTCTCAATTGCTATTAGTAAAGATCACTGGAAAAGTTTACTTTCAGCTAACATATCTTTATTATCCTACCTCAAGGGTATATCAACTCTCCAGCCCTATGTTATAATCTTGTCCACAGCAATCTTAATCATTTCTGTATGAGATGAAGGATAAGCTGTTGTGTACCAGTTTGAAAGGATTTGTGTACCCTAGAAAAGCCACGTTTTAATCCGAATCAGTCTTGTGAGAGCAGCAGTTTCTTCTAATCCCTATTCAGTACTGTAGGCTGGAAACTTGATTAGGCTATCTCACTGGAGATATGACTCAATCAATTGCTGGTATTAAACTTGATTAGATGGAGACTTGTCTCCACCCATTCTACATGGGCCTTGATTAGTTTACTGGAATCCCATAAAAAGGAGACATTTCAGAGAGAGTTCCTTTTTAGAGTGAGGAGAGAGCTGCAGAACCATGACAGAAGGATGAGAGAACCACAGAGTCCACCAGCCAGTGATATTTGGAGGTGAAGAAGTAAAATGCCTCCTGGGGAGCTTCATGAAGCAGGAGGCCTGGAGAGAAGGCTAGCAGATGGCTGCCATGTTTGCCATGTACCCTTCCAGATGAGAGAGAAATGCTAGAACATACTGCATCTGGCCCCTCTTCTGACCAAAAAGAGGCACAATGCCTGGTTGACTTCTTTGTATTTTGGAGACAACATATTCCTCCTTTGGGTGTCTTACTCTGGCCTATTTGCCAAGTGACCAGAAAAGCTGCTAGTTTTGAGTAGGGACTGAAACAAGAGGAGGCTCTGTGACAGGTCCAGGCTGCTATGCAAGCTGCTGTGTCACTTGGGCCATATGATCCAGCAGATCCAGTGTTGCTGGAAGTATCATTGGCAAATAGAGATGCTGTCTGGAGCCTTTGACAGGCCCCTATGGAAGAGTCATAATGCAGGACCATAGGATTTAGGAGTTAAACCTTGCTATCCTCTGAAGATAACCACTCTCCTTCTGAGAAACAGCCTTTGGCCTATTACTGGGCCTTAGTAAAGACTGAATGCTTAACCATGGACCACCGAATTACCAAGAGACCTGAGTTGGCTATCATGAGCTGGGTATTGCCTGACCTGCCAACCCATAAAGTTGTGTGTGCACAGCAGCACTCCATCATAAAATGGGAATGGTGTATAAAAGATAGGGCTTGAGCAGATACCAAAGACACAAGCAAATTATATGAATAGGTGGCATAAGTGTCCATGGCCCCCATTCCTACCACATTACCTTCTCTTTCACATCCCACAGCTGTGACCTTTCAATCAGTTGCCAGAAGAGAAAACTCTGACCAGGTTTTACAGATGGTTCTTCATGATATGCAGGTACCACCTAAAAATTGACAGTTGCAGCATTACAGCCTCTTTGTCCCATGCAACATCCCAATCCAGACAAGACTACCAATGGCCCAGAAACTTCAGGAGTGAAGGTTTGGTTCATTTCACCAGGCAAAACATCACAGCCAGTTGACGTGCTTGCCAAGGGTAAAGGGAACATGGAAGAAGTAGTGGAAGAAAGTAGTGATAAATGTGAACTATGACCACATGGCCAGTTACAGAAATGAGGAGTGTAATAGTATGAATATTTTTTCCTTGTTTTGTTATGAGTATGTTTGTATGTGAACTTAAAACAAACATCTTTGTTTTCTTCCCTATCTCATCCCTTTCGTATTATATAAGTTGTATTGTTTACTTTGTAGTATTTAAGTTATGATTCCAAATTTAGGAGTGAATTTTACCAAGGACTGGTAACCTATTCTGGAGAGATTTAGTGTGTTTCTTGTTGTAAGCAGGATATTTAAGTATAGTTTGGTGAAAAATATACCTGTGATTTTTTATTTAGAGATTAAGCATGGTTTAAAGTGATGTGTATGGCTGCCACATTGACAAGGGCTGGAGGGTGATGGTTAGGTTCATGTGTGAAATTGGCCAGGTAATGATACCTACTTGTCTGGTCAAGCAAGTACAGGCTTAACTGCTACAGCAAGGACATTTTGTGGACTTAAATTATCAGTAAGTTGGCTTCATTTATGGCTGATTACATCTATAATCAACTAAGGAGAATGCATCCAGCAATGAGAGACATTTAATCTAATCAGTTGAAGGTTTTAAAAGGAAGAGTGATGACTTTAGCAGTCAGAAGGGCTAACTTTTATCTCTACTTCAGCCAGCCAGCTTTTTTCTGGGGAATTCATCAAAAACCTTCATTGGAGTTTTTTGCACCTGCCGGCTTGCACCTACCCTATTAAATTTGGACTCATGCATCCTCCAGTTGCACGAAACACTTTTATAAAACTTACAATATTTATAAATATATCCTGTTGGTCTGTTTCCCTAGAAAACCCTTACTTATAGTATCTTCTTATGATCCTTTTTATTTCTGTGGGGTCAGTAGTAATGTCCTTGTTCTCATTTCTTATTTTATTTATTTGCATCTTCCCTCTTTTTTCTTTGTCAGTCTAGCTAAGGGTTTGTCAATTTTGTTGATCTCATAAAATTAACTTTTTATTTTGTCGATTTACTCTCTTGTTTTTCTGATTTCAATTTCCTTTATTCCTGCATAATCTTTGTTATTTCTTTCTTTCGACCTGTTTGGGATTATTTTTCTATTCTTTTTATAGTTCCTCCAATTGTGTAGTTAGATCATTGATTTTAGCTCTTTCTTCTTTTTTAGCGTAGGCATTTGGGCTATAAACTTCCCTCTCAGTAGTACCTTTGTTGCATCCTGTAAGTTTTGATATGTTGTGATCCCATTTTCATTCATTTCAAGTTATTTACTGGCATCCTTTAGAATTTCTTCTTTGACTCACTGATTGTTTAAGAGTGTGTGGTTTAACTTACATATACTTGTGAATTTCCAGTTTTCTCCCTGTTGTTGATTTCCAGCTTCATTCTGTTGTGGGCAGATAAAATGCTTTGTATGATTTCAATCTTTTTAAATTTATTGAAGCTGGTTTTCTGACTTACCTAACATGTGGCTTATCCTGGAGGATGACCCATATGCACTGGGAGAAGAATGTATATCCTGTTATTGTGGGGTGCAGTGTGTTGTATATGTAAGTTTGGTCTTGTTCATTTATTGCATTATTCAAGTTTTTTTCCCTATTGATCCTCTATTGCTTAGAGTGGTATATAGAAATCTCCAGCAATTATTGTAGAGGTTCTATTTCTCTCTTCAGTTTTGCCAGTTTGTCTCATGTATTTTGGGGCACCCTGATTAGGTGCATAAATATTTATGATTGCTATTTCTTCTTGGAGGATTGCCCTTTTAGTAACATATAGTGTCACTTTTTGACTCTTAACATTTTTGTTTTTAAAGTCTATTTTATCTGATATTAGTGTTTTGGTTTGCTAAAGCTGCCAGAAGGCAATATACCAGAAATGGGTTGGCTTTTACAAAGAGGATTTATTAGGTTACAAATTTATAATTTTAAGACCATGAAAATGTTCAAATTAAGGCTTCTAGAGAAAGATACCTTGACCCTGAAGAAGGGCCGATGGCATCTGGGATTCCTCTGTCACATGGGAAGGCACATGATGACATCTGCTGGCCCTTCTCTCCAAAACGTCTCTGGGCTTCTGTGTGTTCTTGCTTGTTCCTCTCAGGGTATTTCCATTTCTGTCTCCAGAGCTCTCTAAATGTCTCTCTCATAAAAGTCTCCAGGAAAGGATTAAGGCCCACCATGAATTGAATGTGCCACCTTTTCATGGAAGCAATCTAATCAAATGATCCCATCCACAATGGGTCTGTACCCACAAGAATGGATTAGAAGAACTTGACTTTCAACTCAGCAGGCAAACTCACTACCCTCCCTCCTATGTGGGACTTAACTCCCAGGGGTGTAAATCTCCCAGGCAACATGGGACAGAAAGTCTAGGATAAGCCAGAACCCAGCATCAAGAAATTGAAAAAGCCTTCTTGACCAAAAAGGGGAGGAAAGAAATGAGACAAAATAAAGTTTCAGTGGCTGGAGATTTCAAACAGAGTCAAGAGGTCCTGGAGGTTATTTTTATGCATTACATAGATACCCTTTTTTTAGTTTATGGTGTATTGGAGTGGCTAGAGGGAAGTACCTGAAACTGTTGAGCTGTGTTCCAGTAGCCTAGATTCTTGAAGACAATTGTATAAAAATATAACATTTACAATATGACTGGTTGATTGTTTAAACCTTGTGTCTGAGGCTCCTTATATCCAGGATGTGGCCAGATGAGTAAAAGATATGGATGACAAAGAAATAATAGGGGAGTACAAAGGTTAAATAAATTGAGTAGATGTAAACACTAGTGGTCAATGAAAGGGAGGGGTAAGGTGAGTTTTTTCCTTTTTCTTCTTATTTCTTTTTCTGGAGTGATACAAATGTTCTAAAAATGATCATGGTAATGAATACACAACTATTTGATGATATTATGAGCCATTTATTGTACACCATATATAGAATGTATGTGTGTGAAGATTTCTCAATAAAAAAAAGAACATGGGCTTTCTGTGGTACATAGCAGTTTCAAACAGCACAATTAGTATAGCTGTTCCAGATCATTATTGGTTATTGTTTGTCTGGAATATCTTTTTCCAAAGTTTCACTTTCACTATATTTGTGTCTTTGGGTCTAAGGTGAGTTCTTTACAAACAGTATATGGTTGTCATACTTTTTTATCCATTCTGCCCATTTGAATTTTGACTGGAGAGTTTAATCCTTCCTCATTCAATGTTATTATTGTAAAGACAGTGTGCTGATTTATGTACCCCAGAAAAGCCATGTTTTGATCCTGATTCAGTCTTGCTGGGGTAGCCATTTAATCCTAACTCAATATTGTAGATTGGAAACTTCTGATTAGATTATCTCCACAGAGATGTGGCACACCCACTCATGAGTGTGACCTCTGATTAGTTGGAGATGTGACTCTATTCAGTACAGGTGGTTCTTGATTAGTTTACTAGAGACTTTAAAAGGGGAGACATTTTGGGAAAAACCTCAGAAATGACATAAATGACAGAGCTGTCAGAAACTTCAGAGCAGAGCTGACACAGATGCCGACAATTGGGAGAACAGAGACACAGATGTTTGGAGATGCGTGGAGCTCAGCAGACATTGCCATGAGATGTTAAGCAAGTCAGAGAGGACCAAGGGAAGCCAAGAGATGAAAGCCAGCCCCAGAGAAGCAAAGTGAGGAACTGTCATAGGAGAGGCTGAAAGCAATGGAACCCAGAAGCAAGGGACTAGTAGATGTCAGCTACGTGACTACCCAGCTGATAGAGGTGTTTCCTTATCCATTGAGTGTCCTTGAGTTAAGGTATCTTTCTTTGGATGCCTTAGTTTGGACATTTCTATAGGCTTAGAACTGTAAATTTGTAACTTTATTAAATTTCCCTTTTTAAAAGCCGTTCCACTTCTGGTATAACACATTCTGGCAGCTTATAAACTAACTCAGACAGTATTTAAACTTCAGCCATTTTATCCTTTTTAAATATGTGCTGTCTTTTATTTTGTTTATTTATTTTTGTCTCTCTTTTACCCTTTTAGTTACTTTTATGAATACTCTTCATTTCTTCACTCTCCTCCAAGACTTTTGCCCTGTCTTTTCCTTTCAGCCTGCAGAACTCCCTGAGGTATTTTTTGTAGAGTAGATCTCTTGTTAACAAACTCTCTCAGTTTCCTTTTATCTGTGCATATTTTAAACTCTTCCTCATTTTGAAGTACAATTTCGCCAGATAAGTCATTTTTGACTGGCCATGTTTCTCCTCAGTATTTTAAATATATCATACCTCTGCCTTCTTGCCTCCACGTTTTTTTAATGAGAACTCAGCACTTAGCCTTGTTGCATTTCCCTTGTGTATGTAATGAATTGTTGTTTTCTTTTTACTATCAGTATTCTCTCCTTTGAAATTTGAAATTCTGGTTAGTACGTGTCTTGGAGTAAGTCTATTAACATTCATTCTGTTTGGAGTATGTTGCATTTCTCGAACACGTATATTTATGTCCTTCATAAGGACATAAATTTATGGTCCTTATTTCCTCAAATAAGTCTCTCTGTCCTATTTACCTTATTTTCTTCTGGAACACTCATGGCATGTATGTTTGATGCTTTGTCATTCAAATCCCTGAAACCTGCTCTATTTTCCCCATTCTTTTCTCTGTCTGTTCTTCTGTCTGTAAGATTTCAAATACTCTAACTTCTGGCCACTGATTCTTTTTTTGCCTGTTCAAATCTGCTGTTGTATGCCTCCAGTGTATTTTTAATCTTCTCAATTTGCCTTTCAATGCCATTATTTCTATTATGTTTTTAAAAATATTTTAAAGTTCTTCTTTGTGCTCACACAATGTCTTCTTAATTACTTGTTCCAAATTCTGTGTTTCCTCTGAAGATTTAATGTGCTTCTTTGACTGAGCCATATTTTCCTCTTTCTTAATACTGCTTTAATATTTTGCTGATTTCTAGGCATCTGATATCTCGATACGTTTACTCTGGAAGTCAGTTTATCTCTCTTACTTAGGGTTTTCTAGTTGATTGACTTTATATTAAGACTCTTCTTTGACAGTTGGTTCAAATTATTCTATACACTTAGAAGAGCCCATTTTTAGCTGATCAGGTTTATTCAGCTCTTATTAATCCAATTCATGCCCCGGATATGTGGGACAATTTTTGAGACTGCACTAATTGTGCAGTTGTTTCACCTTCAGGAGAAAGCTTCCTTTCTCCTGTTCCTTCTCCAGGAATGTTGAACTGTTTTGTTTGTTTTTATTTGGTTCTATGGCTATTTTAACACTCCTCTCATTTTTTTCTAGCTGTTTTTGCATGGAGAGCAAATTCTGGGAGAAAGATCAGCTTGGTGAGGACCTTGCCAAGTCTGCATTTCCTAGTGAATATAGTACCAAGGATCCATGAAGGCAGCAAAGACCAGTCCAGAGTGCCTTGGGAAGGAGACCCAAAAGGACACCAGCCTTCCCTCAGCTCCCTAAATGTACTTTCCTGGCCTGCCCAGCAGATGGCATTCTTCAGAAAACTCTTACTTGTAATCCTAATGTGGTACTGTGTCTTAAGTACCACCCAACTCTGCCCCTCTCCAGAGTATGGGTGAAACAAAGCTGGCCAGCCACTTCTGTCTGGGGTAGGTTGAAACCATAACTCAGAGCTGGGACCCAGCAACTTGAATTTACCAATGAAAAAATTCACTGATTAAAAAGGCGGTCTCCTTATTCTGCTCTTCCTTGGATGGTGTCTAGTGTTCTTCTGGTCTCTGGAGCCTCGGAACAGTTGTTTTGGACAGTCCCTGACTGCATACTAGCTACCCTAGAGACCAAATTACTCTGTCATTCTACCCACAAGTCCCCAGATCTAATCTTAAAAGGCCAACATAGGCTAATAACAGATTAGCAAATGTGCAACTTTGGCCCAAGGAAAAGAAGAAGTTGTACAGTATTTTTCTGACAACTTTAAGTGTAGGTTTACCACCTTGGTAAAAATGGATTGGAAGCTAATATTAGAACATTTGAAATGACTCAGCAGGCACTTTAGGACCTCAGAACAGTTTGAGGTCATCATTGCGAGCATTTATTATCATAGCAGTCATCTTACCTAGCTGCAAAACATCATCCCTTACAACACTGGATTTGCATGACTGATTTATTACAATAGATTCAGAGACCATTATAGCTGGAAAGGAATTCTAGAACTTATACTTTCATTGTCCTCATTTTAAGGATAAGGAAATTGAGAACCATAAATTTTAAGAATCTTTCTTGTGGTCATAGAAAGTGGTAATCCTATGATTTGAATTTACATCTTTCTGGATTTAATACATTATTTTCATTATAAGAAGTTAATTCTAATATTTGCCACACTGAATACTCAATGACAAAACAAAATTATCAAATTTAATGATAAATAAAAAATTTTCTGTGATAAATGTTCAAGAAATTAAATTACCATTAACATTAGATTGCTCTAAATTTGTAAACAGAAACACCACATTATCATCTAACCCTCCTTTTCATACATAATGTAGAATTTGCAGTTCATTTATTCAATAGAAACTTATTAAAGACCTACTACGTGTCTGTTACTTGCCAAAAGGACAAAGGTGAAATCAAGGAACTCACAGTATACAGTGGATTTCATTAAAAAAGAATTATTTCAAATATTCTTTTCAAAATAGAATTTTTATTTATTCTTCATTTGTTCTAGCAATTAGTTAATTCTTTCAACAAATATTTTCTAAGAAAACATTGTTCTAGGTACAGTTCTAGACATCGTTTTAGGTTCTGGGTATAAAACAATGAACAAAATAGATGAAGTTTCCTGCCCTCCTATGCCTTACATACCATTTGCAGAGATAGGAAATAAACATAATAGATGCAGTAATTGTATCATAAATTAGGAAACTATATAAAATGATAAGATAGTGGTATGAGAGTGTTGGATGCTTGCAATTTTAGATAAGATGATCACAGTAGATATAAATGAGACAGTGATATTTGAATAAAAATACTCCCTTCATGGATCCTTGGCACTGTTTTGATTAGGAAATACATTCTTGGCAAAGTCCTCTCCAGGGTGAACCGTCTCCTAAAATTTTCTCTCCAGGCAAAAGCAGTTAGAAAACATGAAAGGGTGCTAAACTAACTACAGAGGCCAATCAAAACAAACAGAATAGTTCAACATTCCCGGAGAAGGAACAGGGGAAAGGAAGTTTTCTCCTGGGGGTGAAACAACTGCACAATTAGTGCAGTCTCAAAAATTGTCCCACATATTCAGGGCATGGGTCAGATTAATAAGAGCTGAACAAATCTGATCAGCTAAAAATGGGCTCTTCTAAATGTATAGAATAATTTGAACCAACTGTCAAAGAAGAGTCTTAGTATAAAGGCAATCAACTAGAAAACCCTAGGTAAAAGGGATAAACTGGCTTCCAGGGTAAACTCATCAAGATAATCAGATGCCTAGAAATCAGCAAAATATTAAAGCCATACAAAGAAAGAGGAAGACATGGCCCAGTCAAAGGAGTGAATTAAAAGTTCAGAGGAAAGAGAATTTGGAACAACTAGCCAAAGATGTCCAAACAAATCTCCTAAATCAATTCAAGGAGATGAAGAGAAATGTGACTAAAGAAATAGCAGATATTAAGAAGACACTGTGTGAGCACAAAGAAGATACACAGAAGTTGACATACTGTGTTGTAACTATTTTCTTTTAGATCAGTGGGAATTTATGCAGTAAATCAAGGAAAAATGTCACTTCCTTGATTGTGTAGTAGTAATACCTGTAAGTTTCTCATGTTAATGACCTAAATCAGGAAGTATGCCGAACATCAACACAAGAGATTTATTAATCGATAGAAATGCAGTGGAAGAAAAAGAAAAAAGTGGAATTCATTCCTCCATTTTAAATTTCATTTATATTAATGAAGCCTTCCTTGAATATTCATTCTGGAAGCCATATTTGTCTTTGACCTTTATCATTGCAATGATCTATTTCTGCTTAGCTTGGAAATGTTTGTCTATATCTTGTTTCTACAAACAAATGATATTTTCCAATGCAGGATGTGTATCTCATTCTTCCTTATGAATAGGAGAATGCTTCACACAGATGAATACCCAATGAATAGCTGCCCATTGGAAACACTTGGGATCACGACGTAAATATGCCCATACATAACTTTCCTTCAGAATGTGAATATATTTAATATTAGCTTTAGATGCACAAAAGGAACATTCACCTTGGAAGTTGCATTCCATCGCTGATGTATAATAATGTGCTTTTAAATAATAAATGTGTGTTTTAATAAACAAAAATTCTAAGTATAAATTAATTCCAGCATAATTTAGAATCACGTGAAATTGGAAATGTGATTACTTTAACAATAAGAGGATAATTTAGTAAATCAGGTATACTTGAAGCAGCCATGAAAAATAAAGGTGTGAGGGGAAAAACTTATGTGAAAAAAATAAAAATAAAAAAACTAACTAAATAGGGATAAGTGGAAAGATCAAATCACTGACATATAGTCACTATGGATACAGCTCTGGAAAGCTAAATAGGGAATATAGAAATAGGTAGTAAATATTCCTGAGTAAGAGTTTAATTTTTCTTTGTATGGTGGGACAATGTTTTCCCACGTTTTAAAAATAGTTATTTTGCTTAGGTTGTTATATTACTTTACAAAAAAATTTTAAGGATATTTTTATTTGCACTTAGTTTAAAATAATATCATAATATTTTTAAAAACTAAAATTCGAGTAAATTTGAGCTGAAGTCTTTTTCATAGAACTTCTGTCTAAAGTATACACCCAACAATCCATTTTTTGTTCATTTTAAGAATAGACCTTAATTTTTAGGGTAGATTCATAGTTACAGAAAACTTTTGCAGGAAGCAAAGAGAGTTCCCATTTACTCCTTTCTCTCTTCCTCTCTCCCCATGGTATGGTATATTTGTTACAACTGATGAAACAGAACACATGAAAAGATGAAAAATTTTATTCTTTTAAGAAAAGTAAACTGAGGCTGAAATACTTAAAAAAAGAGATAATGTGACTCCGAGATTCTCCTTGTTTTGCAAACTGAAATTAAAATGTAAATTTCTAAAGGGTAACAACTTGTTCTTTTGTGCAACTTCATAGAGAGCCAGCAGGTGTCAGGCTTATACTACTTTATGTAATATTAAAAGTGAGTATTAGGCAAGCAGTTGGGATTTTGTGGCTTTTTAAATATATATATATATATATATATATATTCAATAAAGTAAATTAAAATAAGGAAAAAATTCCCTGAACACACACTACTAGTCTAGAGGTGTGGGGAAGAACATTTAAATCATCTGTCTAGATGAGGACTGTTCATGTACTGATTGTGTAATGTCAGGTCTGGAAAATAATTTGGCATTACTTATCTAAAGTTGAGATTTTAAAAAAAGGTTCATACTGTTTGGCTATTTCCATGTCTAAAAGTGTATTTTAATTGGATAAAAAATTGAGACAACGGTTTATGTCTAAAAATATGAAAATAATTTCATAAAATTGTCAAATAGAAAAGAACAGTGTACATACATATGTACATATGGGTATGATGATATGCATATAATATGAAAATATAATATTAGAAGGCATATATATTAAGAGGCATGAAATTATTAGCAGCAGTTATTTACAGATGGTGTTTTGGTGTTTAAATGTTTTACTTCTCTAAGCCTTTTATTTTCTAAAATTTCCCTGATGATTATATAATATTGTATAACAAAATATAGATACTAAAAAAAAATTCTCTTAATTATTTCTGCTCAAAGTGAATTCCTGATTCATTCTCTTGGTGTGATCTGCTAAAATTATAAAGACAATGTGGGACTGAAAATTTCTTAAAAGAAATGTGGTTTAGAGCAGCATAGTGTTAAAATTTAATTCATGCACTCCCCTACCGTGAACCCCATAATGTTTGATGTAGAATTTGATCATAGTGGCTCAGTTTCTTCTTTTTGTGATGTGTCTTTTTAATATTTTATTTCTGGTTTCATTTATCGAGCACTAACCTAGTACATGGTACTTACGTAGAATAAATTAGATATTGACCCATTTAATCTTCCTTAAGAGGTAGGTGCTGTTTTCATTAAATTAAGAGACTGAAGCACAGAGCAGGTAAGTGACTTGCTCAGCTAATAAGTAGTGAAGCTTGGCTTTGAACTCAGCAGTGGAATTCCAAGCAATATTATTAACTCCTCTGTTAAGCTCACATATGGCATATGAACGAACAAGATTTTAAAGTGATGATTAGTTTGAAAATTCTCTGCATAGAAATATCAGTCTACACAGAATCAGATATAAAAGATGTGTAGCAATTTTGTTTTTGTCTCTAACATTACTTGAGGTCTAATAGGTCTCTCTGTTGTTGACACGTCATCCTCATGGGCGTGGAAATAGCTCTTCTGTCTCCTTATCCCAACACCGTAGATTGCTTTCTCCCGGGAGGCAGCATACAACTCTGTCAGTCCAGGCAGCATAGATATCTACTCCCTCTCTGGAGTTTTTCTGTTTCCCTAGAATTTCACCCCAGAAGTAAAGTACAAACCCTCTGTGTTCTCAGATTCCACCAATTTTCCCATGTTGATTCTTTCCCAGGGCTCTCAGGCAGGGCACCTGACCCTTGTCTCCTAGAGCTCTCCTTCCTCTTAATGAGTATTTCCCCTCTCCTGATGAAATAAGCATGTAAGAACTGAGCAGCTTGCACCTGGGAAAAGTAAGAAAGAGTGTGTGGAAGAAAATACTAGGAGAAGTATTCACATTAATAGTTAATATTAGTATTAATAAAATATTTTGAAATAGTAATATTTCAAAAATATCTTCCAATTCATCATGAACTATTAAAAAGAGAATATTAAATTAAAAATTCAAATAATACCTATTATACCAATATGATTTTTATAGAACTTATATTGCATTAATTCAGAACTTCCCACAAATCCTAAAACAAGCGGGAATAATTTCATTTGCATATGAGTGAATGGTGAAACTGAAGACCATCATTTTCGAATTTCTTTTCTCTCTGTTTTATAAAGGTCTGAGAGAGAAAGACTCATGGTTACTCTCACTCTGGGACAAAATAATCATTTTCCTGTTGCTGCTATTTGCCAGCTTTCCATTGCTTAGAGCCATTGCTTTATATTTCGGAGGGTCTTCTTATCAAGTTTTGTTTTACTTGATTTCTGTACTTTTTAAATATTTACATCTTTTTAGCAGTTTGTCCATTATGCCGTATTCAGCTCCCATTAGCATGTGGAGTCGCTACTCAGCATATAGTTCTTTATCAGATTGGAAGGATAAAATCTGTCAGCTTCTGTGGATGGCTTTGCCTCACCATTTGATACTAAGTTGTGTAGGTCACCGCCAGAGCTGTTTAAGAAATTGGCACCTCTGAAATGTTAGTCAGCATGAACTTGGGCAATAGTTTTCAATTATTTAAGAAATCACTTTACAATACTTGGCCTGGAAATCAACATAAGCCGTGTACAATCAAGGTTTTGTTGTTGCTGATTTCCTGTTTATTTCAGCTGTTTGGGTTTCCTTGTTTGTTGTTTGAAGTGCACTGGCCAGATATGGACAATCTTTCTGGAATGAAAGATTGTGTTATATGACACCATGGAAGTGCAAGACAATCATACTCACCTATTTCTAGCTGGAGTAAATTTTCCTATCTATCTACTGAGATGGGGATATGTGATTATGCATGGCATAGCATTCTTCTGAAATAGAAGATATTTCCCTAATTATGTATATGAACAGTGCTGACTTTAGAATTAGCAGGATGTTATTTGTTAGAGGAAAAACTATGGCTAAAAGTACTATCTATTCTCTCTACCTTCCAGAAATGTTTGTTCAATAGAGGGTCATTTGCATATCCCTTAAAATAGAAATGTTGACATAATGTGTCACAATTGCTGTCATCCGTGACTCAAAGGCTTTTAGAATGTTCTTACTTTATAACTAAAGCTATGAAAGACATTGGACATTTATGAAAAATGCATTTTAAAGAGTGTCTTAATTGTGAAATCATATAGAAATGTTTCTAATTTAGTATCATCAGTTCTTAACACTAAAAAGTATCTGTCCCTGTAAGCAGTCATCAGCTTTCTAGACATATGTTTTATAGTCTCTTGTGAATATGTGTAGTCGGTGCAACCTTTATGTTAAAAGTTCCTGTTAGGTCTTAGAAAGAAAATTCTAAAAGCAAGAGGAACTCTTGATGCAGAGCCCCCTTCAGCCCCCTCCTCAGCATCCTTGGCAAGTCCAAGGATCCAGATGTAAACCTGTTACAAGCCCAGATCCAATCAGGAAACAACACACCACCTAGTGGGCACCCTCCCCGCCTGTGTTCACTGTCCCTTTGAAACACAGCTTGCAAAACCGGGAACTGGAGCCATTTTCTCTTTCTTCCTGCTGGCTCCCCAGGCAGGAGCCAATTTCAGGCTCCTACCTGCTTTCTCTCTTTTGCTCTCCCACCTACTTCCTCCCTGCTTTATACTTTCAATAAATCTGTTAATCTTTAACTGCTGTCTCACATGGACTCCTTAATGACTCCATTCCTAACAATTCCCTTAAATATTAATTTGAAATTATTTCCCATTTCTTTTTAAACTTGTTGTTTTATTTGTGTAAAGTGTGTTGTTTTATATGAAGATTAGATTTTCACTTTTGGAATTGTAATCATGGATTTGAACTAATTTGAAGAAAACTCTCAAAAATATTCTAAAGGACTAATTATTTCAAATATTTAATTTTGCCTAAAAATAAAATATCAATCAGATTTTATGAAATGTTAAATTATAATTTGTCCAAATGCTCCTGATAACAAATAATTCTACATGAGAAAGAAGCTTAATAATGCTCAGTAGTCAATAGCAAATCAACATAAAGTAAAATAAAATATAATAAAACAAAAATAAACCTAATGGAAGTGGGAAGGAACAACAATGAAGGAAGGAAACAACAAGAAAAGAGAAAGATCCATTTCATAAAGGTTCAGCAAACTTGTCAAGCTAATGTTTAAATGCTCTGCATGAAATTGCATGGAGGAAATGGTGGCTTGGTTGTCTTCAGCTCACATGAGAAGAGCTCAAACACTCTTTAACATCTGGAAAGATAAATGTGGGTGACAGTAGGACTGGCCTATCAATTATCATCTAAGGAGGGCAGATTCAATGAAGAATTTGATGTGGTTCTCTCTTCCTTTCTTCTGATAACCCATAACCAGACTCTTGAAGCCTACCAAACTTACAAAGGATCCATTAACTCTACAGAATTGGTTATCTTTCATTTATTTGGGAGGAAAAAAATAGATTTGTGGGATGACAGTAGCAAGAAAGAACATCTAAGTATTATTTTCTAGAAAAAGAGCCTAGTGAGCAAACAATATTCTGAAATATGAAAAGCGTCTGTTCTCTTCAGGAAGACCATTTTTTTTTTTTTTTAGTCCACTTAAGTCTAGTTTCAAAGTTTTCTTCAGATGCTGAAAAAAACATCAAATATTGCATGACATATTTTACCAGAGGCTGTATGAATGGTCTTGAACTCCATAAAATAAAATAATGAGTGATTTATGCCTAATTGTGCCTAAATTATTTTCAATTACTCTATATTTTAAAAGACCCCACTGAATACACAGTATGGTCTACCAAACAATTGATTGACATCTCCTTACTTTGATGTCCAGAGAGGTGGCAGTTAATTGGATGAATAATAACTCAGTTTTGGGACCCTAACATTAATGGCTTGTCTTTGCGGTGTGAATTTTAAAAATCAGTTCTGGAGTTTATCTCAATCTGACCCTTGCCTCCTCACTTCTTTTACTCTAAGCAAAGCCTATTTAAGAAATGTTATGGAGACTTTTTTATCCTATGAAAAAGTTTTCTTTATTGCCTGGCTAGGTCAGTTTCTCCAAGCTCTAAGAACCCTGACATTTTACAGTTTTGACTTTTCCCCTTTGCATTCCCCAATTTTCTGCAAGTTAACCATCATGTTTCATACCTTTATTATTTTCAATTTTGTGGATTGGACATAGATTTAGGAAAGCAATATTCATTGAGATGAGAAATAAGCTTTTAGTCATATACCAAAACAATCCTTTGTAAGTTAGTTTCTTGTAATGGTAATATATTTTTACTCCTCTCTTCACTCTCCCATTCTTTTGATTGCCCTCACATTTATACATTGACTGTATGGAATCAGGGGCAGAGTCAACAAAACATGCTCTGAGTCCAGACTTGCCCTAGCTAAACACTGATTTCCCCTTAGATTATGGCCCCAGGCCTGGTCAGTACTAAATACTTAATAAATGTTTGAATGAACGACTGCATAATAGGAACAAAATAAGCTAATTGGTCCATGAGGGAATTGAACTTGTAATCTCAGCTTCATTAGTATAAGTCTCTATATCCAAACACAATTTTCTGAACCCACTATATTTCATAAAGAAACTTTTAACATAACAGTGTGGATATGATATTTCCCAAATAACATTTTTTTAACCTCTTAGTAAATCAAAATGTGGAAACACTTTAAAATAACAATTGAACTCAGACAAGAAGAACTAACCAGGCTTGTCAGGCTGCTGAATCAAGTCTGTGCAGGATGTCTGACAGAGCAGTGATCTCTTGGGCCCTGAAGTTGTCAAAGGAGATGGATTGTACTTTGAGCATACAGCCTTTTGGGGAGAAAACCAGCTACAGATAGCATCATGCTATGCAGAGCTTCCCTTGTCACTGAGGGAAGGTATTGAGGTGAGTTCAACTGTTGAAAATGTCTGTTTATTTGCTCCTAATTTTACTACCTTGTCTTTACATCATGCAAAGTCCCCCTTCCACAATAGTATGGCTCATCAATAAATCCCCAGTCGGCAATGTAGGATGTTCCCAGCACCTGGATTTACCTGTTATCTATCTACAAAAAACATTCCACATTTAATATTACTCTTCTTACTGTAGTGAAATAGAGATTTTACCCTACCTTTCCAGGGAAGCAATGATGTGAAGAAATTGTGACATTGGTTTATCAATCTCTTATTCATTATTTATTTTACCTAGAAGAATAAGCTAGCACATGTATTTAAAAGTTTTGAGTAAGTGCAAAGTTCCTTCCAATCCTAATGTTTATTCTTTTAATTCTAATAATAGAATATTATTTAATGTTGAACTAAGAATTCATTTTCTACATGCCAGATATTCTGTTAATAAACATGCTTTATTTAATTTCATTCTCAGAAAATGTCCAGGAGGGATGCATTGCTAGTATAACCCATTGACTGGTGAGAAATTGAGGCTTAATGATATTGAAACTTGCCCAGATTCACAGAGACTTAAAGGGTAAAATGTTTTGAACCAGGCAATTTGACTCAAAAGTCCAAGTTTTTAGTTGTTCTGTATTCATACCAAGAAATGGAAAGCTCTTATTTGTTCTTGCAAAATTTTACGTAGAATAATTGCACTTATTAAGCATGGAGATTCAATAGAAATTTTTAAGATAGGATTTCTGAGCTAAGAGACAGATTGCAACTTCTTCATATAATCCATTCCTACCCCCCAACATAAAAACATGAAAATACAAACAAAGAAACAGAAAAGAGAAAATGAGCTAGCACAATAAATTTACAAACAGCATCTACAAAGGATGACTAGCATAATATAACGGAAAACAAACTGGCCTCAAAATATTAAACATGTTTCTGAGCAGAGTGTGAATAGGTAAGCACAGCTTAGTTTGGCTCCTCACCTTAACTTCAAGCCCAAAAGCTCTATTAGCATGGGGAGAATTTCCCCTAATATTCCAAAACCTGGGGTTTTTATTTTGAAGTACTTACAAACTTGCAGTATGGTTACAAAAATAATATGAACTCCATGCAGACAATGCCAACATACCCCTAGCGCCCCGACACCCAGATCTATCAATTTTAACATTTTGCCACATCATACCTATCCATCTATCAATCCATTTAACTATCTATCTGTCTGTCTGTCTGTCTGTCTGTCCATTTTCTGAACACTTGAGTGTAGAAACCCTTTACCCATTATGAATTCACTCCCCATTCCTTCTGCTCATCCCTGGAAATCTGTACTCTAGTTTCTGTCTCTATGAGCTTGCATTTCTTCAATATTTTCTTTGTCAATTACCATGGCACTTAAATTTAACACGCTAAATTTATAATAATTTTTTTGCTTTGATACCGATTTAATTTCAGTAGTATACACCTTTATGTAGTTCTTATCACAAGTTGCCAATTTATACATTATGAGTCCAAAACCACTGATCTATCATTGCATTTTATGCATTTGCCTTTTAGATCCTGTAAGAAGTAAAAAGAAAGTGAATTACAAGCCAAAAACATAACAGTACTGGCATTTATATTTACCCATGGCCTTATCCTCAGCAGAGATCTGTTTCTTTGATGGCTTCAATCGATTGTCAAGTGTCCTTTTCTTTCAACCCACAGGCTCTCTTTAACATCTCTTGTAGCACAAGTCTAGTGGTGACAAATTCCCTCAGCTTTTGTTTATCTGAGAATGTCTTAATCTCACCCTTATTTTAGAAAGTTTTCCCAGTTACAGAATTCTTGGTTGGCTTTTTTTTTTCCTTCCACACTTTAAATATGTCATCTAACTGCCTTCCTGCCTGTATGGTTTCCAAAGAGAAATTAGCACTTCATTTTATAGAGGCCTCTTTGTATGTGACACATTGTTTCTCACTGGATGGTTTCCAGAATTCTCTCTTTATCTTTGGAATTTGACAGTTTAATTATAGTATGTTGCAGCATGGGTCTATTTGGGTTTATCCTGTTGGAAGTTTGTTGAGAATCCTGGATGTTTATATTTCTGCCTTTCAGTCATTTGGGGAAGTTTTTAGTCATTATTTCTCTCTGAATATTCTCTCTGCCCCTTTCTTTCTTCTCCTTCTGGGATAACTAGAATGTGTATATTGGTATGACTGAATGGGTTCCACAGCTTCCTCAGGCACTGTTCAGTTTTCTTCACTCTTTTCTTCTTTCTTACTCTCAGGCTGAATGATTTAAATAGTCTTATTTGCAAGTTTACTGATTCTTTCTTCTTTCAATCAGCCATGTTCAATCTGCTGTTAAAACCCCTGTAAGGAATTTTTTATTTTTCTCATTGTGGACTTCAGCTCTGCTTGGGTCTTTTTTTATAATTTCCATCTCTATATTGATATTCCCTTTATGCTCCTCTATTATTTTCCTCATTTCCAATTTTTTTTGTCCATGTTTTCCTTTAGCTATTTGAGCATATTTACAATTATTTTTATTTTTAAAGTCTTTATCTGGTATGTCCCAGGTCTGGGCCTCCTCAGTGATGGTTTCTAATGGTTTAATATTTCCTTTGCCTGGTCTATCACTTCCTTTAACTTTGTATGTTTTTAATCTTTTGTTAACTCAGACATTGATCTTTTAACATGTTATTTATAGAATTTAGACTGTGAGATATATATTTTTTGCTGTGTCCAGTTAGTATTATGAAGGAGCTTTTCTTGAATGCCAGCAGCTAGTTCCTACCTCTGCCTCCCTCCCCCCCCCAAAAAAAAGGAAGAAAAGAAAACATCTTCCCTAATCTTTGCAGATTGGCCTATTTAAGTGCTCTCCTTCAGTGTTTGTCCATATAATAAGGGTTAGAGAATATCTCCAGGCCAAAGTGTAGGGGACTTCTTGATTTTTTCTGCACATGTGTCTTACCTTGTGTATGCACACAGCCCTAGAAATTCCCCCCATTTATACCGATTTGAATGTTCCCTCTTCCCTAGGAAACCATTTCCTCATAGATCTGGGCTCTGCATTGTAAGAAGTCCTACAGCCAACAACCTCTTGCTTGCCCAAAGCATCCACCATTTGACCAGTCTCCCACAGCACTCTGCAGAGGAGCTCTGCGAGTTGCCTTCTATACCAGGGCATGTTCTAAGACTGTGAGCCTGTGACAAGTGTGCAGGTTCAGTCCCTCAGTCTGCCACCAGAAAAAATGGCCCAGATATCCGTGCTCCCACTGCGTGCATGAGGACAAAGGACCTGCACTGGAAGCATGGATCTGCTCCTCTTGGAGACAGTGAGGGAATGGGGAAAGCTATGTGGTAACATGCTACTACTTTGAAGTGGCTTTTTTTTTTTTTTGATTTTGCAGTTGCCCTATTACTGCAATTCTTTAAACTGCTCTCTCAAGCTTTGCGAAGATGTTTCAGTCAGTTCTTGCTGGTTGTTCAAAGTTTCTTTGGGGAGTTGGAGCCCTGATACTTCTTTCTGTGCCATCTTGATTAAGAAATGTTGTTCTTTATTTAGCCTTCTTCTCAGGAGGCATAGTGGAGATTCCTTCTGGGAGAAATGAAAGGAAAGAGAATAGAGGCCTTGGAATTGATGCTCTAGAGTCAGAAAAGTGAAAATAAACAAGTTATACCCTCTGAATTAAGGAAATGATTCAAAGTTCAATGGTATTTCTTCCATAGGCATGGTCTATTCATCTTCTTTACTCCCCTCCAAATTGGGTGGCGTGTAGGGTTGCCAGATAAAGCACTAATACTAAATCATTTTTTCTTTTTAACTTCAAATTCAAATTTAACTTGGTGTCCTATATTTTTATTTGCTATAAGATGTCTAGTTAAATTTGAATTTCAGATAAAAATGAATAATATTTTACTATAACTATGCCCAACCATACTTTACTAAAAAATTATCATTGCTCATCTGAAATTCCAATATAACTATGTACCTTGTATTTTAATATGCTAAATTTGACAATCTTAATGAGGTGGGTATAGGGCAGATAAAAATATCAGTATTAAAAAGAAACAAACGTGCTTGCTTTGGCAGAACGTATACTAAAATTGAAACGATACTGGGAAGATCATCATGGCTCCTGCAAAAGGATGACATGCAAATTCATGAAGCACTCCATATTTTTTTAAAAAAAGAAAAAAATTAAAAAGAAACAGACACACATGGCATGCAGTCTAAAACTAGTTGAAAACAAGATTCATTAAAACCTAGAATTAATAAGGAGCAACATTGTAATAAGAGAAACATGCTAGAAAGTGCAGCCTGTGCTCTATTAAATATAAGCCCAAGTTATATTAACAAAACAGTGTAACAAACATAAATGTTTGATGTGACTGGGAGAGAGAAGACGAGAGGCAGTTCGAGAGTGTTAAAATCCTCAACTTTCAAAGGAGAAAGAGAAACCAATGATTCAAATAATTTCAAACTACTAATGCTCTGTCTTTCATTACTTCAACCTTGATGGGATTCTTCAGGATATAATATTTCCTATAGTGAAGAAATACTCTAAGGTAAAAATTTTATGTGTTATTGTTTTCCTTATTAAGTCTAAGAAAAATAAATGGAATATTTTAAAATTTAAAATACCTCTTTATTATGCTACCTTTTTTTATAAAAGTGTTCCTAACATTTAACTATTCTCTATCTATCAATTCATCTAACAGTATAACCATTTTTCTGCCTCTATATATTCCAAAAATTAGCTAGGATAATTATCATTTAATGGTAATAATTTAATTTCTCAGTGGTTGTTTTGAGGTGATATTTAACTGTTTTTTGTACTTTTATGCATTGTTTGATTCTTTATAATGAGTATATATAATATTCATAAAAAGAGAATGAATGAAAAGAAAAATGGAATTTGAAATGTACAATATGATAAGAGTGGACAAATCTGGGTGAATAATTGCTACTTTCTTCGAGGTAGTTTTCCCTGTTTAAAAAAAATTAGAAATGAGATGTAAGAAAAAAATAGAAAGAAAGTTTATAAATTATTAGAAATTATTCTATCCTCCTTTAGAAAACAAATCTGCCCTTTTGTGAGGAAAGAGACATATGTAATTGTCTATATATGTCTTTCTATTATATATGCATGGCATATACACATACAACAAACAATCAGAGAGAGGAGAAAGGAATAGGAGAAAAACTTTAAAATACTTCTGTCTGAAACTAATTTGGGACAGTTTTTAGGCCAGTCTTGCATTATAAGATTATTTCATGGGAAGATCCTCTTTTGCTACCTTGCATGGTATCTTGTATTATAACAGGGGATGACTGAAATGCCCCAGGACAAACCATATCCATAAAAGATTTTTATGAGATGTTATATTTATTAGTGCTACTGAAGTGTTTTAAGGCTTTTGTGTTATTGTGAGGGAATTCATGAATTTTGTATATTGAAAGAACATGTCTTTTTGGGGTCCTGTGGGTAAATATGATGCTTTGAAGCTATATGCACCTTAGAAAACAACATGTTCTTAAATTTAATCCATTCCTGTGGGTGTAGACCTATTGTGAATGGGACCTTTTGATATGGTTATTTCAACTGAAGCATGCCTCAGGTGAATCTTAATCTTTTACTGGAGTCCTATGTAAATGGGATGAATATGGATAGAAAAACACAGAAAAAAGCCCCAGAAAGGCTCAGAGAAAAAAGCCAAAGGGGCTGAGAGAGGACACATAGAAAACAGAGAGGAAGCTGCTGAAGCCAGAAGCTGGAAACAAAAAACAAACAAACAAACAAACCAGGAGAGAAGGGAGAGAACAGCTGATGTTGCTGTATGCCTGACCAGATTAGAGATGAGTCCCAGGTAGCTAGCAGCCTTTCTTCAGGAATAAGGTATCATCCTGGTGATGCCTTGATTTGGACATTTTCACGGCCTTAGAACTGTAAGCTTGTAAGCTAATAAATACCCATTGTTAAAAGTCAGTCCATTTCTGCTATATTGCATTTCATTTGCTTTAGCAAATCATTCAACCTATCTCATTCTCTCCCTACTTATATCTATCTATCTATCCACCTTTCATTCAATTTTCCAAACATTTGAAAGTGGGAAACATATGCATCATGCTCCTCAAACACTTTTAATGTTCACAATGAAGTCCTTTGATGAAACTTTAAGATGAAGTACTTTGTTTTTTAATTTTGATCAGGTCTCTGATTTTGATCAACACCCGAAGATATTTCCCTGTGTTTTCCTTTATGGCTCTTATAGTTTTAGCTCTTATATTTTGACTTTTAATCCATTTTGATCGACTTTTTTTATGGTGTGAGGTAGGGATCCCTTTTCATTCTACTGCATATGGATATCCAGTTTTCCCAGCAATATTTGTTGAAGAGACTTTTTTTTTTTAACCTATTTACATTCTTGGCACTCTTTTAAAAATCAATTGGCCATAAATGTGTGGGTTTATTTCTGTAATCTCAATT
Organism: Myrmecophaga tridactyla; assembly: GCA_004026745.1. NCBI lineage: Eukaryota > Metazoa > Chordata > Mammalia > Pilosa > Myrmecophagidae > Myrmecophaga > Myrmecophaga tridactyla. Next base: position 96,325 of record PVIY010000234.1, on the reverse strand, counting down.
CTATTCTATTTGTCTCTATGCTTATCCTTGTGCATGCTAGTACTCCATAGTTTTGGTCACTGTAGCTTATTGATGAATTATGAAATTGAGAAGTGTAAGTTCTCCAACTGTGTTCTTAGTTTTCTAAATGTTTTTGCCTATTTGGGGGACTCTGCCCTTTCATTTGAACTTGATGATTAGCTTTTACATTTCTTTGAAGAAGGTTGTTGTTACTTTGTTTGGGACTGAGTGAAACCTACAACTTGTTTGGTAGAATTTGCAACAATGATATAATTCTTCCAATTTAAGAACATGGAATGTCTTTACATTATTAAGGTTTTCTTTCATTTCTCTCAGTCATGGTTTATAGTTTTCTACTTACAACTCCTTTACATCCTTGATTAAATTTATTACTAGATATTTGATTATTTTAAAGTTATCATTGTAAATTGATTTTTTTTCTTAATTTCCTTTTTAGATTATTCCTTGTGGGTGTATGGAAATACCACTTACTTTTCCACAGTGATCATGTGTTCCACAAATTTGCTGATTATCAGTTTTAGTAGCTTTCTTGTAGATTTCTTTGGGATTTTCTATATATAAGATCATGCCATCTGTGAATAAGGATAATTCTTCTTCTTCCTTTACAATTGGAATGCCTTTAATTATTTTTCTTGCCTAATTGCTCTGGCTAGCACTCCCAGTAAAATGTTGAATAACAATGGTCATAAAGGTCATCCTTGTCTTCTTACTGATCATAGGAGGACAATTTTCAACCTTTCACCATTGAGTATGATGCCATGGGTTTTCCATATATGTCCTTTATCACATTCAGGAAGGTCCATTCTATTCTTAGTTTTCTGCTAGTTTTTATCAAGAAATGATGCTGGATTCTGTCAAATGCCTTTTTCTGTGCCAATTAAGATGATGATGTGTTTTTTCTTTTATTCTATTAATGCAGAGTATTACATTGTTTGATTTTTTTATGTTGAACCACTCTTACATTCTTGGAGGAAATCCTAATTTAATGTAATATATAATTCTCTTAATGTGCTGTTAGATTTGATTTGCTATTATTTTATTGAGGATTTTGATCTCTATTTATAAGAGATATTGGTCTATAATTTTCTTCTTTGTGATATCTTTATCTGGATTTGGGATTATGATAACGTTGGCCTCATAGAATGAATTAGAAAGCTTTCCCTCATTTTCCTTTTTTGAAACAATTTGAGAAAGATTGATGTTAATTCTTTGAATGCTTGATAAATTCACCAGTGATGACTTCTGGTCCTGGACTTTTCTTTGTTGGGAAGTTTTTAAATGTTTTTATTGATATATATTATATATCAATATCTATCTATCTATCTATCTATCTATCTATCTATCTATCTATCTATCTATCATATATTCTCATACCAGGTAATCATCCAAAGTATACAATCAGTAAGTTCACAATTTCATCATATAGCTGTGCATTTATAGACTTTTTTGTCCTTTTTGTGAAAAATAACATATGCACAAAAAAAGCGATAAATTTCAAAGCACATTGTAACAATTAGTTGTAGGAGAGATTTCAGAGTTTGGTATGGGTCACAATTACACAATTTTAGGTTTTTACTTCTAGCTGCTCTAAGATGCTGGAGACTAGAAGAAATAGCAGTATAATGATTCAGAAATCATACTTGTTTGTTAAACCCTACCTTCTCTGTACAACTCCACAAACTCCTTTGATCTTTCTCCCACTTTTTAGGGTTACTTGAGCTATTTGCCCATTCTATCTTTTTCATGTTGGAAGGGGCTATCCATAATATAAGGTAGGGGGATGGAACTATTCGATGTTCTGGAGAGGCTGGCCCCTTTCCATTTCAGAACAGGGACCCATCTGGAGGTTGTAGGTTTCTGAAAAGTTACTCTAGTGCATGGAACTTTTGTAGAATTTTATATAACTCCCTAGGTGTTCCTTAGGATCAGAAGAAATGGTTTTGATTGGGGTTTGGTCAACTATGATAAGTAGCAATGTCTAACTGAAGCTTACATGAGTGATCTCCAGAGTAACCTCTTAACTCTATTTGAACCCTCTCAGCCACTGATACCTTATTTGTTACACTTCTTTTCCCTCTGTTGGTCAGAATGGTATTGTTGATCCCATGGTGCCAGAACCAGACACATCTGAAGGAGTATTCTGCACTGCCAGGGAGACCTTCATCCCTGGATGTCATGTCCCATGTAGGGGGGAGAGCAATGATTTCACTTGCAGAGTTGGGCTTAAAAGAGTGAGGCCACATCTGAGCAACAAAGGAGGTCCTCTGGAAGTAACCCTTAGACATACCTATAGGTAGGCTAATCTTCTTCACAACATATGTAAGCTTTGCAAGAACAAGCCTCAAGATTAAGGGCTTGGTCTATTAACTTGGGTGTCCCTAATACTTGACACAATATCAGGGGGCTCCCCAGTGGTAAAATTTAATAGTTCCATATTTTTTTCTGCCATCCCTCAAGGGACTTTGCCAATACTTTTTGATTATCTGCTTAATATACTATGGGATGTATATAGGCATTATATTAAACTAGACAGGATTAAAAGCCCTCATTCTTATTCCGAGCTCCCTGTGTTTGGATTGTTTAAATGATCTATCCAAACAGATTGAGTTAGATTATGTACTACAGAGAATTTAGGCTCTGGAAAAAATAAACTTTTCTTCTTTTGGTCTCAAAGAGTAGATGAAATTCTAAACTACAGACAATATCTTTCTTTTCTGAATTAGCTTAATCCCAACCTGATCAACTTCATTTTCCCCCCACATCCCAAACTTATACATTCTTTGTACAAGATTCATACCTTTGTGTCATTCATGCAAGAACTTTTTGATATTTGTCAATTTTTGATATTAATCAGTGGGACATATGGGTCTATTCAACCCCTTTCAATCATGTTCACCTTCAATATGGTACTTTTACTTATAGACCCACTAGTGAACTGCCTTCACTTCTGTGCTGGTTTGAAAGGATGTATATACCCTAGAAAAGCCATGTTCCATATATGTCCTTTATCACATTCAGGAAGGTCCATTCTATTCTTAGTTTTCTGCTAGTTTTTATCAAGAAATGATGCTGGATTTTGTCAAATGCCTTTTTCTGTGCCAATTAAGATGATGATGTGTTTTTTCTTTTATTCTATTAATGCAGAGTATTACATTGTTTGATTTTCTTATGTTGAACCACTCTTACATTCTTGGAGGAAATCCTAATTTAATGTAATATATAATTCTCTTAATGTGCTGTTAGATTTGATTTGCTATTATTTTATTGAGGATTTTGATCTCTATTTATAAGAGATATTGGTCTATAATTTTCTTCTTTGTGATATCTTTATCTGGATTTGGGATTATGATAACATTGGCCTGGTCCAATTTTTTAAAGGCAGCTCTTTCTTCTAATCCCTATTCAGTACTGTATGTTTGAAACTGCAATTGGGTCATCTCCCTGGAGATGTAACTCAGCCAAGAGTGGTTGTTAAACTGGATTAGGTGATGACTGTCTCCATCCATTTGGTGGGTCTTGATTGGTTTATTGGAGTCCTATGAAAGAGGAAACACTTTGGAGAAGGAGAGATTCAGAGAGAGTAGAGAAGGATGTTATAGCCATGAGAAGCAGGGAGCCCATAAGCCAGTGACCTTTGGAGATGAAGAAGGAAAATGCCTCCCAGAGAGCTTCATGAAACAGGAAGCCAGGAGAGAAAGCTAGCAGATGATGCTGTGTTCACCAGGTGACTTTCCAGATGAGAGAGAAACCCTGACTGTGCTTACCATGTGCCTTTTCACTTGAAAGAGAAACTCTGAACTTCATCGGCCTTCTTGAACCAAGATATCTTTCTCTGGATGCCTTCTATTGGACATTTCTAGGACTTGTTTTAATTGGGATATTATCTCAGCCTTATACTAAGTTACTGTAAACTAGCAACTTATTAAATTCCCACTTTAAAAAAGCCATTCTGTTCTGGTATATTGCATTCTGACAGCTAGCAAACTAGAACAATTTCTATCTATTCTGTAGAGAAATTTTTGTTACTGATTTATTGGGAAGATTTGGACTATTTATCATTGTCTTTTGAGATCTTCTATTTCTACTTAAGACAGTTTCTAAGAATTTGAACACTTCATCTAGGTTGTAATTTGTGTTTATACAATTGTTCGTATTATATTCTTAAAATCCTTTTTATTTCTGTGATTTTAGCAGTAATGTCCCAATCCCTTGCATTTCTACTTTTAAAAATTTGCTTCCTTTTTCTATTTCCTTTATCAGTCTAGCTACAAGGCTTCAACCTTTTTAAGTTTATGGGAATTGTTTTTGTGACATAACATATGATCTGTCTTAGAAAATAATCTATGTTTACTTAAGTAAAGAATGGTTGGTTTATATTGTTTGAAACTGTTGTGTACCCCAGAAAACCAAGTTCTTTAATCCTCATTCAGTATTGCTGGGTGGGATCTTTGATTGTTTCCATGGAGATAAGACCCACCCTTTGTGGGTAGTAATGTTCAATTATATGGTTTACATGGAGATATGTCTGTACTCATTCAAGATGGGGTTGCTTTCTGGAGCCCTTTAAGGGGAACCATTTTGGAAAAAACTTTAGAGCTCACATGGCCAGAGACCTTTGGAGATGAAGAAGGAAAATAACCCTGGGGGAGCTTCATGAAACAAGAAGTCAGGAGAGAAAGCTAGCAGATTTTGCCATGGGCCCTTCCAGATGAGAGAAACCCTGAACTTCATTCGCCTTTCTTGAGTGAAGGTAATCTCTTGTTGGTTCCTTAGTCTGGATGTTTTCATAGCCTTGCCTTAATTTGGACATTTTCATGGCCTTAGAACTCCGAACTTGCAACTTAATTAGTTCTCTTTTTTAAAAGTCGTTCTGTTTCTGGAATATTGCATTCTGGCAGCTTTCACTAACTAAAACAGTTGTATCTTCTATATCTTTATGATATTTTGTCTAGATGGTGTATTCATTATGAAGTGGTGTATTGGGGTCTTCTAATATTAATGTAAACCCATTTATTTCTCTCTTGAAATGTGTCAATGTTTGCTTCATTTATTTTTGAGTTCTGTTGTTAGGTGCATGCATGTTTGTAATCATTCTATCTTCTCATTAATTGACTCTCATATCGGTATATAGTGCCCTTCTTTGTCCTTGTTAACAGTTTTTGACCTAAGTATATTATACCTTTTATTAGTATAATCATCACCATTCTCACTTTTTTTTTTTTGGAGGGGGATACATGGTCAGGGAAAAGAACCCATTCTCTTTTGATTACTATTGGCATGGAATATTTTTTACACCTTTCACTTTCAACCTACTTATGCCTTGGAATTTAATGTGAGTCTGTTGTAAATGGCAAATCAGTTGATCATGCATTTTTATCCACTCTGCCAGTCTCTGTCTTTTGACTGAGTAGTTTAACCCATTTACATCTAAAGGAACTGCTGATAATGCAGAAGTTACTTCTGCCATTTTGCTTTTTTGTTTTTCTGACCCTCAATTCTTCAATTATTGCCTATTTTTGTATGTAGTTGACCCTTTTGTTATGAGCTGTATTGACTCATTTCCTTCTGTGCATATATTTCTAATATTTTCTTTTTGGCTACCATGGAGCTTAATTTAACATTTTACATCTAAGCCTATAAGAATCTCATTTTTTTGTATATCAACAGCTTCTATAGCATAAAAACCCTATGTTCCTATATCACTTGGTCTTGCTGTTTATATCTCTTGACAGAAATTACCTATTTATATATCAAAGGTCTAAAACCATTGATTTACCGTTACTTTTTATGCATTTGCCTTTTAGATCCTGTAGGAAGTAGGAAGTGGAGTTACACCAGAAATCAGTACTAATGGCATTTATTTCTACCTATGTCATTAACTTTTATCGGAGATCTTTATTATATCATGTGGCTTAGGTCTATTGTCCAGTGTCCTTTCCTTTCAATCTGGAGAACTTCCTTTAGCATTGCTTATAGGGCTGGTTAGTGGTGATGAACCCTCCCAACTTTTCTCTGGAAATGTCTTAATCTATCTTTCATTTTAGAAAGAGGGTTTTGTTAGATAAAGAATTATTTTTGACAGTTGTTTGCTTTCAGCGTTTTAAATATGCCATCCATGCCTTCTTGTCTGTGTGGTTTCTCATGAGAAATTGACACTTAAGTTTATTGAGCATCCTTTGTTTGTGACATATTGCTTTTCACTTGCAGCTTTCAGAGTTCTCTATTTTTGGCACTCAATAACAAGATTATAATATGACACACTGCAAGTCTTTGTGCTTATTTTGTTCTGTGTCTGTTGACTGTCAGGGATGTTTATATTCTTCTTTAATTGAATTTCTGAAATTCTTGGTCATTCCTTTCAATATTCTCTCTGCCTCTCTCTCTCTTTCTTCTACTCTGGGATTTCCAAAATGCATATATTGGTATATTTTATAGTATTACAGATGTCTGTTCACTTTTCTTCATTCTTTATCCTTTCTGTTCTTCAGATTGAATAATTTCAATGGTCTTATCTTCAAGCTCTTGAATCTTTCTTCTGTCAGCTGAACATGTTGAACTCCTTGAAGGAATTTTAAATTTCTGTTATTGTTGTCTTCAGCTCTGTTTGCTTCCTTTTTATGATTTCTGTCTCTTTATTGATATTCTCTGTGTTCATCTATCATCTTCCTAATTTCCTTTACTTCTTTGTCCATATTTTCTTTTATCTCTCTAAGCATATGTAGGACCATTTAAAAATGTTTTTGTATGGTAATACAAGGTCTGATCATTCTCTTTGATGATTTCTAATGCTTTGTCCTATTCTTTCACATAAGTTATTGTTTCCCATTTATTTGTATGTTTTGTAATCTTTTATTGCAACCTAGGCCTTTTGATATTTTAATATATTATCTCTAGAATTTAGACACTGAAGTGTCTGTTCTTAAGCTTGGTTCTGGCTATTGTTATGGGAGAGAGTTCCTTGAATGCCAGGAACCAAATAGTAAACAATTCTTTGAAATTTGGCCTATCAGAGTGCTTTCCTTCAGTGCTTATCTATCCTAACAACACGTTTAGAGAACAGCTTGAGGTAGAATCATAGGTTCCTCACAGGTCTTTTTTGTTCATGTATCTTGCCCTGGGCATGTGTGAGTGGCCCTGGGAATCTCCTTGTTTACATGGATCTGATTATAGCCTCTTCCAAGGAAACAGTGCTTCCTCAGTGTTCTGGGGGGCAACTTGCCAACAATCTCTTGCCCCATGCCACAGTGATTTTACTGTTTACTTATAGCATTCCATAATGGAATTGTAACTGAGAAATTAGGATTTAATAAATGGTTATGACTACTGAATCATGTATAAATATTGCTTTTTCTTTCTGCTATATTAGAGTAGAGAGAAGAAAATACCTGAAATCTCTGAACTATGAGCCATCTGTCCTGATCTCTGATAATGATTATAAAAGCCTTTATCTTGTGCCTTTCTAATTGTAAAAGCTGATACCCCCTTTATCCATTTATTTTACTTTAGAAACTTGTAAGGGCTAATCCCCTAATGCTAATGAGGAATTGAATCAGCTCAGAACAAACTAACAACTGGTTCCAGCATAGTTTTACTTCTTTACATTTGTAAATTGTTTCTGCTTATGGTTACTATTGAGATGATAACTTTTTCTCCCAGCCTTTCTGCTTATACTTGTTAAGAAATTGTAAAGACTTCATCTCCCCTTGTTAGAAACCATAAAAACTTTGAACTCCCTAGACTAAGGGAGACAGAATTTTCGGCCAATAGACCATCTGATATGCTATTTCATGCCAATTAATAAACTCTTTCTCTCTTTGAGATCCCAATATCTCAAGAATTGGTCATTTCAGCAATTTGGGCAGCGAATATATCGCCTTTCTTTGGAACCAGAACTCTGAAAGTTGCTTCCATAACTATGGCAAGCCCTGAATAATGAATGTAAGGCCAGTCTCTGGTTCAGTCCCTCTGGATGCCATGAGACAAACTGGCACAGACATGTGCCCTGTATATGAAGATGTTATTCTGCTCCTTGCAAATCCAGGACCAGGGACCTGCAGTGGAAGTGCAGGTTGGTTCCACACCAGGCCAGTCAGGGGAATGGTGAAGGGTCAGCAAGTCACCACAGGAACCTAACATTTTTAAATTGAAATTTTCTTGATTCTGTTCTCTCCGTACTACTGTGACACTTTGCTTTTCAGAGCTTTGAGAAAGATGTTTCTACCAGTTCTCATTTGTTAAAGATTTTCTGGGAAGATTGAGTCCTGGTGTGTCTCTCTCTCACTCCATCATTTGAATCCATGTGAGCTATCAGTAGAGAGCTTTGAATTGGTCCATCTGGAGTCATATTGTAAACTGAGGAATTAGGATTTAAGAGGTGATTTTGATTACTGAATCATTATATAGATATTCTTTTTTGTTTTCTGGTATATTGAAATAGACGAAGGAATATCTGAAATTCCTAAACTAGAATTCAGCTGCCTTGATATCTGAAATGATCATAAAAACCCTTATCTTGGGCCTTTGTGATTGTAGAAGCTATTACTCCCTTTATCTGGTCATTTTCTTATAGGGCAAAGGTCCTAATGCTAATGAAAAATTTGAAGTCAGTCATTAATTCTTTGCAGCCCCTGAAATTTGTAAATCATAAGGGCTAGACTCTGCTATTGAAAATAGAACTTGCTTCCCTTCTTTTTGGCTTACACCTTTAGTATTGAATTGATAAATCTCCCTCACCTCCTTTCTGATTAGATTCTCCTATTGAAATGATAATGATAATACTGCCTCCTTTTCTGCCTGGAACTTGCTATTTGAAAATGAAATGACCTCATCTCCCCTTACATGCTGGTTTGAATCTGTTGTGCCCCAGAAAGGACAAGTTCTTTAATTCTCATTCAATACTGCTGGGTGGGAGCTTTTTGATTGTTTCTATGGAGATGTGACCCACCCAATTGTGGGTGGTAACTTTTTTATTGTATAATATAACATATATACAAAGAAAAGAAAGAATAAAGCAATAGTTTTCAAAGCACTCTTCAGTAAGTAGTTACAAGATAGATTCCAGAGTTTGTCATGGGCTACCATATCATCCTTCCAGATTTTTCCTTCTAGCTGCTTCAGGATATAGGAGGCTAGGAGGAATACTTTATTTTTTTATCTTCACAATTGACTTTTTTTTTCTTTTTTGGGAAAAAATAACATGTATACAAAAAAGCAATGAATTTCAAAGCATAGCACAAAAATTAGTTGTACAACAGATTTCAGAGTTTGGTACTGATTACAATTCAACAGTTTTAGGTTTTTACTTCTACCTGTTCTAAGATACTGGACATTAAAAGAAATATCAATTTAATGATTCAGCAATCATATTCATTTGTTAAAATTTACCTTCTCTGTATAACTCCACCGTGACCTTTGATATTTTTGTCCCATTCTTTAGGGATATTTGAGCTATGGGCATTCTAACTTTTTCATGTTGGAAGGGGCCGTCAGCAGTATGGGGTAGGGAGATGGAACCATCTGATATTCTGGAGAGGTTGGGCCCTTTAGATTTCAGGACTTATCTGGTCCAGGGACTGTGGTAGTAACTTTTTTTTTAGATGGTGTTCATGGGTTTCCATGGAGCTGTGTCCTCACCCATTCAAGGTGGATTGCTTACTGGAGCCCTTTAAGAGGGAACCATTTTGGAAAATGGTTGAGAGCTACCAGGACTGACAGAGCCAACAGAATGGACAGAGCTCTGGGGAAGCTATTGAAGAAGCCCGGAGAGAAAGCTAGCAGATGACGCCATGTGCCCTTCCAGTTGAAAGAGTAACCCTAAACATCACTGGTCTTCTTGAACTAAAATATCTTTCCCTGGATGCCTTAATATGGACCTTTTTATAGCCTTGCCTTAATTTGGACATTTTCATGGCCTTAGAACTATAAGCTTGCAACTTAATAAATTCTCCCTTTTTAAAAACTATTCAGTTTCTGGTATATCACATCCCAGCAGCTTCAGTAAACCAAAACACCTTGCTAAAATTCATAAAAACTTATAATACTCTAAACTCAGGGAAACAGATTTTGGGCTGCTAGACCATCTGTTCTCTTGCTACATGCCAAATAATAAAGTTTTTCTCTTTCTGAGACCCCAGTGTCTCAGGAAATGATCAGTCAATGCATCGGACAAAATAATCCATTGCCTTTGTCTAATAACATTTGCCTCCCTCCCCCATTAGTCAGAAAATTATTGAACCTCTAAGGGTAATTTCCTTAAGGCAGAAGGAGAGAACATTAAAAGAAGGGGTAAAAGATTGTGGGCAGACAGCAAAACAAATTTGCACTTAAGATAAGTGGCCATTAGTATCATAATAGCTTTACTGTCTTTAACATTCTAAAATTGGTTTATTCTATTTACTGGTACTTCATTAGCTGTCTCCATGTAGAATTTGTTAGAAACGTCTTCAAAAGTAAACCTTTCATCTTCCATGAATAAAAATCACTTTTTAAATTGTGACATAGTTTACTGCATTTGTGCTGAACACTTTTTCTTCTTTTTGATATCATTAAGTAATTGAAGGTGTGTTGATGTAGGAAAATAATAGTCGGAAAAAGGTTTAAAGGTTTATATCCATGAATTCATTAAAGCTGTGCAATGCATTGGAAAGAGTAAGAGATGTTAGATTAATATCAGCTCAGTCAGCTTCAATGCTTACTTTGATATACTGGTAAAGAAGACATTTAAATCCCTAAGTGATCTCCTCTTTGTCATAATTTTTACTCTATATTATGGTGACTACATTATTTATATTTAATAAAGACCTTTCTTTATGAGGTCTGAGCCCATATGTCAAAACCTGAATGTTTTTCTTACCAAACCTGTGTTCCAAATTTCAGTTAACAGCTAAACTAGAAGCCTTGGAGTCATCAGTGACTTTTTCCTTACCATCCAAACTCAATTGTTTAAAAATTAATTGTCTCTACCTCCTAAGTCACTTTGTTTTCTTCCCATCTCCCCTTTCCCACTTCCAAGAGCTTGCTTTGTGCCCTCATTATTACTTCACCTTGACTAGGCAAGTGTCTCCTTCGTGGGTTTCATACCATCTATTTGTTACTGCTGCCAGAAAGTCCATTCTGAAATACAAATCAAACTATGTCATCTCATGCTTTGGAAAAAAACTTTGGGCACTTAAACATAGCATAAAACTGAAGTTTATTGTGTGACATACAAAGCCATTTAAGAACTTTGTTTTCCACACCATCATTTCCTTCCATTTCTCTTTGTGATCAATGCCCTAGTAGTAACAAATTATTTGTAATTATTTTAAGCTCAGATGTCAACTTCTCAATAAGGTCTTCCTTGATCACTATATTTTATATGGAAAAGTTGTATTCAACTCTCCCTATCACCTTTCCCTTAATTCTTTCTTTCTAGACCTTATCAACATGGCATAACTTTTATTTTGCCTCATTATTCATTTATTGCCTGACTCTCCACACTAGATAGTAAGCACCATGAGTGTGGGGATTTCTTATCTATTTTGTTCACTAGTATGTCACAAGTTTATAGAACAGTGTTTGGGCACCTGTTGGCACCTGTAGTCAACTATAGGCTTGTTGAAAAATTAATGAATCCCTTGGTGTATCTTCATATGATATTCTCTCTCCTTTAGCTCAATTCTTATCCTAGTTCAAAACCCAGTTTGCCTCTTTTGAAAGATACCCATGACCATCTTTCCCACCTCATCTTTCAGGTCTTTGTCCAAAGGCAATAATTGAAAGGAATGCAACAAGAGACCAGTTCTTAGCCTTGCAATATTTTTCATTAAAAATCGATTGTCTTGCTACTGACTCATCCTAGGAAACTAGTGTGCTCTGTATGCTGCAGTTTTCCTCTAACTCTCACAAAATAACTCCAGTGATTCAATTGAAATATATATATCCCTCAGCTTCTTTCACTGGTACAGAAACTTTTCTCAGAAGCTTAGAATAGATGAACTGGATTTCACAGTAATTTTCCAAATTGCTCATCCAGACTGTAACCAAGCCTGGGTTCATTAAGCCTCTTTAAACATGGTCTTTTACATGGCATGCTTCTTCTCTCTTGGAGTTAACCCTAAAGCTGTCAAGTACCTCAATTCTAGTCCTATCTGTTTATTTGAAAGTAGAAATGCACTTCAATCTATGTTTAATATTTGCCATTAATTCTTTAATACAGCATGCTGATAATTGAGGGATTCATAAAGGTGGACAAGATAGATATACACAACAAGATAATTTTAGTAATGTAAAACATGCCGTATGGTCATATAAATAAGTGGGCTTGCTCCTGTGAGGCAGTTTGTAGTGGTAAGAAAATGAACTCTACAGAAAGATAGACAGGCCTGGATCTGACTGAATTCTATGATTATCTGTGTGACTTTGAGTAGATAATATAACCTGCCTTAATCTCCTTTTTCTTCCTGTTAAAATGGAGATAGAAATATCTACTTAATGGGACTCATGCAAACATTATGTGAGTACACACACACACACACACACACACACGCACATATATGTAGATTGATTCATGTTCTCCACAAAGACATGTTCAAGTCCTAATTCCAGTACTGTATATGTAAACTGATTTGTAAATAGGATCTTCATAGATCCTATTAGGATGAGGCCATACTGAATCTGGGTGGGCTTTCATCCTATATGACTGGAGCCCTTGTAAGCAAAGGAAATTTGGGCATGGAAGTAAAAGGAACAAGAGGAGAAAAGTAGACAGATTTCCATGTGACAGAGGCAGACATTGATTGCCAGCAAATGACCACCACAATGTCACAGACATAGGAGAAAACATGATGCTGTTGATAACTTGATTTTGGACTTTGGGCCTCCAGAACTGTGAGAAAATAAATTCCTGCCATTTAAGCCAAACAGTCTGTAAAATTTTGTCATAGTAGCCATGACAAATTAAGGCATATATACACAGACAGACGCACACACACACACACACACACACGCAATTTTCTAGTTTAATGTCTGGCTGTCATTCATTTAGTCATTAGACGTACATTTATTAATCACCGTGTGTTTGTCAGGTATTTTTGAAGGGGTTATAATGCCAGTACTTAAAGGACTTAAAATATAGGGGAAATGATAAAAAATTTAAAAATTAATATTTAGAGATGGCTTTCTATGTGCTCTGTGCTGTTTTAAGCACCTCAAAGTCACACACCTAGTAAAAAGTAGAGCCAGGGTTTGAACTCAGAGCCTGGTGGATTTGGAAGTTTGAATATGCTTGTCAAAGGAAGTGAAACTTATACTGACTTCTGAAGACCAGTAGTTCTCTTGTTCTACTTTCCTGTATCTTATTTGATCAAGTTTACTCTGTCTCAGCTCCTAACATTGCATTACTAACTATATAAAGTAAGGAAATATTTGATAAAAACACAGAATTAATTCTCATTAGAAGGCAGGTGCAAATGATAAATCTGTGTTCAGCCATGACCCCCCTAAACCCTTTGCATTAACTTCCACAATCCCTCTTTTTCCTCCGTGGTCATTTTATAAGATGGAAGGAGCCTGAATCTCCAAAGGGCTGTGGAAAGTAGAGCTGACCTGCATTGGAAAGTGATGTGAATGAGGGGTGAGTGTGTTTGTGTGTGTTGGTCTGTGTATGTTCACTTAGCAGCCAACATTGCTTAGCATAAATGATACAACAAGAGACAAGTTTATGGCTGAAACAGAGCATGCCCCTGAATTTCAGAGTAAAAGAAAAAAAAGAAGGAAGGCAGTAACTTAACATCAAATAAGTATATATACATATTTGAAAGGACCACAGTGGAGTGGTGGAAATTAGGGAGAGGTTTAACTTAGAGGTAGTTATTTGAATATAAAGCATTAATTCAAGTCTTCAATAAAGGTGAATGAAGATCATAAGGTGGGCTCTTTGCCTTGCAAAGAAATAAAGCCACTTTATTTTTCCAATCTTTGAGACAGAATTTTAAAGGTAAGGTTTGGTGAAAGCAGATGCATGAAATAAAAAAAAAGGTAACTGATCCGGGGGTATTTACATCTGATGGAAGATTTTTCCCTCATGAAACAGTCAAATTAATCTTTTAAGAGTGAAGGGAGCAAGGTTCATGGGCATTGGAAATTTTACATTTTATGTTATAATTTAATGAATCCCACATTCAAGTAAACTATTGGATTTGTGAATTCAAGAAATAGATATTAATAATTTTCTAATTAAAAATTATTTGGTGGGCGATGGCGGCTCAGTGGCAGAATTCTTGCCTGCCATGCTGGAGACCTGAGTTCATTTCCCAGAGCCTGCTTATACAAAAAATAAAATAAAATGAAACTATATATATATGTATGTATGTATGTATTTCTTGAAACATACCCTATTCTCTTTTATTGGATTAAATTCCCAGCAATGACTTTACAAGATAAGTTTCTTCATTCAACATGTTTGTTAAAATTCCCTTTCATTGGATGCATTGCATGCATAAAATCATTTTCATCCTCTTAACATCCCAACCAAATGCCAGATATAGGAGTGGGAGTGAGGAGATGAGTTTTTGATATTTTGTTTCCTTTAGATAACTGAAATTTCACAATCATCTCTACCTTACCTTTATAGATTGTCATTCTTAATAAACCGTCATCTCTAGAAAAGGATTGGTGAGTAAATAGAAATTGTTCAGAGAAACTGCTTCCTCTTATTCCCTAAGGGGAAAGTAACTAACTAACAGTGAGTCAGACACTGTACCTGTCTTTGCACAACTGGCATAGCATGCAGTGTAGTAGTTTATACTTATTTTATCTGCACACTACTCAGTAGAGCTTGGCATAAAAAAAAAATGTAACATGAGGTTAGCAAGATCACATATAAAAGTAGACCTGAAGAAAGTGTCTGAATTCCATTTGGATTTCCATCTAAGCTTCATAAATGCTGATCCACTGGTAGTCATTGCGTGGATATGGCGTTTTTCCTTGACATCAACTTGAACCAAAATAAACCTTTCTTTGGGTTTTGCAAACTCCATGGGAAACTACAACAATGTAAGGAAGTGCCAGACGCTAAGATCAGCAAGGCTATAAAAGGACAACGTGATCCCAATGTACCGAGTGCTCTTTTTCTGTTTGGAAATTTTGCACAGAGCCTGAAAGATGAAAATGAGGGTAAGAAAAAAAAAAGGCTACATAGTGAAAAACAAACAAAAAACACTTGTGACTTCTTAAATAAAAGGGAAAGTGAATTTTGCCATGTATGTTTGCATTTTTATTGTCCTTCCTCCAGTTCGCCTTCATTCAACCAGTACTCTGTTATGTGGTTTCTTAAGGAAATGAAGCACATACTTTCTCTTCTTTTTTTAATGGTGCATTCTGGTTTTTATTTTAAAGGGATTTAATTAAATATTTTGATTCCTCACTACTTGACAACTACATTTTCTTCCTCAGTACTGCATGGCACCGAGGTGAAAACAGCTCTCATAGTCCTCTACTTCCCTTTAATAGAGTTCTTGCTCAAACCCCACCTCCATGAAAATGTGAGAGAGTTGTAAGAAGGAAGTTCTGTTCAAGGCACGAAGATTCCAACCTCAAACACTTCACTGCGTCAACTTTTGTCATAGCACCTGTTCCATCCTTCTGTAGTGAATTATCATTGAAAACAAATGAGTTCAACCGTACCCTCACTGCCATCATTACTGATTTTTATATCCACGTACACGCATACAAAACATTTGTATAGATAAATTAGAGGTAGTCTCTGATTCTGAATTTGAAATTCGTTTTTCCTTTGGCTGTTGCTTCGATAACGACAAGCAAATTTCTTTTTCAGAGCTTCTGCAAGGAGGGCTGCAGGGTCAATAGGATCCACCAGTTTGGGATTTACATCTTATTTTTTTTTTAACTTTTTTATTGTATAATATAACATATATACAAAGTTAAGAAATAAAGAAGCAACAGTTTTCAAAGTACTCTTCACCAAGTAGTTGCAGGACAGATTCCAGAGTTTGTCATGGGTTACCCTACGATCCTTTCAAATTTTTCCTTCTAGCTGCTCCAGAATATAGGAGGCTAGAAGGCTTAAATATTTTTTTGTCATCACAATTGACTTTTTTCTTTTTTTGTGTGAAAAACAACATGTATACAAAAAACAATAAATTTCAAAGCATGGTACCACACTTAGTTGTAAAACATATTTCAGAATTTGACATGGGTTACAATTCCACAGTTATAGGTTTTTACTTCTATCTGCTCTAAGATACTAGAAACTAAAGAGATATCAATTTAATGATTCAGCATTCATATCCATCTGTTAAATCCTGTCTTCATTGTATAACTCCACCATTACCTTTGATCTTTCCATCCCTCTCTTTAGGGGTGTTTCGGCTATGTCTATTCTAAATTTTGCATATTGAAAGGCTCTGTCACTAACATGGGGTAGGGAGATGAAACTAGCCGCTGTTCTGAAGAGGCTGGGCCTTCTAGGTTTCAAGACTTATCTGGACCAGGGGGCCATCTGGAGGTTGTAGGTTTCTGGAAAGTTACTCTAGTGCATGGAACTCTCGTGGAATCTTATATATTGCCCTAAGTGTTCTTTAAGATTGGCTGGAATGGTCTTGGTTGGGGCATGGCAGGTTGTGATAGGTAGCAAGGTCTAATTGAAACTTGCATAACAGAAACCTCCAAAGTAGCCTCTTGACTCTATTTGAATTCTCTCTGCCACTGATACTTTATTAGTTACATTTCTTTTCCCTGTTTTGGTCAGGATGAAATTGTTGATCCTATGGTGAAAGGTCTGGATTCATCCCTTGGAGTCATCTCCCATGTTGCCAGGGAGACTTTCACTCCTGGGTGTCATGTCCCATGTAGGGGGGAGGGCAATGATTTCACTTGCGGAGTTGGACTTAGAGAGAGTGAGGCCACATCCGAGTAACAATAAAGCTCCTCCAGAAGTAAGTCTTAGGCATGCCTATAGGTAGTCTAAGCTTCTCCACTACCTACATAAGCTTCACAAGAGCAAGCCTCAGGATCGAGGGCATGGCCTATTGATTTGGGTGTCCCTAAAGTTTGACACAGTATCAGGGAATTCCCTTTTGGTAAGGTTTAATAGTTCCATATTATTTCTCCCAAGCCTCAAGGGACTTTGCCAAAACTTTTTGATTATCTGCTGAACATATTCTAGGATGTATCCAGGCATTACAATAATCCATACAAGATTAAAGGACCTCTTTCTTATTCTGGGCTCGTTGTGTTTCAATTGTTCAAATGAGCTATACAGATAGGTTGAGTTAGATTATGCATTACAGAATATTTCATCCCCAGACAAATAAACCTTTCTTCCTTTGGTTTCAAAGAGCATGTGTGGTTATAAAATATAGACACTGTCTTCCTAACCCCTGTGTTCTGAATTAGTTCATTCTTATCTCTAAATATCAGGTCTTATATATAAACAGCCTCTGGAAATCCATAAATAATAATCGCCACTCTGGACTTAATATGCCTGCTCTAAAAGCTTACAATTTAGGCCCCTGTTTTCTTATAAACATTTTCTAAAGGTGACCACACCATTGTTGTTCTTTTGTTCCTGGCTTATTTCACCTCATCAAATGTCCTCCATGTTCATTCACATCGTTGCATGCCTTGTGACTATGTTCCTTTTTTGTTCCTTTTTTGTAGCAGCACAACCTTCGTTCTTAAGTATACACCATTGTTTGCCAATGTACTCCTCAGTCAGTGCATCCTTCAGCCACCTGCTTTCATCAGGCATCATGTATAATGTCCAAAGTCCACAGACTAGCAATAGTCTCAATTTTAGATAATTTCATTGTTTCTGTGTTCTAGTTTTCTATCTGCCAGAATGCAATATACCAGAAATGGAATAGCTTTTAGAAAGGGGAATTTAATAAGTTGCTAGTTTACAGTTCTAAAGCTAAGAAAATGTCCCAATTAAAACAAGTCTAGAGAAATGTCCATCTAAGGCATCCAGGAAAAGATATCTCGGTTCAAGAAGGCCGATGAAGTTCAGGGTTTCTCTCTCAAGTGAGAAGGCACATGGTGA
The DNA here is from genome assembly GCA_004026745.1 of Myrmecophaga tridactyla. NCBI lineage: Eukaryota > Metazoa > Chordata > Mammalia > Pilosa > Myrmecophagidae > Myrmecophaga > Myrmecophaga tridactyla. Next base: position 78,264 of record PVIY010000234.1, on the reverse strand, counting down.
ACACAATCAGTTTCTCTCTCTTCTGGTAGGGCACATGGCGAACACAATGTCATCAGGCTAGCTTTCTCTCTTGGCTTCCTGATTCATGAAACACCCCGGGAGACATTTTTCTTTTTCATCTCCAAAGGTCGCTGGCTGGTAGACTCTCTGCTTCTCGTGGCTATGTCATTCTGCTCTCTCAGAATCTCTTTTTCTCTGAAATATTTCCTCTTTTACAGGATTCCAGTAAAGTAATCAAGACCCACCCAAATGGGTGGAGACATGTCTCCACCTGACCCAGCTTAGCACCCACTCTTGATTGAGTCACATCTCCAGGGAGATGATCTAATTACAGATTCAAACATACAGTACTGAATAGGGATTAGAAGAAATGGCTGCCTTTACAAAATGGGATTAGGATTAAAACATGGCTTTTCTAGGGTACATACATCCTTTCAAACCAGCACACCAAGAGAAAAAACCAATAGACACACCCTTGCCAAATAGGAAATCTAAACCCCCCCTTAAGTCTTGTCCCTCCCCCCATTATTTACCTCTGCTGTTGCTGTGGTAGTGGTGATGTTTTCCTTTTGAACAGAGTCCATAGCATGCAAGGGCGGTTTTCCCCTTTGGGCTTTACAGCTTGCTCTGACCTTTTAATACACTGAAGTTTTACACTGTTCAGATCTTTAAGGATTTCTAGTATATTTGGTATGCCAGGTTTTTGGACTGATCTTAACCAAAGTCCTGCCAGCATTGTTTTTTTTTCTCTCTTTGCTCTTTAATCAGATCAAGAGCAGATGTACTTTGGTGGAACCCCGTGCAGGAGAGCAGGTGGTAGCTGTGGTGGCTGAGGTAGAGGTGGAGGTGGAGGGACGGAGGGCAGTGCTGTGTTAACAGATGTGGTAGACTCTAAGTCATCTGCTACGAGATTCTACTGCTCTTGCAGGGTCATAGTTTCGGCAACCTGAGCTCTGAGAGTGGCAAGTTCATTTTCAAGAGCACTCATCTTCTGTAGTCCTTCCTTATTTGTCAGTGTTGTAGTTCTCAGATGAGGCTCTTCTTGAGACAGATTTGGTAAGCAAACCTGCCTGCTTGGGGATTTCTCAAAGAAAGGAAGGTCTTCCTGAAGGGTTGTCTTGACCTGATCTCTGTCCTTAATTTTGGTGAACACTCTCCATCTTCTTTGGTTACACATCCAACATCAGCAAAAGATGCCATTGCAGTTTTTCCTTGGCGGCTGGGACTCCCTTCCGTTGTGTGGTGGGTAAGCTGAAACTGAACTCTTTGACACTAAATCAGAGACAAATTAGTACCAATTTTCCTTGTGATACTTTGAAATGAATCATATGGCTTCCCAGACCAAAGTACTGATTGCAGGCTTACTCCAATTTATTGAAAAAATGTCCTAATTAGGCACTTAATCCAGTCAAGCATTTAGATGGTACCACTTCTCAAATTTGCATTTGAAGTACTTCAGGTATACATAGCAGCACATGGTCCAGAAAGCACACCAGGCTATGTGGTAGTGGCGACTTCCTCAGCTTCACTGGCCACCAGCTTGCCTGCCACCATATTTTCTCTTAAGGTGCTTGGAAAAATATTTTGAAATAGGAATTTTTAAGAGTTTGAGATTACAGAATGAAAACACTTTTGGTTATTAACTTTTCTGTCTATCTGTATCAATTGATATTCTCCAAAGAAGTAGCTCTTTAAAAATGCAGTTTTAAAGCTCTTACTATAAAGTAAATTTATGTTTATCTCCAAATGGCAAAGTTCAGTTATACTAAAATTGTGTGTGATGGGTTTTGAAATCTTGTTTTAATTAGATAAAACAAATATATATTGAAAGTGAAGAAGTCTCTTAACAAAATTCCATACATCACATCAAGATAACAATGGCTAGAAGCAGACAGTTTCTTGTATAGTTCACTTGATTTTAGGTAAGTAGGCCTCTTCTCCAATCCCTGGATTAATCATGATTTTGAATTATTCATCCTTCACTAGCGATTGAGTTAATGATTGGAAAATTACCCTGTTGTGGCCAATGAAATGGAAGGCGAAGTCTCCTGGAGGCAGGGGAGGGAAGTCTTTTGGAAATGTTTTAATTTCCTGATAGCAAAGGCAGTTATGGATTTCTTCTTATCCTCACTTCTTCCAACTTTATACAAGGTTGTAATGTCTGAAGATGCAGTGGCCTTGTTTTGACTAGGAGGCAGCAAATATGAGGATGAAAAATCAACAGGCCTAGGATTGATGTATTTCTTTAGACAAACAGAACCAACAGGAGATATCTATAAATATGAGATTTTTAAAGGTGTCTCAGGCAACCCACTGAAGAATCCAAAATCCACAGGGCAGGCTGTGAAGCTGGCAACTCCAATGAAGGATTTCAATGAATTTCACAGGATGGGCTCCCTCGTTGAAGAAAATTCCCTCTTTTCCCTTAAAGGATCTTCAACTGATTGGATTATCTCATTTGTGGCAGGCGCTCTTTTAGTTGATGGTAGATATGATCGGCCACAGTTGGGATCAACTGACTGATGATTTCATAAACCAGCTTCTGGGTCATATGGTAAATTCATCTTTTATTTTGTAAGAAACTGCCAAACTGTATTTTAGAGTGGCTGTCTCATTTGACATTCCAACCAGCAATGTATGAGCTCCAAGTAGTTTCACATCCACACCAGCACTTGATGTTGCCAGTATTTTTTAGTTTTTATTTTAGCCATTGTAGCATGCTTGTGGGAGCATCTCATCATGGCTTTAATATGCATTTCCCTAATAGCCAATGATGTTAAATATCTATTCATGTGGTACTTTGGCTTTTGTATATTGTCACTGATGAAATGATGTTTACGCTTTTGCCCATTTTTAAATTGGATTGTTTCTTTTCTTATAGTTGAATTTTAAGAGTTCTTTGCATATTATAGATATAAAGATTTGGTCAGATATGTGTTTTGCAAATATTTTTTCCTAGTATATAGTCTGGCTTTTCATCTCTTAGTGTCTTTCTCATGCCAAATGTTTGTAATTTTGACATATTCCAACTTATTTTTTTCCTTTTATAAATCATGTCATGTTTGGTGTTTTGTTTAATAACTCTTCACTATCCGCTCACATGAATATTCTGTATTTTCTTCAGGACATTATATAGTTTTAAACTTTTACATGTAGATCCACTTTGAGTTAATTTTTGTAGAAGGTGTGAGGTTAACATTGAGGTTTATGTTTTTGAATTTAAATGTCTATCTGTTATAACACATTTGTTGAAAAGACTGTCCTCCATTATACCTTTGTCAAAAATCAATTCTTCATATCTTCATTGGGCTATTTCTGGACTCACTATTCTGTTCCAGTGAATTGTCTTCACTTTCTCCAAGGTTATACTTTCTTGGCTACTATGGTTTTATAGTAAGTCTTAAAATCAGGTGTATTATTCCTCCAATTTTATTCTTTTAAACTTTTCAAAATTGTTTTTGCTATTCTAGTTCCCTTGCCTTTCCATATATTTTTATATTTTAGAATCACTTTTTCTTTACTTACAAAAGATCCTGCTGGAATTTCTATTGGGATTTTATTAAATCTGACAATAAACTTGGGCGGAATTAATAACTTTTACCAGGTTTTGAATCCCTAATCACCATATAGCTCTTCATTTATTTATGACATATTTAATTTTTCCATGAGTGTTTTATAGTTTTCAACATTCAGAATTATATATCAAATCTGATTAATAATTTCATATTTTAGCCACTGTAAATAGTATTGTTTTTTTTATTTTCGTTTCCAGTTGTTAATTCTTGGTGTATGGAAATATTACTGGTACGTGTTGTCCTTGTATCTTGAGGCCTTATGCAGCTCCTATTTATTTCTACAAGTTTTTTTTAATGAATTTCTTTGGCTTTTTTTAGCAGTCAAATATGTTATCTATAAATTGGGAGACTTTTTCTTCCTTTCAAATCAGTATGCCTTTTATAGATGTTCCTTACCTTACTGTACTAATTCGGAGCTTCAGTTTGATGTTGAATAGAGCTTGCCTCATCTACAATATCAGGTTTTACCTTTAAGTAAGATATTATCTGTAACATTTTTTATAGATGCATTTTCTGAGGTTGAAGAATTTCCCTCCTACTTTGAATTTGCTGAGAGGTTTTTTCTTTTAATCAGGAATAGATTTTGAATTGTGTCAATGCTTTTACCGCATTAAGTGATATCATAATATGTTTTTTTTCTTTAGATGCTGAATATGGTGGATTACATTGATTGATTTTCAAATATTGAATTAGCACTACATTCTAGGGATAATTCTCTACTTAGGTGGTGTACTGTTCTCCTTATGGATTGTTATGTCTAATCTGCTCCTACTTCGCTGAGATTTTTGCTGATTATTCAGGAGTAATATTGGTCTGCAGTTGTCTTTTCTTATTCTATCTTTGTTCTGTTTAGGTTCAAGCTATAGCTGACCACAAAAATGAGCAAGGATGTGTTTTCTACTTTTCTGGAAGCTTTTTAATAGAATTGTTGTTATTTCTTCCTTAAATGTGATCACCAGTGAAACTATCCAGGAGTGAAGATTTCGTTTCCAGAAGGTTTTGACCTACAGATTCAATTTATTTAAGACCATTCACATAATGTTTCATTTTGGGTTCATTATTTCGTTTCATCGTTTTGGTAGTTGACAATTTTCAAGGAATTTGTCTATTTCATTTAAATTGTCCAATTTATGTGCATAGAGCTGTTTATAGCATACCCATAGTGTCATTTTAATATCTTAATGTTCTGTAGTGGTATCTCATCTTCCATTCTCAATGTTGGTAATTTGTGTCTTCTCTTTTTTCTTCTTTGTAAATACTTTTAGAACTTTATTGTTTTATATGTAGAATGAAATGACAATTTCTAAAAGTAAGCTTTCCAGTTGAAAAGATGAAGTTCTTCCAGTAACAACAAAATCGCCTATTAACCCAGTTGTTTTAATTTGCCAGAATTTTACCATTTAACAGAAAGCCTTTCAATTTCAATAATATGCGGCTTAATTCTCATGAATTAACATAAACTGTAGGGGAATTAAGTTAGCACTGAATGAGTAAGTGAATAAATTCTGGAATCGGAGAAGATGGATTTGAATCTTCATAGTAATATATATTTTTTCTATCTGTGTGATCTTGGAGGTATTTAAATTTTCTAAGTTCTAATGTCTCCATCTTAAATAATAACACTCAATTGTATGCTGTCAATAAATAAAGATAAAATGACATAAAGCAAGAAAAGCACTTTACACCATATCGTATACATGGTAAATACCAGTAATCTTAGCTATTCTAGTTCCACATAAGATGCTGCAGGAACTCTCCATCATATCTCACCTTCTGTTTCAACCATAAAAATTGGATAGAATGCATGGAGCAGCTATTTAAGGGCACTGCAAAGTACGTAGTAGCAGATAGATTGGTAAAGAAGACCAGAAACAGAAGCAGTTTGAATTGGTGGTGAGTTTATCATTTTTATTTCCTTCTAGTATCCTCCACCTTGGTTTTAACAAAGTCCACAATTGGGCTGTAGCACAGAGAGAGGAAGACCAGAGCATCCTAGCTTGAGGATTAGGAAATAAGTTTCATAATTCTCGGACAGGGAAGTGGAAAGCTTCGATTGGCTTTTTCTTTTAATTGTTGTCTCTTAACCCAGCCTCAGTGGCCCACAGTGCTTAAAATCCAAGGGAAGGGGAAGCATTCTCTTGAATCAGAGGAGCTATGGCCCCCAAATGTGGAATGCATGTAACGCCATTGCCTTCTTGCCTCTTTTTATTCTCCCACTGCTTGGCCTCAGACCTGAGCACATTCAACAGAACTGAGTGGCAGATGGGTAACTAAAATTCTTTATTTATTGCCGGAAGAGTCCCAGGGAACCAGAAAGTACTGGGGAGAGTGACCACAAGGAGAAATTTAGAAAAGCGACCCTATAAATTATGGACAGCAGTGACTATTTCAGGTTGACTAGCTTGAAGGGAAGACTCTACAAATTAAATGTGTGTGTGCATGTGTGTGTGATTTTACTCGGAGTCATATAGACTAGATTCTGCAAAAATCTAGCAATTTTAGTAAGATTAGATTTTACTTTTCTAAAGAGTTATCACCTTATAATAAATAAATATGCAATCAACCTAAAATTCTATGTTTTTTTTTTTTAATTTGTAGTTTTGGAAGCCACAACAATATGAGTTTTCTTTTAAAAACCTTCTTTTTAAACTTAGGGGACAGTTATGACAAATTTCTTTTAAAACATTTAATTCAATTATCATCCCTTTTCGGGTTTACAGGCCTTGTCAGTCAGTTAAATGGACAGTATTTACTGAATAGCTTAATCTGCTAGACTGTGTGCTAATCTCTGGGCATACAACAATGAATAAGTTCAAAGTAGTTACTGACCTCATGGTACTTCCACCGAGAAGGCCATTCAATGAATATTTACTAGAGTGATGTATGATTTGATAGTCTCAATCATGAGTTGATAGTACACTAAAGATGGAATTTGTACCTGAAATCTCAGCCAGGTGATCTTTTTATGTCATTGAATGCAACATAACAGGAAATCCAAAGTCTATTGAGTCAAAAATTCATTTGCTCTTCAAGAAAATTGAAAGTCTGTAGCTGGCACCCTTGGAGTGCACAACTCTCATCAGATTTGAGTACAGTGTTGAGATATGTGACAAAAATGCATGAGCAGAAACTATGTTACCATCCTATATTTGTAGACTTTATATACCTCAATTCTTGTGGAAATATATTTTCATTTTTAAAGGAACTGCCCCAGTTATATAAATATTTTGAGGGTGGAGCTTCCCTCTGTAGTTTATACGTGTCTGATCTCTAAATCATGAACCTGTGAATCAGATCGCTTTTCCTAATATTGTTTGTCTCTTTTGCCAATTTATTCATTTTCTTACTCTTTATCTGCTAAGGTACTGATTCTCTTACTTATTCAATGCTACAGTGATATGATTCCAATGTCAGATTTAAACTTATTATTTCCTTCTTGATTTCTCAACCTAAAGTTAAGGAAGTTTGTGGCATTCACGTACAGTGACATTGCAAAGTAATTTGTCCTATATCACCAAACCACAGTCATTTGTTATTCAGAGTGAGTCATTAATTCTGACAGATCTGAAGGTGGCCTGGGGATTAAGGTGCAGCCTGCAGACCACCTGTCTCAGCTGACTTAACCAATTACATGATTCTACTTTCTACTATCCAATCACATTTGCCCTAAATCTCTGAGCAACTCACACCAGCTCCAGAAGAAACTTTTCCAAATGATTTGAATCATGACTGATATTTGTATCTGAGGCTTCCATCTATCTGGTGTGATAAATAGAAGCTAAAGCTGATTAATATTTTACAATCTTTGTTCACAATTACTTGGGGAAATAACCAATTAGGCCTAATTCATTAAAACGGTTCTGTTGTTCCTTACATGCTTTAGATTCTTTCTCTCTTTAAATTTTTGCATCTTTATTTTTTTTAGGAAGAACCACGACCAGTAAGACACTGCTTTTATTTGGATGTCTAATTTATTGCAATTAAACTGGCTGAAATTTATCTTATTTTTATGCACTTCACCAAGAATTAATAGAAGTTTAGTGGCTCATTTTCATTTTCCCAGAACCCTTCCTTGTTTCATGTCTTAAGTTAAGAGCACATTCCCCATCTAGGGAGGCTATTCTCCACTTCAGTCACAAAAAATTTTGATTCAGATTTCTAATCACATTCCCCCACCATCTCCCATTTCCCCACCATCTGCCTACTGAGGGGGCTTATAACTCCACAGTTTTTTGTTGGGGAAATCATGACATTCAATTTCAAGTTTCAGTCCCACTGCTGTTGATTTATGGGTGTTCAGCTGGGAGAATCACTTCTTAGTTTAACTTAGCTAAGGATCACTTCATAATTTAACTACAAAGTACAAGGCACAAGCCTAAAGTTCCTGTACCTTTTTTCCCAAGGAGTGGAGAATACTGGAAACATCAACAGAGTCACTAACTGAAGAAAAGATAGTTCTCTGTCTCTGGGGCTCCTGAGGCTCAATGTAATCCTCAGGTGTGTGCTTTTCACATAAAAATCTTCAGATTGTGTCTTGGTTGTGCTTCTCAAGCTGGGTACTGGTCAATGGGTTGGGCAATAATTGAAGACTACTTGGACATACAAAGCCAGAAATAAACACAACCATCTGTGCCAGTTTAAAGCTATTATGTACCCCCAGAAAAGCCAAGTCCTTTAATCCTCATTCAGTATTGCTGGGTGGAATCTTTTTTATTGTTTCCATGGAAATTTAACCCACACATGGTAACTTTAGATTAGATGGTTTCCATGGGTGGAAATATGTTTCCACTCATTCAAAGTGGGGTTGCCTATTAGAACCCTTTAAGAGGAAACCATTTTGGAAAAGGCTTTAGAGCCACCAGAACCCACAGAACCAGCAGAATGGACAGAGCCCCGGGCAAGCCATTGAAGAATCCTAGAGAAAAAGCTAGCAGATGTCGCCATGCACCTTTCCAGTTGAGAGAGAAACCCTGAAAATTATTGGCCTTCTTGAACCAAGGTATCTTTCCTTGGATGCCTTAATTTGGACATTTTTATAGCCTTGCCTTAATTTGGACATTTTCATGGCCTAAGAACTGTAAACTTGCAACTTAATAAATTCTCCTTTAAAAAAGCTGTTCCTTTTCTGGTATATCGCATTCCGGCAGCTTACAAACTAAAACCCCCTCGAGAACAGGAGAGACTGAGAGTCTAAATGGTTATTGTGGGCCACAGACACAACTTAAGTAATTTTCCATTTCTAATTGATTGCCCAGGAATTAAAATTGGAAAAAGCCTAGCAAATGTTCTAGTTCCTCTGGAGCATTTAGTGTAAAAGTGCTTGCTAAGGACTTTAATTCTATTCACAATAAAGTTTTCTCATCTTTTATCCTAGTTTCTGAATATTCTTCCAACAATCTATTAAGGAACTAAATTTAGGCACATTTTCTTGATTCACATAATTTCCCAAAGCTTTCCTGTAGGCTGATCTTTAACCTCAAAATCATCATTTTTTCTTAATTACTGCTTCCTGTCTGTATAATCAGGCATGTAGCCATTAATTCCTGGTTCCTAAAAGCTTAGAAGCAAAACTAAGCAATTTCATTAAATTATAACCTAGAAATAGTTTGAAATGTGAAAAACAAAGCTTACAAAGTTCCACACCATTAGGGAAATAAGGTTATGTACATTATCATCTGATAGAAAATAAAATGAAAAACTCCTTAAAAGAAATGCAGTATATATGGCCTATGAAGAGAAAAGTTAAAATGAAAGATTCAGAAGCTTTCTTTCTTGCATAATCCTTTCAAAAGGGCCATCATTTACCATTGGTGCCCCAAATCAGGTTGCTACTAGCACTTTAAGAGAATTGTTTATTCTTAAGCTCCAAGTGAGTAATTATTTAAACAAAACTCTGTGTTCATGTTAAGAATAAGAGTAAGAATAATGCTTATTCTTAGGATTACTATATAATAAAGCTAATAATCTTTTTATAATATGAACAATCATCCCTAAATTATCTTTTGTTTTTAGCCTTATATTTGCATGTGAAAAATTTTAAATAATACATATCTATTCTATATAAGCTACCATCATTAATAGCTTTCACTGTTTAATTTCTACTGACATGAGTATGGTATGCTTTCTTGGGGCTCAATTGGTTACACTGAGCTCATTCAATCAGTCATGATTTTCTTCAACTTGTAGGGAAACTTTAAAGCCAACTCTATGTGGCACTAATCCAAGATTTCGAAAAACTACTCAGTTGTGAATTTACTGATAACGTTGAGCATGCTTTGCCTTCAATTATTTAATGGGTCCATATTGTCTCCAGGAAAACAAGGTTGCAACTCTTTAGCAGAACATTCTCTGCTTTATCTTATCAGATTTCCAGCCTTTGCAGAGCTTTCTAGACTCATCTTCATTCTCTATTTCTTACTCAGCGGTCCAGCCACACTGAGTGTGCCATTCTCTGACACACTTTAATGCTTTTCCTGCTTCTATTGTTATGTCGTCACATGCTTCTGTCTAGAACGCCTTCCCTGCTTGTGTATATTTTGAGTCTATACAAGTGTCAGTCCCTGTGGGAAACATTTGCCTAACATCTTTAGCAGGCTCTTTGTCTTTCTTTTCTGTGCTCTCAGGGATCTTGCTACTCACTACTAGTGCTATGCTTATTGCAAAATACATTTTACATTCTTTTAATTAGAACTATGAACTTAGGGACATTGTTTTATTCTTTTCTCAAATCACTGACTCTGCGCTTGGGACATAGTATGGATTCAAACATTTTGTTAGAAAACATGACGAAAGGATGCAAGTTTGATAAAATTAACACATAAACCTACAACCTATAGTCAATAACTTTTATATTTGTTATATTGGCTTAATCTATAATTATGCATATTGTCTATATCTACCTGTATATTTATGTTTTGTATATTTATGTTTTGATTGGATCATTAAAAAAAAGTTGTGGATATCATGACACTACCTACAATTACTTCAATAAGTACTTCCTAAAAATTGACCATGTCCTACAAATGACATCATTATTACATCTAATAAAATTAATGTTATTTCTAATATCATCTCCCCAAATGGTAGCTTATAAAAAAGCTTTACACTTTTTATACTAGCATTTCATTAAGTTTTTCAAATCAAATAAATGAATATAGAAACTTAATATTGGCACAGTTTGAATGTTTTGTTAAGGAGAAAAATATGGAATGCTTATTCGATATTTGAAATTCCATTTTCTGAAATGTCAGATTAAAGCTGACAGTTATGGCAATTGGCATGAAGCATGTAGGATTTAGATGATAACTGAAAGAGCCTAATTAAAGCAGAACAATGTAGCTATACTGGCATTTATTGTGGCAAAAGAGAAGTCTTTCAAAACAGCCCTATTAGGAGAAAATGACATGAATCAATCCTAGTTATTATAAAGGCATCAGCTGCTATTGGGAAGATTTGAGGGGAGTGCATAAGCAAGGGCGCCACTTATGCACATTGTCTAGCTAAGACATTCTTATATAATGCTGCGCCATAAAATTTCTAGGATGGGCATAAATTGTGGCAGCCCATGCAAACTTTCAGGTCATTTTCCACCATTAGCTCACCTAAAATTGCTTACGGCAGTTCAGCTTTCTAGATCATTGTCATCTACTGACGACTTAAGAAAAATTGCTAAGAGATCCGTCCTTAAAGTGCTGTGTAGCCTTTTAGGGAAGCTGCAGCCTTGGTCCCAGAATTTTCCATTTCAGCCTCTCCACAGCCTTTGCTATCATCAGCAGATGCTCTTTGTGATTTTTCCTTTGTTATTTTTCCGCTACTCTGATTCAAGGTGGAAATTGCCATCACCACGTAACTCTGCTAGAGGAAGGTACCTCATTAGTAATGTTTTGCTCACACACCAGGATAGGATGAAAGAGAAATCAGAACAATATAGTGCCAAAGATCTGTAGTGAAAATGCGTGGCATAAGGAATAAAAAAGCTCAGGATACTTCTCTACACTTCTGTTCCTCATCAGTAAAATGAAGATAAACATTTGTATCTTTCAGAATATATAAGAAATAAATCAGATGCGTCTTATGAGTGTGCTGCGAACTGCAAAATAGCTTCAAATATATATTTAAAATATTTTCAATTTATTTCTTATGAACTTAAAATCTCTTTTTACATATGGTTTATTACAGTCCTGAAATGTGGAAAGGAACATCTACATTGCTCCCTTCAAAAACATTTGCATGAACCAAGCTAAACAGCATCAGTGATTTTATTGTGGAGCTGAAACATCTATAACTTTTTTCCATGTCTTTTCCTAAATCACGGACCTTTGGCATTCTAAAATATCAGAAGGGATCTTTGTTTTATTTTTGTTGTTTAGCTGTCAGGAAAATTGGGCTCAGAAACTAATCCATCTGTTTCAAATCAAAGCACATGCTTGAAGCTGTTTAGACAGAGGAACTGCGGCATTGGTTTTTAATATTATTTTTAGGCTGTCCAAATACCTACTGAAAAGATACCTTTGCCTCATATTTAGCATCTCCTTGGATGGTTTTACAGAGTGCAGTGCCATTTATTGAGTTTTGTAATATACTGGTTATTCAGTGCTTTCCACTAAGAATAGCATGGATTCCAGAAGGAAAACCACCATGCAACATTCTTACTTCCAAACCTGAATAAACACACACACAATGAACATCTGGATTAATCAGAGACAATTGAGATACGTGTCATGAGAGAATAATAAGGTAAAGAAGATAGATGTCCTGCCCTCGAGAGTTACAGTTGCATGGGAAGGATTAGCTAAATGAACAGGTGAATGCAAAACATGAAATATTGTGAAGAGGTATATATAAAGACATTTAAACCAAGTCTTTTCATAGAGAAATTCTCATAATTTCTATTTACTTTCTTGAAAAAACTTCTCCTGCTAGCCCAGATCCATCCTTCCTTCCTCCTTCCTTCCCTCTCTCCTTCCCTTTCTTCTTTTCCTCAATTTTGATGTCTTCTGAAGGCATGTGCTATATAGAGGTAACCTGACCCTTTCTTTCCACTTCGCTGGATGCTCAAATCATTTGTGTTAGCTTTCGGCATAGGAGAGAAAGAGGAAGCATAAGGAAGATTGGACTTGGACCAGGGCTCTTTCCTTGGAATAACAACAGCTGGTAGTGACGTAGTGATGGGCATAAGCAGTTATATTTATCAAGTACCGCTGTATGCCAGCTACTGAGCTGCCTCATATGAGTAGGGAGAGAAATAAATTCATGTTTACTAAGTACTATGTTTACATTGCTTCGTGTAAATATAATATAAAGTTGGCAGAATTCATTAGATTTTAGATATGAGGAAAACAGAATTACAGAGACAATATCTCACAGCTAAAAATTGCGCAGATTATTTTTGAACCAAATCTTATGGACCACAACCTTTCTATGACATCCTTTTTGCAGCAAAGTAAATAGAGAACAGGGTAATGTGGTGGGTCCAGTGATGAAACAGACCACCCAGCATTAGTTAGGAAGTTGAGAGCCAAGAGTTAAAAACAAAAATAAGCCAACAAACAAACCAACAAAATCAATGGTACCTGGAATCAAAATCAGGTACTACAAAACTGTACTTGTACAGTGTTAATGGAATCATCAGTACAGTAGTTAGAACAGAGTAAATATTTGTATACAATGTTACAATAAGAAGCATTCGAATGCCAGAACATTAAAAGCATTTAAGTCAGAGGAGCTTATAGCATTTTGTTGTTGTAAAGTATATTTCTGAGGGTAGTGGGCAGATATTTTTAAAAGCTCTACTGCATGAATATCAAGATTGCAGCGAGCTGCAAAATTATAAAATTCCATTTCCTCCTAAAAATCCGAAGTCCCTTTTGAAGCTTCATTTTCGTCCTGCCTTTTACACTGTTGGAGATGCTTGCCTTATTAACATGACTTCACTGCTCTACTTTTGCTTCTAACTTTACAACTGCCCTGTCTCCTTTCTTAACTCCAATTCTTGTCCCTAACTGGAGCTTCCTGAAAGCTCAGTCCTTTGCTCTCTGTTATCCTTCAGTGAAACACTTTTCAAAAGAAACTCATGCTCAAAATCTGAACTCTTTCCTACTTACCTCTCACAAATCTTCAATAGTATCTCCTCCTACTAGATGTTTCAATTTCACCACAAAGTGGAATTTCTCATTCTTCATCTGAAATATCCTTCTTTTGCAGGTTCAATTTTAAAGTGCTGATTTTCTTTTTAATGTACTGAGACGCGTCATTTGAGTGGTTCTCTTAGATTTGCAAATACAAGGCAAATGACACCTGGTGGTCTATATTATAAGTGACCTTTTTAAATTTATTTTTTCAGTACATGAAAGCTTAGCACAATGGCTCTCAAGTACAGTCACTGGATCAATAGTATCATCATCATTTGTGAACTTGTTAGTATTGCACATTCTCAGACCAATTGTATTAGAAGCTCTGGGGGTAAGACCAAGCAATATAGTTTTTATTTTTATTTTTATTTATTTTATTTTTTTAAATACCAAAAAAACACAAAGCAAATGCAAACATTCCTATTTTGATCATTCCGTTCTACATATATGATCGGTAATTCACAATATCATCACATAGTTGCATATTCATCATCATAATCATTTCTTGGAACATTTGCATCTATTCAGAAAAAGAAATAAAATGAAAACAGAAAAAAAATGTATACATACCATACCCCTTACCCCTTCCTTTCATTGATCACTAGCATTTCAAACTACATTTATTTTAACATTTGTTTCCCCTATTATTCATTTTTATTCCATATGTTCTACTCATCTGTTGACAAGGTAGATAAAAGGAGCATCAGACACAAGGTTTTCACAATCATACAGTCACATTGTGAAAGCTATATCATAATTCAATCATCATCAAGAAACATGGCTACTGGAACACAGCTCTACATTTTCAGGCAGTTCCCTCCAGCCTCTCCATTACATCTTGACTAACAAGGTAATATCTACTTAATGTGTAAGAATAGCCTCCAGGATAATCTCTCGACTCTGTTTGAAATCTCTCAGCCATTGACACTTTGTCTCATTTCACTCTTCCCCCTTTTGGTCAAGACAGTTTTCTCAATCCCTTGATGCTGAGTCTCAGCTCATTCTAGGGTTTTTCTCAATCCCTTGAAATATAGTTTTAATAAACCCTCCAGATATTTCTAATATGTGCTAAGGTTTGAATACCACTTCTTCATACCCCTTGCTATACAGAACTGGTTGCTGGATCAATTTGCATAATAAGCCTAGAATGGACCTTATGGGAGGGAACTTCTGCAGTTCCCAGCTTTCTGAGATTCAAATTTAGAGAAGCACAACTGACGTGGAGATTACTGGAGGCTCCCAACCTAAAATTACCTGGTAGAAAGTTTCATCTGTTCATTTGCATTCAGCACAAATTTCTTCCTTCTTTTCCTCTTCCTTCTTCTTTTAATAATAACTTTATTGAGATATAATTGCATACCGTGAAATTCATTCTTTAAAAGTGTGTAATTCCATGGTTTTTGATATATTCACAGATTTGTGCAACCACCAGCACCATCTAAAAGGGTCCATAGGAGCTGATTTTTGTAAAGTATGTGACTTATCCTGGAAATTCACTTAAGTCAAAATCTCTATCGTGTTAAGGGATTTGAAAAAAAGTGGTTGCACTTGTGCATATAAACTAGCTACACTGTGAAGCTAGAGCACAGCGAAGACACCACCTTGGGGATGGCAAGAAAGTTTCAAAACAGAGGCAAAATTGTGTTCTGGAAAACTGTTCAGTACCAATCTCCCCAGAAATTCCATATGGCAGCAAGAAGAAGAGTGGTAGTGAATTGATTACACCTGTATACCAACGACAGGTCCAATTTATACCTGTCATTATTATTAATATCATGCCCCTACATTCTCAAATGTGTTCCTGCTTAAATGATAAATCATAGTATTCTCTTAATTATACCAACTAATTCTCTCTCTTAGGGAATCATTACTGCTAAGACCCTGCTTGACAAATTGGAGCCAACTCTGTGGCCCCAAACTCAATTTCTTCTCCTCAGCTCAGTGAGACCACCAAGCTCCGTTTGGAATAGGTGCCCATGCATTGAGCCCATGGGGTACCATGAATCACGGGGCAGTCTGGGGGCTCACTCATTTGTTTCATTTTCTCATGATTCACAGTCATTTGTTCTCTGCTGTCCAACACCTTCAAGATATATCATATGTTTCTCCCCATTTTAGAGTTGTTACATTGAAAGCTGGTCTGTTACCTGTCTGTTCTCCAGATTGCCATGACAAATACAGCACAGTTGGTTGGATTACACAATGGGAATTTATTTGTTGACTCATGAGATCAAGAGCTAATAGTTCAAAATCAGTCAGGCTGCCATGCTTTCTTCCCACAGACTGTGACATTCTGGTTCTGGCTTGGTGGCAATCCTTTGGGTTCCTACGTTATCTGTTACCTGGCAATGTCCTCTCCTTTCTCTTCCAAATTCCCTCTGACTTCCTATCTCTGGCTCCTCCTGTGGCTTTCTTTGACTATGTCTGAGATTCTTCTGCTTATAAAGGATTCCAGTAGTCCATATTTAGATCCAACCTCATTCAGTGGAACTGTACCTTAACTAAAAATAACATTTTCAAGAGAACCTATTTTATACCTACAACAATGTGGATTAAGATTAAGAATATCTCTAAATTGGAATACATAATCCAATCTACCATCCACTCAGACATTATGTCTGTGAAATTTTTCCATGCCATTGCTTTCATTTTTTTCTTTGCTGTTTAAAATTCCATCATAGGAATAATAAACAATGCATTTATTTATTCCCCTGTTGATGCATATTTTGGTTGTTCCAATTTTTGACTATTAGCCATTATACATGTGTTTGGTGCACATATGCACTCATAGGATACATATCCTGAAGCAGAATTTTTGAGATATATATTTATCTTTTTTAGATGCTGAAATAATTTTCCAAAATGGTTATACCTTTTAACATTCTGCCATCAATGCATGACCATTTCAGTTGCTCACATCCTTACCAACACTTGGCATTACCAGTCTTTTTAATTTTAGCCATTGTGGTGGGAGTGTAGAAACTCTACAATTAATGCTGACCATTTTATTCTATATTTAGTGGAAAAGCTATTTTGCAAGCAATCTATAAATCAAAATATAATTTAAATCTCTAAAATATACATCCAACATTTAAAATATACATCCAACATTTAAAATATACATCCAAACATATTAAATAAAATCTATGTCTGTAAAATTTAAAGGTTATTTCATACCTGAAGTTCTTAAAGATTAAGAAGAAAGTAGTATTTTATTATATTGTATGCATTCTATTAAATACTAGCATGAGATTACATATTTCTAAAATGTCTTTTACTTTGTACTACATTTTGATTTTTACAAGGCCGTTTTCAGAAGTTCTTGCTCTTCCTAGACATTAAATTACCACGTCTCAAAATACTGGGACTACTAAAGTCTTCGGGATGGATCCGCTGATTCATGGTTCTCAGTAGATATTAACTGATATGGGCACAGCACTGTGTTAGGTGCAGCAGTAGGCACAGTGGTGGATAAGGAAGGTATGGCATATTTTTTCAACGAGTGCATTCTCAAGGCAAACAGTAGGTGAATACATCAATGGCTACAAACGAGATTTTCCCAAATGTGCAATTTTTTTTTTTTTTTTTTTTTGCATGGGCAGGTACCAGGAATCAAACCTGGGTCTCCAATGTGGCAGGCGAGAACTCTGCCAGTGAGCCACCATTGCACTGCCATTCCCCAAATGTTTTTTTTTTACATGGGCAGGCACCGGGAATCGAACCCGGGTCCTCTGGCGTGGCAGGTGAGCATTCTTGCTTGCTGAACCACCATGGCCCGCTGTGGCCCGCTCATTCCCCAAATGTTTTTGACAAAATATCTTCCTTAGGTTGATAGTTTGGAAAAAGGAAAACCGTTCTGTTACCAGATAATTTGATCAAACAACACTTTCAGTAAGGCGGAAAATATGTGAAATACCAAATGCGATGAGCTATAGACTAGAGTCCACAATTACTATAAAGGATCATATGTGTGTCTCTAAGTAATATTAGCGTGCACATAATATAGCTCAAACCTTTTTTTTTGGGGGGGGGTGCATGGTCCTGGAATCAAACCTGGGTCTCCCACATGGAAGGCGCGGATTCTACGACTGAACCACCCGTGCATTCGCGCAATACAATCTAATAAATGGAAATTCTTATGTTTCATGAATTTTAGCCTGGGTCTATAAACCAATCTGTAATTTGACATCTCTGGTGGGAAAAACATAATTTAGGCTCTTGGTGCTTCTTGGTACTTTGATTAATTTCATGCGTCTATAGTGTTTATTAAAAATGCAAATTACAAAAATGCCCATTTAATTTTATTAAATTTACCTTTATATATTACTGTACTAATATTTTATCTATTGGAAAACTTTTCCTCTTTATTAGTGTTTTAGACTAAAGTGAAATTGCCAAGTGATGAGGAACTATTCTTGCATTAATAATGCACATATATTTAATAGTTTTTCTCATTATTAAGGGAATCCCTTCAATTTATCTAGGTCTTAGTTTTTAACTTTTCAGATTGTAATGACTGATGATTTATAAAATTTCAAGTAAAAAATTGTGTCTGCTGAATTTAAAAGAGTGCAGATAGATACAATTAATGCCTGCATTATTGTAAAGTTGATATCTTAAACTTTTTTTTTGGGGGGGGTGCATGGTCTGGGAATCGAACCCGGGTCTCCTGCTATTTTAAACTTTTACTTGACAAATAGAATGGAAAGTTTTATCGCCAAGGCATGGAATTTTTTAGAAAAATTTAATGGTTATATTATCCTAGGTATTTACTTTACTAAAACTTTAATTTCAATTCGATTTAGGCTATATAACAAGTCCTCCTAAAGCTACTTGTCTAGTAAATAAATGTTCCCTATATTATTTTAGAAGTTAATTATACACCTTTATAATTTTGGTATTATTGTTATTGCCTTGTATTGACCTAGCCATTTTTAATTTTATAAAGCGCTTTTACATGTTGTATGTTTAAACATAGGACTATTTTTAAAAAGTTACTCAATGTAACTTTGAAGCATTTTGTATACAGGAATATTTATTCCTATGTACTACAAAAGGGAGCTGAGTAAAGTAATACATTTGTAACTGATTTACTAAAGCTTGCACAGCTAATTAGTGCTAATGAGAAATCTAACCTAAGTACCTGGTTCTTATTTCAGTTAGATACTAGGCAGGATGAAAAGCTCAGCAGATTTTTTTCTTTTTCCAAGAACAGCTAATATAAACATAGTTTAAATTAATAGATATTTTATTGGAGAGAGAGTTTAATGACTTTTTTAAAACTGAATTTGGTTGGAAAGGATTTTAGTTTAGAGGACCATGTGGGATTAATTCATAGCAAAGCTGTTTTCCCAGGAGCTACATTTTTGTAGCATATTCAAAAGCTCAGTATACTAAAAATGTGCTTAGTTTCCAGTCTGGTTTTATTTAATCAGCTGTAGGGTTTAATTACTTCTTTTTAAAAATGAATTTTGCTTCCTACTATTTGTGGTAACTTGGAGCTATGTACCCAGAAAAACATGCTTTGAATCTTAATCCATTCCTGTGGGTGTAAACCCATTGTCAATAGGACTGCCTGATGAGGTTATTTCAGTTAGATGTGTCCCACCTCAATCAGGATGGATCTTGAGCCTATCAATGGAATGTTTCATAAGCAGAATGAAATTCAGACACAGTGAGAGGAAGTCAGAGGCAGCAGCCAGAGCTAGAAGTCAATAGAAAGAGAAGAGAAAGAAGACATTGCCATGTGTATTGCCATGTGATGGGAAAGCCAAGGACCAATGTTCATGGGCAGCCAGCCCCAGAATGCCAGGGTCTTTTGGGAGAAAGCATTACCTTGATAATGCTTTGATTTGGACTTCTACTAGTCTCAAAACCATGATCCAATAAAACCTTGTTCTTCAAAC
Organism: Myrmecophaga tridactyla; assembly: GCA_004026745.1. Classification (NCBI taxonomy): domain Eukaryota; kingdom Metazoa; phylum Chordata; class Mammalia; order Pilosa; family Myrmecophagidae; genus Myrmecophaga; species Myrmecophaga tridactyla. Next base: position 58,653 of record PVIY010000234.1, on the reverse strand, counting down.
CAACCCATTGCATGGTACTTGGTTTAGCAGCCAGAAAACTAAAACACTATTAAAATATCAAGACAGCTAGTCTGAATTAACACAGGACTGTGAAAACTGATTTCTTAAATCATGCATGAGCAACAATCTCACTATCCAATCTCATGTAATTTTTAATTGGGCTATAGCATCTATTAATATTGCAATGCCCCATCTAAAATCTCAAAATGTTCTTTGTGAAATATAGATGTCCCAATATGAAAGGGCTCTCATTCTGTGCATGTGTGTGTGTGTCCTCCTTTTCCATCCTCATTTGTACTTCATTTGCCTGTTACTTTCAGATTCCTTCCTTTCTCATTCTCCCTACTCTTCACTCCTTCCCTAACAAACAACACTTTTCTTTGGCTTGCATACAGATTTCCAGGTAGTTTTAGCCATGGAGAGCACTGGTGGAAGGTAAGAGCTAAAGATACCAAAGTATTTCTCGCTCTGCTTCAAGCAACACTTCCAGTTTATCCACCTTTTTCTTGTTGTAAGACCATAAGTAATAGCTTCCAAGCTCTTAATGTTGGATCAGAAACTGGATATCCAAGGTAAATTTTTATCCATCTATCATTCTTATTTCTTGATTTTTACTTTTTTTCCAGTCATCTCTGAATATGAATTTAATGACATTGACCTAGAAGAATATAGGAAGGAGAGAAGAAAACTGGTTGGGAAGAAACATTCTTAAAGTAAACTATCTTTCATATACTCTACCACCACCACCCAAAACAAAACAAAACAAAACAGTTCTTTTTTTAACACTTAAATTTATTTTGTAAGATGAATCAAGCATATTTCCTCACTTTATATTCACATTTCAACTCCATGTGCTTCCCTTAAAATATAAATCTCTAACTTTTTTAAAAATCAACCTTTGTGGTTGTCCCATTTGGACACATTCCTTGTTTTGGTCCACATTCTGGGAGATGTGGACCCACAGTAAAAGATGTTACCTCAGTTAAGGTGGGTCCAACTGAATTATGTTGGGCTTTAATTTAGATTACTAAAGTCCTTTATAAGCAGAGTGAAAGTCCGATGGAGAGAGAAGCCACGGGAGCACCTAGAATCCAGAAGTCAGCAGAAACAAAAGGGGAAAGGAGAAGACATTGCTATGCATTTTGCCAGGTGATGGAAAAGCCAAGAAACACCAAAGTTCGCTAGCCAGTGAGAAGATACCAATCTTAGGAGGAAGTAAGTCTTCTGGCCTCTGAGACTGTGAGCAAATAAATTTCTGTTGTGAAGCCAATTGATTGTATGGTTTTATTTTTGTAGCTAAGAAGCTAAAATGGTTTTTGGTACTGGGAGTAGAATGCTGCTATGAGAAATACCTAAAAATGTATAAATGGCCTTGGAATTGGATAATGGGTAAAGGCTGGAAGAATTGTTAAGTGCTTTATAGAAAAAGCCTAGATTGCTTTGATCAGACTTTTCTTAGAAATATGCATATTAAGGGGGCTTCTGATGAGGGTTTGGAAGAAATGATGGAGTTATTGGGAATTGGAAGAAAAGTGATCCTTGTTATAAAGTAGAAGAGAATTTGGCTAAATTCTGTTATGATGCCAGATTGAACATGGAAATTGTAAGTGATGAACTTGGACATTTTTAGCTGAGGAGATTTCCAAACAAAGTGCAGAAGGTGTCGCTTGGCTTTTCCTTGAAGTTTATTGCAAAATCCCAGAGGACATGGATAAGCTGAGAACTGAACTCTTAAGTACAAAGAAACCAAATTGATAGTTTTGAAAATTCTCAGCCTGTCCTGGTGGTGTACTCTAAGACCAGGGCCAGAAGCAGCTCTGTCAGGGACCTCCTGAGCTTTAGAGAAGGGAGTCTCCAGAGGACAGAGGCTCCACATTAGGATTTAAGTGAATAACCCTTCACTAAAGAGAATGTGGTTGTATATAGATCCAGTCAGTCATTTCAGTGGAAGTCAGCAATGGAAATGTAGTTATCCAGGAAGGATCTGTGGAAAGTTCTATTGTCTGATGGCTTGAATCTGCTTGAACTACACATAAGATTGACAAGTTTTTTGCAAAATCTATATGAGCAAAACCATTGACAGCTTGGACTGAAAGGGCCAGAGAAGGGTTGAGTTAAAGGAAGAATAACTTTAAGGGAAAAACCATAGAAACAAAGGTCTGGACTGAAAAGATCTCCTCAGGTAGAAGAGTGAGCCCCCTCAGGGCCACTGAGCTTGGAGGGGGCAGGCTCTGTGTGCTGTTATTTAGGAGAAGTGCCACTGTGCCAATTCTCAGAGAGATTGGAACCTTCCCTCCAGTGTTCAGAGGTAGCATGGCCACTGCTCAAGCACGTGGAAAGGATGGGGCTTCTATTCTGTCTGGCACAGAAGAGAAAATGTTTTTCTGTAGAAGCTCTCCATCCTTGAAATCTAGTGGAGTTTGTTTTGCTTGGGTTTCAGACTTGTTTGAGGCCCATGACCCTTTTTTCCTTCGAATTGCTCCCTTTTGCAATGGGAATGTTTATCCTATGTGTGTCTCTCCCTTATATATTGGAAGCAGATAACTTGTTTTCTAGGTTTCATTGGTCTATTAGACAGAAGAACTTTGTCCTAGGATATACCACACTCATAATTGATTTTGATGAGACTTTGCATGTAACATTGTTACTGAAATGACTTAAGGCTTTTGGGATGTTGTGTTGGAATGAATATATTTTGCTTGCATGTAGGACATATCTTTTTTGGTGTCCAGAAGGCAAACTGTGGTGGAAACTAAAACAACATTATGTTTTACATTTCTTTAAAAGTTAAGATGGGGCAGGCCACAGTGGTGGCTCAGCAGGCAAGAATGCTTGCCTGCTATGCCAGAGGACCCAGGTTCGATTCCCGGTGCTTGCCCATGTAAAAAAAAAAAAATTAAGATGGATTCAATGAAATAAAACGTTCAATGGCAGCTAGCATTTTGTGGTGTAATTCAAAACAATAGGTGGTTAGCAATTTTTGTACTTCATAGTAATTAACACACATTATATTGTAGATCCCTATAAAAATCATGCCAAGTAAGTTCCCTCATTTCACACATATGAAGACTGAGACTTAGAAATATTAGATGACTAGCACCCAGATATGCAAACTTCAGTAGCTTATATAAATAATAAAGCTTCCCAAATACATATTTTAAGTAATATCTAGAATTAAATTGTTAAAACTTCACATCACTGCTTAGACTGCTGTTGGAGATCTTCACCATTTCACTCACACACAGTACAAATTACATGTCTTAAATAGAGCTAACAAGGCCAGGTTTTTCCTTCACAAGTGCTGCTTGTGTTTTGGCTTCAGGACTCTAATGTTTCTCCTTGCACAATATTAAAAATAGCTATATAATCACTTCGAAGTGGACTCTCAAACCTTAATGTCATGAGGAATAGGTAAGTTATATAAGTTGTATAAGCGAAATTTTGAATATGATCATTACGTCTCCATCCTCTCCAGATTTTCACAGTGTCTTTCTTTTCTTTTATTATTTATCTTTGAGTTGAAAATCTAAAGGACTCATAAATTTTCTTAGAAACACCATAGATAGTTTTGACATAACCGAATTAGCAGATTGAGTAAAACAAAAATAACATTAATTAAAATATCTCTATTAAAAATATGCTCAATATTTAGCAGAATTGTAATAGTAATTCAATTATTATTCAATTATAATTCTATCTCTATTAATAGGTCTTTGCACATGATCTTCCCTGAAACAGCCTGCCCACCCCCCCAAAACACCACCTAGCTAAATTTTAAATCTCCTTAGTTCTTTGTTTTATTTCATTCTTTAGGGCGAGTACACTGTTTTTCCAATAACTCGTTCATGCAACCAGCCTTTCTTTAGGATGTTTGTGGTGGTTTGGGGCTGTACATACTCCAGAAAAACATGTTCTTAAATTTAATCCCTTCCTCTGTTTGTGAACCCACTGCAAGCAGGACTTTTTGATGAGGTTACTTCAGTTAAGGTGTGTCTCACCTCAATCAGGAAAGTTCTTAATCCTGTAGCTGGGGTCTCTATAAGCACAATGAAGCTCAAGCAGAGAAAGCCCTGGGGAGCAAGAAGCTGGAATTCCATGGAACCTAGAAGAGAACTGAGAGGCCTGGAGAGCCCCCCATGTGCATTGCCATGTAACAGAGGCATCAAAACCAAGGCTCTCTGGCAGCCAGCCCCAGACTATAACAGTCTTAAGGGACAAAGAATCACCTTGACAATGCTTTGATTTGTACTTTTCCTGACCTCAAAACTGTGAGCCACTGCATTGCCATTGTTTAAGTATCCCTTAGGATGGTATTTGCTTGAGCAGCCTAGGAAACTATAACAATGTCGTACTTGGGTGCAATATTAAGGATAAGCTAAACTGCTGAGAGAATTAGACTCAGAAATGTATGATGATTGAAACACAGAGGTCATTTCTTGCTCAGAAGTTTCTTAGTCTGTGGCCTACAAACCACACATGATAGAAGGCAAGGTGTTTGTCAGGTTATGCTCTTAATTGGAGGCTCTAGGGAAGAATCTGCTTCTAAGCTCATTCAGAATGTTGGCAAAAAAACAATTCCTTGTGGTTGTAGGACTAAAGTTCCCATTCCCTTGCTGTTGTTGGCCAGGGATGTCTCTCTCTGCTCCTGTTGGCTACTAAAATTCCTTCTCACATGGTCTCTTTTATCATCAAAGTCAGCAGGAGTGCATCAATATCTTTCTCATGTTTTGAGTCTCTCCGATTTCTCTTTCTCACACCAGCCAGAGGTAGTTCTCTGATTTTAAGGTTTCACGTAGTTAGAGTAGAACCATCAGAATAATCTTCCTATTTTAAAGTAAACTGTGTCATAGAACAAATATAATCATGGAATGGTATATCATATTCAGAGGTCCCAGGGAGCAGTGTGAACCTATTTAGGTACCATTTTGGAAATTCAATCTATCATAAATCAAAGACAGAATATTACCAAAATGAAAGGCCGAAGTATGAGAACATAAACTAAAAATACTAACTTGATAGGAAGAACTCTCTGAGATAGAAAGTTTTTTTCCAAAAGGAGAGTATGGGAATGTATAAGGTAAATGTCTTACAGTTTCCTCTTCTGCGGTATGTGTTGTCATAATTTATTATTGTACACCTTGGTTTAATTTTCCCCTTGCAGACCTTATCTATTTTAAAATATCTGCTACTCAAATTAATTTCAGCTCATGGGAGCCATAGCCCAAAATTACAAACAACCTGTGAAATTTGTTTAAAAATATTAGCTCATAATAATTATTGTTAGAGTTAGCAGAAATGGCCCCTTACCCCACATAGGTGGCAGATTTGTATATATTCTCCAACCTAGCTTTCACCAAAACATATTGCTTTGGAGGTATTGAAGGTATAGATGGGGCAAATAAGTAATTTGTTTCACATTTGTGACCATATCCTTGCATATGGTCTCTTTACCGTTCCACAGGGAGAAGAATGATTATCAGGCATCCCTGGATCTTTGTCCATACCATGATTTTAATATCCTAAAGCCTTACTTCAGCTTCTAACATCAATCAAAAAATTATCTCTGGTCTTGAATTAATGGATTTTTAGAAGAAACAGGAGAGTGATGAAAAAGTACTCTCTTCATTTTAAGTTTCTTTGAAAAGAGTTCTAAGAAGATAACACCTATGATCAGAGATATCAGAATTAAAGTAATTTGTTTCAAGTTGCCACTTTGTATCAAATATGAAGAAAGAGAGAGATAGAGAGAAGGAAGGGAAGAGGAAGGGAAAGAAAAAGAAAGTAAGATAAAAGAAGGGACATGATTTTGTAATGTGGATATCTCTTACACCCAGATCACTACCCAGTCATTAATATTATACTTAAAATTAAGTTGCTAATATTATTATTTTGAGGATAGACACAACATTTCTGCTCCCATGCAGCAGAAAAAGAAGCAAAAACTGAAAGTAAAGAGTAGAAGAGAATAGGTGAAGGATATTGAACTATTGGAGTAGCAACTCATAAAAAATTACCCTCTCTGCTTAAAAAAGCTATTTTTGGATGGTTTATTACAAATATATTATTTTAGAAAACGGTTTCAGGACCCTTCCCAGTGACACATTCTCTCTATTCTGTCTATTCTATCTTTTATTGGGAACACTCATTTTCCTGGTGGTGATGTGCATTCTTGCAATTACTTTTACATTCACATAAGAAAGGTAGGAGTTTCTGAATTGGAATGATTCAGATGGTGATAGTCAAATGACTCCATTACATAGCATAGGTTAGGGAAATTGAACACAATTGAAAATGTTGTACCTTATGGATTTGCTAAAGTATTTTATTTTCATTGTGATTCTGAGAGCAATATTATGTGAACATGTCCCAGTGTGTACCCTAAAAGTGATGCAGTTAGGCATATTCCAGAGGATAGGTTTTGCTGCACCAACATCATCATCATCATCACCGAATATTCCTCATGATGACATATTAGAGGGTTACTATGTGTCAGGGATCTGTACTTTATTTTTTCCATCTCATTTCTTCTTCTCAATATAATTTATTACTGTTAATTTTACTTAGGAAGAAGCCAGATTTTAGAGATGTTAAATGACCTGTCCATGTTACCCAACTTGTAAAAATAGTGCTAGCATTTTACAGCTGATTGAATTTGGAGTATATGCTTTTAACTCATGCTATAGCACATTTTCAAAATAATAATATAACTCAAGACCATAGATTCATTTGTAGGCTGGTCACATGCTTAACTCTAGCTGATGAATCATTTCTATAAAATATAAGCCAAGTTATTTGAAAAAAATTCAGGGCAGTTCAAACTTGGTAAATAACTATACATGTTTTGATTTTTCTTGATCATGTGTTGTTAAAACATAGAAAAATCCTGACTATAAATCAAGACAATATTTTCTAAGAAGCAAACACTTAGTATTAGAGCCACAGTGGCTCAGCAGGCAGAGTCATCACCTGTCATGCCAGAGACCTGGGTTCGATTCTCAGTGCCTGCCCATGCAAATAAAATAAATAAATAAGTTTTTTTTTTGAAAAAGTTATGCATGTTTAAATTTTGAGTGATATTATCTACTTGCTCTCCAAATGAGCAAAATGCCTTTATAAATTGCAACTCTTCTTTATACTTGCCAGCACTGTCTCTTAAAAACCTTTCTAATATGTGCCCTTGTTCTGTAAAAAACAAAAGCCATATATAGCTTATTGTGATTTAGTTTGTACTTCCCTATTTCTTTTTTTTAATGCACTAGTCAAAATATAAATTTTGTATCAAATAAACATTTTTTGCTTTGGTCTCACACATAAGTTAAAGTTTTAAAATATGAATTACCATCTATTTTCAACACCCAGCAATATTGACATTCCTGTGTTCTTCCTCATGCAAAAATGTTTTTTAATTTGTACCTTTAGTCACTATCCTTATATACTGCCTGATTTCTTCTGCACCATTCTCAGGCATTTTTGGCTACTTATATCACTTTTGTGATTTAACTATTATAATCAGTGCATTTTTCTAATGGATTGTTTGGATTTTGCTTATTGAAATTTTAAAAACTCTTCATATATTCAGGATATCAATTTTTTGTTACATAAGTTGCAAATATTTTTCTTTGACTTCTAACTTTAGTCATGTTTCTTTTTTTATTGTGCAGAATTTTAAGTAGTCAAATCTCACAACTACTTCCCACCAAGCCTTTCTGAATTATGCCTTAGAGAATTTCATGGAAAGGGAGTGGATAAGTCCTTTTATTATAACAATTGTTATTTGGATATAGCTTTTTAATTAGTGGACTTTTTGCTTTTATCAATTTTTAACTAGTTCATTCTAAAACTCATCTTTATGAGATAAATAAGTATATTATTATCATTCATATCTTACAGTTGGGGAACCTGAGGATCCCCAGTATGCAACAAGAGAAGGAAGTATCTAAAAATTCCAATACGTTTTAAATATATAGTAAACAGTTGTATAATGTGAATATGATATAAATTTTTATTTGTTATTTTCTTGGCCAAAAGATTTTTAGATTCTATTTTTTTTTTTTTTTAACATGGGCAGGCACCGGGAATCGAACCTGGGTGCTCTGGCATGGCAGGCAAACATTCTTGCCTGCTGAGCCACCGCGGCCCACCCTAGATTCTATCTTGACAGGTCATGAAAAATGCAAATCCTGAAGATCTAAGTAGAGTCCAGAAATGACACTGTTGATAATCCCATTGGGGACTAACTCTGGCATATCCTGACCAGGGTAAAATGTTGCACTTTAATCAAAGGGATAAACTCTCAGGTCTGTTACATCCCAAATTCAAACAACTTGATGAGCTTTGACACGTGGCCCTCCTTATCGATGCCTATCTATGCATGCTGTCGGGATTGACAATTTTTTGGTCACATTTGCAATTTTAAAAAGTTAGATTGCAATAATTTTATATTTGAAAACACCTTATGGGAAAGTGAAACTACTTTTTTTTTTTTTTTTACAAAAAACAAACAAACAAATTTAAGAGGGTTGGCAAAATTTTGCAATTATTCCAGTACTTGCATTTTCCTGTAAGAAGTGGTGTAGTAGTGCTCTTTCTGGGGACTAAAATGTAGGCAGAATTTTCCATTTTCTATGGGTCTGCATTATGAAATTATAGTTTTGGATATTAGCATTTGAATTTGTATTTAAGGTACTACACAATGCTATTCTCTGTTTGGAACATGTTCTGACTTATTTTGCCAGGTTATTGATTCTAAACTCAAGATGATATCAGGTGTTATAATGCATGTGAAAGCACTTAGAAAAAATATGAGGTATTCCACAGTTGAAGAAAAAGGAAAGTATACATTATTGTTGGTGTAATTGTTGAATGCTCATCTTTGCATTTATAGCTTTGAACATACAATTTGGTGTACAGATAAAAAAGTGTTAGGAATGTTAGATTTATAAGAAGTTTTTTTTCTTTCTTTGGCATCTGATTTAAGACAGTTGGTGTTATCAACACGATTCAGAATCTTGAGATAGAACTTTAGAAAATTGCAATGCCGATTGGTGCTATATAATATTTATATGCTAAGAAATTAAAATAAGGCACTTCTATTGAAATATACATGAAATTGTAATAAATTCTTCAAAGAAGATACTGCTATTTCAGTGTTTGTAATTCTTTCCTTCTGTCTTCTGAAGACAACACCCAAAGTGCTACTAAAAATGCAAAATATAATGACAAAAAAATGCCTTCTTTTGAGGGATTATTTGCATATTAAAAATAAATATTTTTCTTAATCTAATAAATCCTAGTACAGACACCTGGGGGCAGTAAATCTTTATTTTTTACAATGAAAATGCAGGAAATTAATTCTCTATAAAAAATGTGCTATAATCACAAGAGAAAGATGATAGGAAATTCTTGCCATCACTTTTCGTTTAGAGGGTAGGTCATCAATTCAGATACTTTACACAATAGCATCAGCATTCCCAGTCCTATTCATTTTGGTAATGGTTTCTTGTTAAGTCAAAGAAATGGTTAAATTTTCACTTGTGTAGACATCTCTTCTTGTTGCTTTTATTAGCTACGTAATGACTGTATCATCAAATTTATAGTACAAGCTTCTATTACACTTTACATGCTAAATGATGCATTTGTAACTTTCACAGAACTGAAGTTTCAACTTAGTTTTTATGACTCTGAAATAGCTTACACTCATATTAGGAGAACTCTATCTTTGTTTGTATTTAATAACTCATTAAACACCACTATCAGACAGTTTTCTTTATTCTTAATGCTATGTCCTTCCCTCCCATCCCAATAAATCTTATCTTAACTTATGCAATTAAAATGATTGAGGCCAGATTGTTAAATCCATAAATACATCAGGAATATGTATAATCCTCTTATCTTACTTAACCTGATTCAACCTCATCCCTATGAACACGGGAAATTCAGATTTAACATAGGCTATCCCAAGGCTCAGAAAATGCAGTGGTAACCAGAAAAGAGAATTTTAAATGATTATTTCAGACATATTTTAGTGTTGCATTTTACAGATTATTCAAAATCTTTTTTTGATAAATATTGTTTCCAATAAAGAAGAATTATTTTCCAAATATTTTGGACTATTTAACATACTTTCTAGCCAGCATTTCAGTTACCAGGCTCTGGTAGAACTAGGACGGCATTGTCCATGCTACTTTGAGGAGAACTTTCACTGTCTTTAAGACATCTGGTTGGTTTCTGTGTCTCTTGGGTTGTTGAGAACATAGTGTGTACCTTGTTCTAGTGAAGAAACAAAGGTCTGCAGAGACTTAACACTGGTTTTTTTCTGCACTAGAAAACTTTGTCGTTCTTGGAGAACAAACTTTGCCTCCCCTTCCAATGGAAGATACGCCAAAAGAGAAAATCCCCAAGGGAGAGTGATGGATTTCCTCTTGAAGAGATGTTAATTTGATCAGATTGTGACTCTGATCAAAAGAGCAAGTCATAACCTACTTTTTTTCTCCTGCACATGTGATTTTATATATTAAAATATATAATTTTATGTTAGGAAATTCTGCTTCTTTGCCAGTCTGACCTCATAAGACTTTCATTTACAAAAAAAAACACAAAACTTCAGTGTCTAATAGGAGATTACCCTCATATGTTCCACATGCATAGAATGCACTGTCCTTACATTGTTTTAATGTGATAGGATATATTCTAAATAGTGGTACATTTAATGGAGGCAAATTTTTGTCTTGGACAGTTGAGTCTGCACATTGACGTGGATTAGAATGAACAGTGGCCATTTCCTAAAGTTTCTTTTGTATTTTTTAAACTTTTTGCACTAGTTACCAAAGAGGGAAGACATTTCTTGTCTATCTAGGCAGGGAAGGTGCACAATTGATGTAATTTTCTGATAAGTCAAAGGATGACCACCTGAAACCTCTTATACTTGCAGATATGCAGGTTTCGTGACCTGATTTGACTGAGATCTAAATATCTAAGCTGATCAGATTCAGTGGATAAATGCTTAGATTTGTGCTTTATTCTGCACTTTTCAGACAGACTGAGTGAGAGGACCAAAATAGAACACAGAGAGGCCTCTCTCCTAGGATTTGCTTACCTACCCCTTAGGTAACTTTTTTTATTTTTTTATTTTTCTGAGTTCTTTTTAAGGAATTTCCTGCTTTAAAAATATGTGTGCTTTTTTTTCATTTAAAGAGACATTTTAAAAGGCCATTTGGAGGTTCAGACATGGCCCTTAAACATGTGCTACATTGCTGGAGTTGGTGTTCCCTATAGATTGGATTTTTAACTTTAAGGCCAGAAACTCAATCCCATCATTATACACAGACTTGGTCTGACTCAAGGGAACTGTCTCGTGGTAATGAAATGCATAAAAGACTCATGATCAGCCAGAAGGTTAGTTCATTAATTCATAATTAGAAATAGATCTGCCAAGAGGAAGGGAAAAGTTGGTCAGCAAAGTCACTCCCAGGACAAAAATTTACAAGGAAATGATAAAAGGTAGTTTGGTGGATACAGAGTCAACATAAAGAGAGCCAGTTAATAGTAGCGGATACTTTTATCCTGTTACGTTAGCTAGTTTCATGCTCTAGAGAAAGAGACTATGAATCTCATCTTCTCAGAGTACCTTCTGGGGGAAGAGACTGCCCAAGCTTGTCCTTGGATTACGTTTAAGTCAGTTGGGTTACAGTATAATTGAATGGCATGTTTATTTATATTAACTAGTTATGTTCACAGAGTTCTGTGAATATAGCTTGATGTTCTTGGTGGAGACTGAGAAAAGCTTCATTTGAACCAGAAAGAGCATATTTAAGAATCATCTCTAAGAATAGGTGTGCTGGTTTGAAAGGAAGTATGCCCCCGAGAAAAGCCATGTTTTAATCAAAATCCCATTTTCATAAAGGCAGAATCATCCCTATTCAATACTGTATGTTTGAAACTGTAATGAGATCATCTCCCTGGAGAAGTGAGTCAATCAAGAGTGGTTCTTAAACTGGATTAGCTGGAGGCATGTTTCCATCCATTTGGGTGGGTCTTGATAAGTTTCTGGAGTCATATAAAAGAAGAAACATTTTGGAGAATGAAGGAGATTCAGAGAGAGCAGAGTAGAACAACATAGCCATGAGAAGCAGAGAGCCCACAAGCTGGCAACCTTTGGAGATGAGGAAGGAAAATGCCTCCCGGGGAGCTTCATCAACCAGGAATCCAGGAGGGAAAGCTAGCAGATGATGCCTTGCTCGTCATGTGCCCTTCCAGCCGAGAAAGAAACCGAGACTCTGTTCGCCGTGTGCCTTCCAGGATGCGAGAGAGACTCTGAACTTCATCAGCCTTCTCGAACCAAGGTATCTTTCCCTGGATACCTTTGATTGGCCATTTCTATAGACTTGTTTCAATTGGGACATTTTTTCGGCCTTAGACTTGGAAACTAGCAACTCATTAAATTCCCCCTTTTAAAAGCCATTCCGTTTCTGGTATATTGCATTCTGGCAGCTAGCAAGCTAGAACAATAGGCTACTATGAAAGTGATCTCAGAGTGGGGGTGGGGGTGGTCTCGCCAATGCTGAGTCCTCAAATCCTGAAATGGACACTTATGCCCTCTACAGGTTTATATTGATATGAATATTCTATATTCAGTAATTTATCCATTTTATACCTGGGATTCTTTAGGGTATTGCAAAGAAATTTCTCCATTAATTTGGAGATTCTGGTTCTCTTCAATCCTTTTGTGATACTCTTCCAGCAGTAGCTGTGTGACTTATGATGGAGAAGATAAGAAAGTGACCAAGGTGGATTGTTCAATTTATTTTTCCTAAGTGGTGATCCAATCCATACGTGTTCAATTAGCTTTGACTATTAGTGAGATAATACTGATAAGGTAGAAATGAAAATGGTTGACAAATTAATTCCTACTTATAAGCAGATGCCAAATATATGAGAATGAGATAGTTTCTGTTTAATAAATGCATACACCATTAAAATTGAGCAACGTATAATTTTCTCTCTCCCTTGGGGCATTTAGAAGGAGTCTCAGAGCAAGTGTCACGAATATTTATTATCACTCTAGGGAAGAACAATCTAAATAGATATCATATGGTATGCTGTATTCTAAAATGTACTATAGAAATATCAAGTAGGGAGAGATGGTAAAGTAATTATATTATGTTCCAATACATTCTTAGATGATTTATGAATTAGAATGGATTAGGAAACATTAATAAATCCCAAGACATCAATACTTGTCTTATAAAAATGTTTTTAGATTAAAAAAAAGAAAATTCTTGTTTCATTTAGAGAAAATGAGATTTCAGAATAAATTTTGGCCATCATTTAGCCAGAACTTTCTTAATTTTGATAAAACTCAGATGAATTTTTATGTCATACTTTACAGAAATAACATTTTGGGGATACGTGTTCTGATTTATTTTTCCTTAGAAATACTAAAATTTTACTTGTTGGGGGCCTCATTTAGCTATTTAGGGCTTGTAAATTTTTACCACAGATAATTGTGGTACATGAATCTAACTATTTTTTAAAACCACATAGCTGTGTGAGAGAGAGAAAATAATTTTCATTTATTGTTAACTTACATATTTAAGCTTAGATGGTGAATTGTGCATAATATTTCCTACCTATGCATCTATTCTATGAACCCATTTATTAAATGAGAGCCCTGTGGCAGTCACATGCTAAATCCAATCATTTGTCATCATTCATTCTCTCTGCTCATATACAAACAAAGTTTGTATTGCAGAAAGTTCACATTCCTGGCCCCCCAAACTCTGCTGTCGGGGATTGGCAGTGTAGTTACTTGCCAAACCCTTCCTCCCTGCTCTGCGATCTCAGGTGCCAGTGTTGGTCTCCCACCAATGTGAGAAGTTCCAAAGTGACTGGAGAAAAGTCTTTTAATTAATAGCAGAATTGTATAGGGTATATATTTTATAAAACAGGGTATAATGGGGACTATATGTAGTTTTCTTAGTCTTCTGATTAATTATATAATTAGCACACATTTTGTCAAGATGTTGCAAAACTTCATTGGCAACATAATTACCTATCCCAGAAAAAGAGACAATCTATTTTCTAATGATACAGCAATTGCAGTTTGTCAATATTTTTTCTTAAGCTCATGTTTTCTATAAATTCCTATTTTGCAAACATTTCAAGAATATTTATTGATTAAAAATAAGCTTTTAAGTACCCTTCTTCAAGAGAAAAGAAAAGTGCTTGGTGACAATGCCTTGCATCTAGAAAATGATATCTTGTAACAGTGATGATGTTGCAGTTAAGGCAGAGAGAGAGGGAAGGAAGATGGGAAAGAAGGAGGGAAAATGAGATAGAGCTGAAGTGCTGAGGTTTGCTGCTAGATGACTCCATTAGGAGTCATCAGGCTTGGACACATTCAGAAGTTTATGGGCTGTGTTAGTTTGCTAGCTGCCAGAATGCAAAATTACCAGAACTGGAAGGGCTTTTAAAAAGGGGAGTTTAATAAGTTACAAGTTAACAGTTCAAAGCCTATGGAAATGTCCAAACTAAGGCATCCAGGGACAGATACCTTAATTCAAGAAAGGCTGATGCAGCTGGAAAATACCTCTGTCAGCTGGGAAGTCATGCTGGTCCCTTGCTGGTCTCTTGCTCCTAGACCCCGTGCTTTCAGCCTCTGTTCCTGTGGGGATTCCTTACTTTGCTTTTCTGGGGTTGGCTTTCGTCTCTTGACTTTCCTTAGCTCTCTCCAGGTTCTGGCTTGCTTAACATCTCATGACAATGCCGTCTGGGCTCCAAGCATCTCCAAACATCTGTGTCTCTGTTCTCTAAATGTTGGCATCTGTGCCAGCTCTGCTCTGAAGTTTCTGTCAGCTCTCTCTCTGTTGGCTCTGAGGTTTCTGTCATTTCTGGCTCTCTTTCCAAAATGTTTTCCTCTTTTAAGGGATTCCAGCAAGCTAATCAAGACCCACCTGGAATGAGTGAAGTCACATCTCCATCTAATCAAAATTTATAGCCACAATTGGGTGTGTCACATCTCCATGAAGGCGATCTAATCAAAATATCCAGCCTGCAGTGTTGAATCAGCATTAAAAGAAACAGCTGCTCATACAAAATTGAATCAGGATTTAAAATGCCTTTTTTGGGGTACATAATAGATTCAAGGCTGCACATGAGCTAACAGGGAAACAGAGAGGTAGCTCATAACATTAGAACCTAATGCATTTTGCTCTGCTTATCCACTGCTGCTTTACAAACTGCCTCCAACCTAGTGGCTTAAAATAACTAAGAGATTTTCCCTGTAATGTATCTTGTTGTTGCAATCATGACAGCTGAGGTTGGAGTTATGTGGCTTGTCTAAGCTGAACGTCCAAGTCATTCACACATCCAATGTCTCAGTACTCTTTCTTGGTTTGCCTTTTCAGCCCAGAAATCTGGGATTCTTTTTTAAATATATTTTTTACAGTTTTATTGGGATATTGTTTTTATATCATAAGACCCACCCATTAGAAGTGTACAATTCAATAATTTTTAGCACATTTGTAGAGTCGTACAGCCATCACCATGATCTGCTTTTAGACCACTTTCACTTCTCTGAAAAATTCCTTCAAGTCTGTTTTCTTAAAGTGGAAATTTAGGTTATTATTTAGAGATTTTTATTTTTTTCTGATAGAGGTGCTTAAAACCATAAATTTCCTGATAAATGCTATTTTAGCTGTATTCCAAAAATTTTGCCGTGTTTTGTTTTAATTTTCACTCCCTTGAAAACATTTTTGAATTTCTCTGCATTTTTTGATACATGTGGCTATTTAAACATGTGTTGTTTATTTTCCAAATATTGGTTTTTCCCCCCAGACTATTTTCTGTTGTGTATCTCTAATTTGACTCTGTTTGGGGCAGAGAACGTATTTTGTGTTATATCAGTCTTTTTAAATTTATTAAGGCCTGTTTGCTTTGTGGCCAAGGTTATGGTTTCGTGTGTACTTGAAAATAATGCATACTTTCCCATGATGGAAGGAAGGTCCCATAAACTCTAGAATGTCAATTTGCTTGTTACTCCTGCTCAAATCCCCCTCACCGATGTCCTCTCTAGGTCTTCTCTTACTTACATGGAAATCTCCAACCATTATTGCTGAATAGTCTATTTCTACTTTCAGTTCTGTCCATCTTTGCTTCTTGAATTTTTGGGTTCTATTGTTAAATGTGTACAAATTTATGATTTTTTATCTGGGATTTCTACATTGTGACTCAGGCCCCAAAAGGCAGAAAGAAGAAACAGCCCGTCTTCTTGAAGTCTAAGCCCTGAACTTGTACAGTGGCCATTCTAGCTTCTTGACACAATCCAGTCCCAACTAAGGAAGTGCTTGAAGAGACCCCGCATTTCAAAGAGGGAGGTTCTCACACAGGAACAGAAACAATTGGTAAAGACTATCCTTGGAGATGACCTACAGCATACCTTGAGGCTTTTTATTGTTCATCCACCTTAGGTTACAAGGGCTAGTGAAGCTTTTGTTGGGATTATTTCTATTTTCACGGAGATTTGTTCACTAAATTGAATATATGTGGAAACAACAAAAATGGCCAGAGGCAATATAATTCAAGACCCTGCTATTCAAAGTGGGGCCAAAGAGCAGTAGTTTCAGCGAACCAGGAGCTAGGTCTAAATGCAGACTCTTGGACCCCATGCAAGACTCACCCTAGGCTTTCTTATCAGAATCTGTAATTTAATATGATCTGCAGTAGTTTCATATGCATGTGAAAGTTTAAGATGCGCACTGGTGTAGGATACCTCATGGATTGGGAAAGAATATTGGCTCATTATTCAGAGAATTGGATTTGTTAAAATTTTTGGCAAAATTTTTACCATCTGTACCCAGAAACCCTTGCTGCTTAATAACCTAGCCAAATAAAAAGCGAAATTCATTCATTTGTTTATTGCAACAGCTTCCTGGAAGAATTCTTTCCCAGGAAATGTTTCTCAGTCCAAATCATACTCCACATTGTGGAGGGATTAAGGACTGCTTAGTCTTCGTTTTCAAAAAAGTATATGCAACCGTCTTTATTTAGCAGTGGCTCACTACATTATTTTAAAAATGCATGTTACTGACAAATACTGTATGAATTGAGAGAATTAATCTTGAGTAGATTCACTCTCTTGGTGATGCTACATTCATATATATGACCGTCTCCTTCTGATTGTTTCATTTTGGGAAGGTAGAAAATGTTAATGAGAAAACTTGAAAATGTAAGAGGTAACTTCACCTGCATGCTATAAAGGAAAGGATTTTGAGAGCAAGTCTATAAACTTGATTGTAAGACAAAACAGAGTATAGACACCGAGTTGTAATTGAGTGTTTCATTTTGGCTCTTGAAATATCGTATTTTAGCCTGCTTGTGACGGGGTTACTGAAATTCTGCTGTTCACAAATGATAATATTTTTTATAAAAATCAAAAGATGAGTAGTACACTTACCATCATTTTCAGGTAAAGGTATCGACAATGACAGCAAAATCATGGCTGTTTGGGACCTATTGCCTTTATCAGAGAACTAACTCACCAGATAGTGGCATTCTTTAATAATAGGTTTTATGTCTTTGATAACTGAAGGTGGATATGACAATGATAAAGGTGTATTATATCAAAACCATATTTAAACCATATCTTTGATTAGGTTATTTGGCCTGTGGACAGTACACGTCTTAATATTTCAGGAAGGTCCTTTATAGAAAGTCAAGATTTTTTGTCTTTTTTTTTTTTTTTTAGCAGGCATTGAATAGACGCATGAGGACACTGTCTAGGTTTGACTTTTTGGAACTTGTACCTGGCACAAAGTGTGCTCCAAAAATGATTGCCGAGTGAATAAATAAACAATTGAAGGGATGAATGAAAGCAGAGAAACCTGCCAGGAGGGCTCAAGAAGTACATGTGGGCCACACAACAAAATTCTGAAAAGTTCATATGATTTTTTTCATATGACCTCTTTTATTTTTATTTTTTAACGTTTTTGTTTTATTATGAAATATAACATATATGTGAAAAAGCAATAAATTTCCCAGTAGCTATAGAACAGATTTCAAAGTCTGGTATGGGTTACAGTTCCACGATTTTTTGTTTTATCTTCTAGCTGCTCCAAGACACTGGAGACCAAAAGAAACATCAATAAAATGATTCAGCAATCATGCTCATTTGTTGAATCCTATCAAAAGACTTCTTTTAAAAGACAATTTATTTCTTTCTGAAGGCTTTCCTTAAATCTGTAAGGTGAAATTGGGAAGTAACTCATGATTTTATACTTGGATAGCCATCTGAAAAGAGCTGTTTCAATACCGTAGAAGTCAGACTTACTCTAGCAAATCTATTATCTCATATTGACAATATATCTAAAAGTACACACCGGAAGAGTCAATCTCAGAACAAACCTGCAGCAATTCAGATCTCTGAAATGAACTAGATCATGAGAATTGCCTCGTCTTGGAAGGTGGTTGGCATTTATTTTCCTTTTTGTCTGACAAAGCTGCTCAAACCCAGTAGAAGCTGTTTCTTGAATACGCAATATATTGCCAATATTGAAAGGTCAGTTAGTTACAGCTATTCAAATCTTTGCATTTCTGCATGTTTATTCCATTGAATCCTACGTGTTTTAAGCCTGGGCACTTTTAAAATGAAAATTCACATTGTCTTGCCCCACGTTCCCCTATGCCCTTAAACGTTTTACTTGATCCAGATTAATGGTCCAATTATTTCTTAAACACGGTTCACTTACACTCATAAGTGTTCTTATCTTTAAGCCCGGTTCATTACAGCCTGAAATGTGTTTCCTTGCTCAGACAGAATGATGACTTAGTATTAAAATCTACTTTGCCTAAATCTTTTTGTACAGATTGCTCATCTATATTCTTGATACCATACATAATCCTATTCTCTATTTCCTGATATTGTGGCATTCCACTAAGACTTTCAGATTGGATTTCAGGGCTTTCAGATTGGATTTCTTTCTTTTTTTTTTCTGTCTCTCTTTTTGCCTTTGGAATTGCCTCTCTGTTATCTCTATCTTTTTGCTGCTTGACTGCTCAATTAAACTACCTGCCTTGCTCTGATGTTGTTTACTGGACAAGCTGTGTCTTTCAACTAGATCCATATGTCCAACTTCAATTTGTTTGTCTGCTATTGTTTTCTGTGGGCCAAACACCTCAGTCAAAGTTCTTATCATGCTTGTCTCGTAAAGAGCTTTCCAAGCCTTGCTGGGGGTGGCATCTCTTAAGGAGCTACTCAGGCACATGGTCTGGGAGTTGATTCATTAATGCTGTAAGAAAACAATAATGGAAGTAAGTGACCTCATTCCAGTAACTCTGTACAAAATTAGCCTTCCTTAGCTCAGTCCATTCTTCAGCAATGTATGAACTTGACAGAAGATTGGCATCTATGCTCCTTTTAAAAGCTAATAATACATGATCCATCCAAAAAGATATATGAAATGAATACGTAAATAATAAAGCATGAAACCATAATAAACATTTGTCAATCCACTATCCAATTAATTGCATAGGAAAAATCATTGGCGCTATGTGCTCCCCCAGCTTCCCCAAGGTAATTACCAACTGAAATGTCATTATTCCCTTGTTTTACAGATGGTTTTACCAAAGTCATTTATTCTTAAACAATTTATTGTTAAGGTTTGATTGCTTTGAAGCCTAGATCTTTGGCAGCTTGTTTTGTTTTCACTCAATTTATTTCCCCAAATTAAAAACATTCCACATGTGTATTGAATATGCTATTTCTAAATCTTCTTCTCAGTTAGTTCTTATTATTGCCCCAGTTTTTTTTTTCTTTCCACATTAGCCCCCAGAATCTTCATGCTATTTTCCATTCAAATTATATTTTAAATGAAAATTTGGAACTCCCTGATTTTTATGGATATTTACCTGATAGTTTCTCAAAGTATTGCTCTTTTCAGGTGGATTTTAAATTCTATGACTCAAAACCACAACTGAAAGATTAGAAACTCCTATACAAGAAGTTCAGATACCAGCAAACATGCATACAGAGATTGATTTGGAGAAGCAGCATCTTCCCAGCAACCTTGAAATTGCAATAAGAAAAGTAATCATTGCATCCACGGTATATAAATTCAGTCTTTCTTTATGATAAGCAACATATTTTTTTAAATGTTGACTTTGACATGCTTAATAAAGTTAACTCAATGACTAGCTAGGAACTAAACAGAAATGAAAAGAATTTCTGAGACAGATTGAATGACAGCATAAATAGTCTAGATACATGTACAATGTAGAAATTATACTCTGTGAATTAAATGCAGTTTGATTAAATTCTACACTATTTGATGTAGACTGTCTTAGTATAACTAATAAGTGTGCATTTATCCAAGATATTTTACAATATTTTTAAGAGTCACTGAATCTACTAGATAATATAGTTGTATGTATTGACTAATCTTTGGGACTTTAGCAACAAATGTTATTTGTTTACAATTCTTAATGCTTTTATGATTATTACCTTAAAATATTTCTCTTCTTTTTTCATCAACACACTAAAATTCAAAGTGAACATATGTCTTTATAAGCAAACATAAATCCAGTTCTCCAAAAAAAGTATGAGTTAAAGCTAAATATAACTTGCTTTTCTACCATCAGATGTTTGACATCTGCACTGCTTTTTACACTAACAAACTGAACATTTCTTGGAAAATTCCCACCTAAGGAAGTGCTACATTTGAGGATATTTAAAATTTCTAGTGTTTAGGAGAAAAAGACAACTTAATATAAGAAAAAAATTCTATTTTTGACCATCCATTCTGTTGTCTTTCTGCTTTGTTTTTGAGATGCTTTTTGTCCCTCAGTGTCATTACTCTAATTCGCTATGATGATTATTTCAATTTTTATTCTAATCTCACTTCTACGAGAAGTTCTATTTTCAATAATTGGTTTTAGAAACCCAAGAAATTAGTTAACCAATTCAGGATTACAAAACAAATAAGTAGTGGAGTTAGCACATTTTCTAATTCCAAATATATAGCATTTACTTAATAAGAAGCACATTATCGAATGAAAAAAAAAGGAACAAGAGCGTTAGTCATAAAAGTTCCTTTAGTGCCTCTTTGCTCTATCAACAAAATCTCCCTTCCTAAGAACATTTGTTTTTCTTTACTGGACGTGTCTATTCTTTCAATTCAGCTAAGAAATTCTACCAAAGTTCATGGCTTAGACTTCAAGTTTTATTTCCTCTCCCCCCACCCCACTCCCACCCCTCTTTATCCTCAATGCTTCTCAAACTTTAGTGTGAATATATTTTTAAAATCTGAGACATATGTATCGTTGACATTTTAATGTTCCTGAAATCTAAAATATGCTCTATAATTAATTTGAATGTTTAATTTGGCAGAATTTCTTTTTCTCTGAACCCATACTTCTGAACCCAGTGCTCCAGGCGCCAGATTTTTTTTTTTTTTAACCAACAAACACTCCTGCTTTAATTTGGTAGATTTTGTTAATGCACCAAACTGGATTTTCTATTGTGTTATTTACTAAAGCATCCATAACTTCCACTTAGGCATTCTTTTTTTTATCTTGGAATCCTGCTTCATAGGGTGACATTTTACTTTCTTTTCCAACTATATGAGGATGTCATTTTTACTTAGAGAGAGAGTTTGAGAGTGCACACTGAAGACATTTAAATTCTTTCTTCTATTTTCCAGGTGGACTATTGACATGCCCATGATTTGTTTATCAATCTTCGTTTTCATTAGGTAAGATACCACAGTATGCTTTTGATAAATTCCCCTTTTCATATAGAGGGATATGTAAAGAGTCTTGACTAATCAAGCTGTTATTGAATGGGTGATGTGTTTTACAATCAATGTTCTTGCTGAAATGAGGAAATATGCTTTTTCTTTCCTTCTTTTTTACTCACAATCTGAAGAAATCATCATCTCAGGGCAGGCAGCATCGCTTGGTCAATATATTTGGTCTACTGATAACTGGAAATCATTGTTCAATCTCAGAGGCTTTCATTAAACAGCTTTGCATTTTATCTCCTACTATTTTGAGTGTATTCATAATGTCTTCTTATTTGAGCTGAAAACCTTTTGAGATCAGGAATCATCAAAACTGTTCAGTATCGCCAGCGGTATAAAATTTTCTTTTTGCTACAGAGTTATGTGAGTGATAGGATTATGGAGTGGTTGTGCTTGACTGAATAATTTTAGAAAGCAGAATGGATTGGCTATATTGAGTTCATTGATCTCCAACCTGATCTCTTTCAGTCCAACCACTGTCGATCCTAATCACAGCATGACTATAAATAGTATATGCAACTGACAATAGCTGGTCACTGTCCTCATAGCAGTTTCCTCAGACTTGACTTGAATTGAATAAAATTAACTAATATTGATGTGACATTTATTATTGCTTAAAGGTATTTTGATTTTCAAAATCTCCTAAAGAGAGAAAGTGGAATTATACAGAGAAGATAGGGTTTAACAAACCAGTATGACTCATTTGTTAACTCAGTCTTCCCACCAAAACAACTATTAAACAGGCAAGAACTGTCTAAAACAACTATTTTTAAACTGAATCATTATATTGATATTTCTTTTATCTCCAGTGTTTCGGAGCAGCTAGAAGTAAGAACCTAAAATTGTGGAATTGTAACCCATACCAAACCCTGAAATCTGGTACACAACTAACTCTTGTGGTGTGCTTTGAAATTTATTGTGTTTTTTTGTATATATGTTATTTATCACAATGAAAAAAGAAAGCTAGAAAATGGTAAGCAATCGAAGCACAAAGTTAATAGAAGGAAAGAAATAATAAAGATAGAGTAGAAATCAATGACATTGAGACCAGACAATAAAGAAAATTAATAGAGTCAGAACCTTGATACTTTGAGAATAGTTTTTAAAATCATCAACTCCTAGTAAGATTGTTCACGAAAAAGAGAAGATATGTACTGCCACTATCACATGACAATTGCCTTAGGGAACAACTATTTTTAGAAAAGAGACTTTTAAGCAATATTCTGATATGCAATCAGTCACTCTAGGAAGGAATGGTGAATGTAATGTATATGTCTGTAGATTATTTTAATTAAATTTAGTTTCATTCTTTCAGGGAAAGCATAATGATGATTTTCTTCTACCAAAAATATCACTGAATGAATGTTACATAAACACTGTGTGCACAACTATGGTTATTGTTTTTTTTTAAGATTTTTTATATTGTACTTATTTGATCCAAAAAATGTTAAATCTTTTTTCTATAAAATGATCTCCCTTT
Source organism: Myrmecophaga tridactyla (assembly GCA_004026745.1). Taxonomy (NCBI): domain Eukaryota; kingdom Metazoa; phylum Chordata; class Mammalia; order Pilosa; family Myrmecophagidae; genus Myrmecophaga; species Myrmecophaga tridactyla. The sequence goes on along the minus strand of PVIY010000234.1, from coordinate 35,382 downwards.
GCATGGTATAATGGCCAAGAGAACCCAGTTGTAAATATTTGAATAAAGTTGAATTATTCATCTGAAGTTCATTTTTAACCATGGCTGAAAGTTTTCATTAAAATGTATTTATTATAGGTGAGTTTACGTTTTATATTGCTAAGATATCACTTGTAGCCCAGCCACTTAGACTATGTTTTTCCTAGTAAAGTTTCTCTCTCTCTCAGCAACGTCCCCCCCATCCCCAACCTTTCTCCTCATTTCACCCAGATTCATGCTATGTTATAAATACAAAATCTATACAAATACCATTATCATTATTGAGTTTCTATCTGTTGACTTTCTGGTCCTCTTTACTTTGTTTTCTGTTAATATTCTAGGAGATGTTTTCCAAAATGTCTGGGGTTGCTGAAAAATGGCTGGAAAAGAGAAGATGAACTTATTTTTCAAACTCATAAACATCATTCAGAGTCCATAATAAAAGCCCAGAACATTTTCTACTCTTCAAAATTTATTTTTTTCTGGTAATACAATACATGATTCACTGCAATATTCAATCTTGATACAAATTTATTTATATCCATTGTAACAAATAGCAAGCAAATTAGAATATATATAGAGAAGACGTTTTTAAAAAGAGTAGGTCTGGGGAAGAGTAAAAGAACAATGAACCCTAGTGAGTTCAGTAAGGAAGCCGCCGTGGACAGCGGGCAGACAGCCTCCTGTGACCTCCCGGGACCTCCATGGTGTCCCTAAGCTCTAGTGCAGCTGCAGGAGAGAATCACTGAGTCACCGCACTTCTGCCCATTTTCCTGCACCTTTCTCACTCTAAAAAGTGAGTTCAGTATGGAATTCTGCGGTAGTGGTGTATTTCCCACACAATATCACATGCTAACGTTTTCAACCATTGGAAAATATAATTTCATAAACATTGCTTCTAAAACAGACTGGGTAAATCATCAACAGCAATAAAACCCACAGATCATTGTGAATGCAGAGCACCTCATACTTCTTAGGGTTTGACTGGTTGCATGTTAAAAAAAAAATAGTTCAATCACTCAATGTCTTGATTTATTCATTTATTCTGGAGCCCAATTCCACCAGGTGACTGTTTAAACCGGCCTTTTTACATTACAGTTAGAGTCTTCATATCCAATTGAGACAGTACATTTTTCTGCATTTTCCAATTAACTTTGAATGTAAAGGTAGGGTATCGATACCAGAAGTTATATTTATTCTTTGCCTCATTTTCTTGTCTCTAAATATTCAAATTCTTTCACAGCAACTTTCCAAGTTTTCATTGCATAGTAGGCAAAATTCAAAGCTGGTCCCCAGGATCTCTGTCCTCAAGTATTAGATTATATAGCAAAAGGGATTTTGCAGATATAATAAAGTTGCTAATCAGCTGAACTTAAGATACGGAATTAACAGTGTGGAGCCAAACTAATCACATAAGGTCGTTGAAAGCTCAGGGTTCTCTACAGCTGGTAGGAGAAAAGAAGGAAAAATTTCAAGCACATGAAGGCTTTGATGCACAGTTCCTTGCTTTGGAGATAGAAGGGCTATGCAGCAAGAAATAAAATTAGCCTCTAGGGGTTGAGAGCAGGGAGCAGACCCTGGCTGACAGCCAGCAAATATCAAAACAAAGCAAAAAAGTCCAAATAACACCACCACCAAAAAACACCAATGAGAACCTCAGTCTGACTACCCCAAGAAATTGAATTCAGCCAATTACCTGAGTGAGCCTGGATATGGCTTCTTCCCCAGACCCATCTAGGCACATCTTCATTTTGACCTTGGTGACTCTAAACAGAGAAGCCGGTCAAACCTGCTGGAATTTCTGACCCACCACCACAACTTATCAATTTGTGTTGTTTGAAGTCACTAAGTGTGTGGTGATTTGCTACACGACAATAGAAAATTCATATTTGTTATTCGAATTATGAGTTATGATTGGTCTACTCCCATATGTCTAGTGGAACCATTCTTTACATTTGGCTTCATAGCTATCAAGGCTGTATTTGATCCTGTAGGGCCTGGCCATTATTCTGATGATGTTATTAGGCAAAATCATGAATCTCTAATCAAAGAAACTCATTGACCCCCACTGATGAGATTTAACAACTTGGCCTATTCTTAGGAACTATTTTTTAACTTCTTACCTACCTTCTAATACAATTACTCCATTCTAACATGTTTCACTATACCAGGCTCTCAGCTAACTAATGTATCCTAATTATCTTAAAACATTTTCTTTAGCGGTATCTGTTTGTTTTATTCAACTGTGTTTTTCAATGTCTAACACAACCTGGTACATGGTAGTTTCTCACATTTACTGAGTGAATGAATGATGATAAGGTGCCAGTGAGGATGAGAGAATTAATTTACCACTTCCCGCTACTGAAGGCCACCATACTTACCTTTAGAAATCATCTAGGTGGTCCAATTTAGACATGCTTTTGCCCCCTCAATCTTACCTCCTCTACTTAATGTGTTCTTGTAGTGTAGTCAGACAGTCACTATGAAAATTAGTAGAGTACTTTAGTAGAAATAAGATAAATGAATGTGCAATTATCTAACACAATTCTTTTTACTTACTAAACACATCAGGGTGTGATATTTACTAGTCTATGCTTGTATATAAGTTTTGTCACTTAAAAAATGACATTGCATTTTACTCTGGTCATGTATTTACCTGTAAATTATTTTTTTCTGAGACATGTTTCCAGAAGGGTTTCTCTTTCTAAGGCTAGGTAAAAATCAAGGGGATTTAAATAATACCAAGATAAGGGTATACATCTATATTCTGCCCTGTATGATCTCTCCAGTGGTATACTTTACCTAGAATTGTAAGCTCCATTTGAAGATGGGTAACTCCACTACTACCTGCCAGCATTGCCACGGGAGTCTTTGTAGTCTGCAATGCAAGTGGATGGAGAAACCATCACATGTCTTTGCATCCTGTTATTTCTTTGAGGTGCTGAAAGGGAATGAAACACTTTCCTCTGCTCTTAGAATCTGCAAAAAATTCAAAGCCTCCTAACTGTCTTCTACTCTCATTTCTTTGCCTTATCCTCTAAGCACTTTACTCTAACATCTTTGCATCTGGAAAAGTCCCTTCTAATCAATCCTTCAATAACCTTTTAGACAAAGTATTGATCTCTTCCTCCCAGGAGTGGGTGTGAAGTCAGAAAACTCTAATGCCATGTTTTTTTGTCTTCCTTTTATGCTTGTAAAACCTGATCTCTCTCTATTACTATCAGCATCAATTTATTTGATCAAGAAGGACAAGACAAACATTCATATTTTTACAAATTGAAAATGGTAACATTTACTTCAGCCCATAGACGTAAAAAGAATTTTCCAATCCTCTATGAAGAAAAGGAGAAAACAAAAGATTATTTCATCTCTATCTCAAAGGAAAAATCTTTTTTGCATCACTTTGAAATCAGAAAAGCTTCCCTCACCCTTAGCATAGAGTAATAGAAAGGAGTTAAGAAAAATGAACACTCCTTCACCCTAAAACTTCGAGCAGAAACCAATGAAGCCACCTGTTTAAATTTAGTATCATTTTCTCAGTGATATTTTTCCTGACCACTAGCTTCATGAAGCCAATCAGTAACTTCCTGTTAGTCTGTTTTATTGTTATCATAGCACTTATCACTATCTGATATCTTCATGCTGTTTACCTCACAGGCATATAAGCTACAGAAGAGAAGAGAATATGCATCCCACACAGTACTTGACAGAGAGTAAATGCTCAGTAATTGAATACTGAATCTGTAAATGTGAAAAGTAGGATATATTTTAATAGATTAAATAAGAAAAAGTGTAACATATTAATAGTTGCATGAAAATTATTTTATGTAATTTGCCGTTCATTACTGATCAAAAGTCTAGATTAGAAATATAAAGAACTTAGTGTGAAAAAGTATTGTAAGAAACATCAAATTTAATTATGAACCATTTGATACAGTCTACTGAAATCAGGAACAAATCAAAGATGACTTCTATCACTATTATTGTTTAATATTTTCCTAGAAGTTTAGCCTATGTTAATAACAAAATAAAATAGGACATAAAGTATTGGAAAAGAGATTTCAAGTAATTATATGTTGTGCATAAAATGATGATTTACTTAGAAAATTTAAGAGCTCTGTCAAAACTATCATGAATAGATAGGACTTGACTAGATATAGGATAAAAATCTAAAATCCAATACCATCCTTGAATACAAAAGAAAGAACTCAAAAACAAAAAAATTAAATGTGACATAATATCACATTTATAATAGAAAACTGATGAAGCATCAAATACAATTATAGCTGGAGATTTTACCAGTCTTCTGTTAGTAATTCAAAGAACAACTAGGTCAAAAAAACCAGCAAGAATTTTAAAGAATACAGTAACACCATCAACCAATAGGATTATTAGCGCACTACAGAATACACATTTTCTCTTCAAAAGACTATAGAACATATACCAAGATACAGAATATTCTTGGCCATAATACTTACCCTAACAAATGTAAAATAATTGAAATTCTATTAAGTATATTCTCTGATAACAATGCAATCAGACTTTAAACTAGATAACAGGAATAAATTTCAGCATCGATAACAGGAAGTCTTGAAACACTTAGAAAAAACATACTTCTAAATAATCCATGGGTCAAATAAGTCCCAAGGAATAGAAATAAATTGAACTACATGGAAATGAAAATACATACTAAAGCAATGCTGTGGAACAAATCCATAGCATAAAGGATTACTTTTGAAAAATTGAAAGTATGAAAGCAATGGTTTAAGCTCGCACATCAAGAAACAAAGAAAAGAAGAACAAAATAAACACAAGGCAAGCATTTAGAAAGAAATGATAAATGTAAGAGCAAATATCAATGAAATTGAAAACAGAAAAACAAAAAAAAACTGGTTCTTTGAAACTAACAATAAAACTGAGAAGCCTGTTACAGGACTGACAAAAAAAGATAGAGAGAAAAGACAAATTACCAGTATCAGGGATGAAACAATGACTATTTCTATAGAACTTGGAAACATCAAAAGTTTATCTTTCATTTTCATAAGAGAATTACGAACAACTCAACACATGTTAATTTGACAACGTAGACAAAAGTTGTGCTTGAAAATCACAAACTACAACTCAACATAAAATAGTTACTTTCAATAGCCCTATAACTATTAAGGGAATCGGAATTTTAATTAAAACCACCCCCCCCCAAAAAAAATCTCCCAGCTATGACGGTTTCATTTGGAGAATTCTACCATACATATAAATATGAATTAGTATCAATCTTACACAATCTTTTCCGGAAGACAGAAAGAAAAGGACTTTTTTTTTGGAATACTTCCCAACTCATTCTATGATGCCAGTATCACCCTGACAATAAAGGCAAAGGCAGTACAGAAAGAGAAAGAGAAAGAGAGAGAGGGAGAGAGAAAGAAAGAGAGAGAAAGAGAGAGAGAGAGAGAGAGAGAGAGAGAGAGAGAGAGAGAGAGCGAGAGAGAGAAAGGAAGGCATAGAAAAAGAAAAGAACTATAGAGCATCATTCCATAAGAATACAGACATAAAACCTCTTAATACAACATTAGCAATTAGGATTCAGTGACATATAAAAAGATTTAAATACCATGACCAAGCAAGGCACAGTTCAGAGATGGAAATATGGTTCAATATTTGAAAATTGGTCATTGTAATCTATTATATTGACAGGCTAATGAAGATAAAGTGCATGGATCATACCAATCTAAGCATAACAAATGTTTGTCAAAATATTCCACCCATATATGATAAACATTTTTGGGAAAGGAGTAATAGGGAAAAATTTCCTCAACTTGACAAAGAACAGTTACCAAAAAAAAAAAAACCAACACACCTTAAAACTAACATCGTATTTAACACTGAAATATTAAATGCTTAACCCCTTAAATTGGTAATAGAGCAAAGATGTGTTCTCACAACTGCTATTCAACATATTACTGGATGTTCTAGTCAGGGCAATAAGGCACAAAAAGGAAATATAAGACATATAAATGAGAAAGGAAGATATAAAATTTCCTGTTTGCAGATAACAATTTTCTAAATGGAAAATCCCAAGGATTATACAAAAACTCTGAGAACATATGAGTTCAGCAAAGTCATAAGAGTCAAGATAAGCAAAAATTAATTGTATTTCTACATGCTATCAATATATAGAAATCAGAAGTAAAAATACAATATCATTTTTAATGAGTAAAAAATTAAATGAATAAAACATGACATATGATGAAAACTCACAAACTTATAAAAAACAAAACAAAACAAAGGGATCTAAATAAATGATGAAATATATCCTGTTCATGGAATGGAAGAATCAGGATAGTTAAGATGTCAATTCTTGCCCAATTAATATATTACTGTAATGCAATTCCTTTGGGGTGGCATTAAAAGCATGATTCATTAAAGGAAAAAAAAAAAAAGCAGTCAACTGTACCTTATCAAAATTGAAAACTTTTGCTCTCCAAGAGACTCTGTTAAGAGGATGAAAGGACAAAACATGTATATTAGGGAAAATATTTGTATACCACATATCTGACAAGGGGTTTGTATCTAGAATAAATTAAAAAAAAACTCTGAAAAGTCAGATGTAAAAATACAAACAATACACTTAGAAGAAAATCAGTTAAAATCATGAAGAGACATTTCACTGAAGAGGATATACAGATGAAAAATAAAAACATGAAAGGATATTCAACATCACTACCCAGGGAAATGCAAATTAAGACCATCATGAGATACGCGGCACACCTATTAGAAGAGCTACAATTAAAAACGGTGACAATACCAAATGCTGGCAAGGATGTGAGAAACTGGATTGCTTATACATTGCTGGTGGGAATGTATGATATAGCCACTCTGGAAAACATTTTGGCAGTCTCTTAAACAACGAAATATACTATTACCATATCCAGCCAGCAATTGCACTACTGAGAATTTATCCCAGAGAAAAGAAGAAAGACACAAAGCCTGTACACAACTGATCATGACAGCTTTATTTGTAATAACCCAAAACTGGAAACAACCAAGAAGTTGCTCAAAGGCAAACTGTTAAGCCAAGGTACGTCCACATCATGGAAACTACCCAGCTATAACAAGGGAGAAATTATTGAAACATGAGACAACTTGGATGAATCTCAAGACATTATGCTAAGTGGAAAAAGGCCAATCTCAAAAGACCTGTTATAAGAGTTATTTTATATATCTTTCTCGAAATGACAAAATTATGGAAAAGGGAAACAGATTAGTGGTTGCTGGGGGTAAGAGTGTGTAATTATAAGGGAGCAGCACGAGAATGATCTCCGTGGTCATGGAATACTCTGTATTTTGATAACGGTGATCGCTGTACAATCTGCATATGTGATAAGATGTCCTAGAACTATATACACACATTGTACAATGTCAAAATGCTGTGGGTATAAAGTAATATATGTGATTTAGTGTCCCATTTACGGTTGTTTCCTTTTCACATAATAATTTAGGCCAAGGATTTTTTTTTTTTAACTTTGCTTTTGCAATTATCATTTTGCTGGTAATACCTACTTCTGGTTATTCTGAATATGACAGAGGTTAATCCACAAGGTGGTTGCTACTTTCTGAAATAGTTAAAATTCATTTTAAGTTTAAATTTTGATGAATACAGTGGTTGATCAAGCTACGTAATGCTTTAAAAAAGACAAATACCCATTTAAGCTAGTTTAACTTGTTTCCTTGCATAACGAATACAATTAAAAAGAAAAACCAAAAAGAAAATTTCTAGAGTATTTTGTATGAAAGCAGTATCAATGCAATAAACATGTGGTCTTTGGATGTGCCATTATTAAAGAAAAGGAACTTTTGATTTTATAAGTTCTGACATATTTATTAAAAATCATTCTCATGTTAGGGAGAATTATGAATTATTATATATTATAATTCATAAGCTCTTTAAAGCCTTAGAAATGATCTTCAAGACTGTAAAGTTCAAATTATCATATAACTGAGGAAACTGAGACTTAGAGAAGTTACAATGACTTGTCTGAGGTCATGTAGCTAGCTAGTGCTTGGAAATTTGTTCAATGATAAACTGGGAAATATTACATTAAGAATACATTCTTACTTTATTTTTCCATGTACTGTTAAAAATTGTTTTCATTTTATCTTTTTAAATAGAAGCAAGATTCTAGGTTTCATGCACTACATTGTTTGGAAAAATGAGGAATAGAAGAGAGAAACTGTTTTAACCCATGCTGTTCTCATTTAAAGAAAACAATTTTTACATTACTTCCTTTCACTTAAGGACTTTAAAATTAGGCATTATTTTATTAAATGTTGCTTCTCTTATGAAAGAAAAGCTAACATAGGAAATTGAATGATATCAGCTAGTAATGTGGCATTGAAGTTTTACTTCAAATCAAAGTAAGTGATATGTCCTATCACTTTTCATTGTTAATCTTACCGATATTTATGATTATTATTTTTAAGGTTGAGGTAGACAAGCTCATACCCGAAGGCTAAAGCTTTACGAAGAAACTTAAGTAGAAACTCTAGATAATCAATCATCTGATAAAACAAATAAAAATATGGTACTCTGCTTTGAACCAAATTTCTATTTGGTTTTAACCTGAATTGACTAGAAAATACTTACCATTTTACTTAGCTATATGTTAAATTTCCAACTAACTAAGACACTTTAACGAGCATTTGAAGGTTATGTAAATGTGATTTTAAAAGTCATACCCTGGAGTGCAAGGGTAGTTCAGTGGTAAAATTCTCACCCGCCATGCAGGAGACTTGGGTTCAATTCCTAGTCCTTGTACTTCCACCAAAACAAAACAAAAAATTCAACAAATGGTGCTGCAATAACAGGATACTCACGTGGAAAATTGAATGTGACCCCGCCATACAGCATACAAAAAAAAAAAAAAAAAGAAAGAAAGAAAGAAAGTTATACCCCTTTCCTAGCCCCACTGAGGAAATTCATTTCCCAACCTTGGGCAGGTGCATTAGATTGGTGAGGAATGGACAGAGAAAGTCCTAGAGAGCTAGTTTACTTACTCTTGGAAGGACATACATTATGTTGGAAGAGAAAAGCCTAGATTTCAACCCATTTGAATTCCTTTCATTTCCTTTTGGGGCCCTTTACCATTTTTGTGCTCACTGGCTCCCTGTGTAGGATTTGCTTCCAGGACTGCCCTCAGACTGAGGGAAACAATTTTGCTTGCGTCACTGGAGGGCCAGAAGTGCCTGGGAATTTACATACTTCCTGCACAGCCCAATATGCACCATCCTTAACCAATGTTGGTGAAGGATATGAATCCTCCGGTTTTTTTAGCTCAGATTGGGACTACACTAGAGTGTGACCTAGATTGTCTGCAGAGCTCCCTGTGGGGTTGAGCCAAAGCAACTCTCATGCAAGTTTGTCTAGTATCACCCTGTTACTGGCCTCCACCCCCTCCCCCTTCCCAGGCCAATTCCCCCTCTACCATGCTAGTGTTTCCTGAAGCTACTTTCTAATGAATCACTGTCACATACATTTTTGTCTTGGGTTCCTTCTGAAGAATCTAATTTAGCGAGGATGAGTGGACAATACAGAGCCAGGAATGGCTGGGCTAGAAAGTGGAGGAGTTTGGAAAAAGAGTAGACCCAAGAGGAGGTGAGGGTACTCCAGGGAGTATAGGATCTCTGTCTACAAAGAGAGATGGTGAAAGAAGGTTTGGCTTTCATTATAGATTATGAGTAGACTCTTTCTGTCTTGCATTGAGGTCCCTGGAAACACATTTTGAGACAGACAGTTATATATAGATTTATTGGGGGGTGTTGCAGGGCTGATATGCCTTGTTAGTTTTCCTGGACTAGTATTTCTTCTGAGTACCATACTGCAATGAAGTAAAATAGTTCCTCATGATTTTTAATATAAGTAGTTCGTTTTCCCCAATACTTTCCAAGTGATCAAACACTTTTCAATCCTATACTTCTACTACTAAAACTATGTTATTTCTTGATTTTTTTTAGATGCTAGCAATTGGATCCCTACTATGGAAGATGGAAGATTATTTAACCTTCTTATGTCTTCCTCATTTCAATGACAGTCTGGAAACCCATGTTGTTCAGTTCCCAGTAAATTTCCTTGAAGTAATTTATTGTCCAATTTTAAAATTTCTTTTCTGTTTTTAGAGCTCTTATTATGTGAATGTTGGACCCCCTTAACTGATACTCTAATTTTCTTACCTTCTTTTATAAATTTCTATCACTTGGAATGGCATTAAGATTTCATTAAACTTTCTTCTAAATGTTCAATTGAGATACTTTTAATATATTTTATCATATTTTAATATTCAAGAGCTACTTTTTTGTTCTTGCTATGTCTATTTTTTTTTTTTTTTTCAGAAATGCGATATCAGTCCTAGAGCAGTGGCATGCCTGCTCTCAGGGACGGCAAGACAGGTGCAGAAAAAGTATAAGAAAGCCTTGAATACAACTATGTTATTAAATTGAAAGTAGACACATCAAAATTTCAGAATTTACCTACTATCTTATAGGAGGTGAAATATGTATATGTAAATACATATTAAAATAGATACTTTTTTTTTTTTTTTTTTTTACATGGGCAGGCACCAGGAATCGAACCCGGGTACTCGGGCACAGCAGGCAAGTGTTCTTACCTGCTGAGCCACTGTGGCCCGCCCTGATACATTTTTTTGCCAATTCCATCTATACCCTAAACATTTACACGTTAAAGTTGACCAAAAAGCTATTTTGGGAAAATAAGGAATCACTTTATATTTGTGACAGCCCTTATTATTTGAGCATATATTGGCGAAAGCACACTATAATTTTTTTTTCTCCAAGAACAGGGCAGTTGCAATATAATTTTTCTGGCTGGGCATCTGGTGGGTTGAAATTCTGTGATTAATACTTTAGCTAGAACATGGGTTATATTTCCCTCCTCCTGACTTGATTTTCTCTGTCATTCCCAGAGCCCTATGTTTTTCTCTGCCAAGGCCTCCTAACGGCCAGACTATCTTTGTGTGATGATTAGCTAGTGCCTGGCCATCCTCTAGCGGGTAGGATCTCTCCCATGAGACTGTCACAAGTCTTTTCTTTTTGCCATCTCAGCTGGCAGAGCCTTCATTTCAAACTTAAATATTTCAGCACTCTTCTCTTCTCTTCTCTCCTTAAGGTCTTTTTTATTTGTCATTTTATTTGCCCTTTGGAGTGGCATAAGGAACCTCATTCTCTGATCAGTGGATAAGAAACCCAAGGGATATAAACAATATATTGAAATCTTAGGAAAATTATATCTGATTGGTGAACTTGGCCTGCTTTCTGGGTCTACCTTATAAGAGGGGCAGGATTTTCCTCAAACAAATCTGGTTCTAAACATTCTGACAACAGTCTCGTGCGATCCTTTGTCACCTCAGTTCCTCTCAAAATATTATTCAGGAATTATTTCTACTTAAAGTTGTTTTAAAAGAATGTTTGCCTGTTTTTGTTAATTTCTTTTATTCCCCTCTTTTCTATTCCCTCCAGTCTATTCCTAGGATAAATTCTGGTACTATGCTCCCATTCTGTGGTAAACTTCCTCAGACACAGATTTACACTTTTCTTCGAACTCCGTATACTATAAATTCATGATGCAATGAATAATAATAATAATTATTAATTATAAATAACAATAATGGCCAGCAATATTGAGTCATTATAATTTCTCAGGTTCTTAAATGTATTATGTCATCTATTTCTCCCAATAATGAGAAAATAATGCATTTTATTTTCTGCTACCAAGTAGTCATCAAATAATACATACAATAAATCTCTCTCATATGGAACTGAATTTACAATGGCTTCAGAAAAGCTGTTTAAATATGTATACAGGTAAACAAATAGTATTTCCCCATAAATCAAGTTGATATAAATGAGGTTGAAATTTCCACATGATATTTATATAAAATATTTTTATTCCATTTTTCTCCTGTGTTTTGGGGGGAAATATAAAACCATAAGAAAATGGCACTGCACAGCATTGCCCATTTGCTTTCAGATCCATTCATTGTCCCTTTTAAAACTTTCCAAGCTCTTGCATCATCTCTTCTGAATAATTTGGCCAATGAGAGGCACACTGGGAGTATAGAGAAAGCAAGGTATTTCCTCCAATATTTCCAAGACTGGGCAGTCTTTTCTGCATGACCTCCATGGTTTGTGCTCTCTGCTGTATGGCTTCTCCTTCTCTGATCCCTACATCAGCAGGGCTGCCGCCATCATGTGAATTGTACTTTCCAGACAGCCCCTGATTCTGATATCTGGTTCAATATGTCCTTCTGAGCTTTCAGTTCTATGTTCCTTCAGCAGCCATCACTTAATGCTAATATCTGGGTTGTTGTACCAACTCTTGTTTGATTTTTCATCTCTTGTATCACCTGGGTAACTGCATATCTGCATTAAATTTCCCCTCTTCAAAATACGTAGAGTGATTTCTCTTTCCCTGACTGGACCTGAAATGGTACAATAGCCAAACAGAGTTTCTCTCCCTTAATTTTTTTTTCTTGATTTTTTCCATCAAATTTATAAATAATGCTGGAGTAAAACAATGGGTTGATTTACAAAAAATGTGGTTTTTCATCTTGAAATAACAGATTTATAGAGTACAGAGTGTTCTCATATATTCTTCACCTACTTTCTCTTAATGTTCAGTTTCCTTTGATATTATTGTCTCATTCTACCATGTTACATTTGACAAAATTGAGAAACCAACATTGGTACATTATTATTAACTAAACTCCAGACTTTATTCAGATTTCACCAATTTTCCACTAACTTCCTTTTCTATTTCAAAATCCAATCCAGTTTAGCACACTGTACGTAGTTATATCTCATTGGGATCCTCTGGCTTGTGACACTTTTATAGACTGCTTTTTATTTTACTTATGATTCAAACCATTTAAACTAAGATAAACTGATACAGAGTCAACTGCTTTTAAATATGGAGTCTTTTATAAAATCTAAGTACAAATTGTTAAGCACAGAGACTTTAAGGAATCCACATGAGAAAACCAATCAAAGCTTAACAAGTTTATTTCAGAGAGGGAAAGCAGAGAAAAAGCAGGGAGAAAGCAGGCAGGCAGGAGCCAGCTAAAGGAAAGAAAAATGGTTCCCTCTCTTGTTCTGGGAATTGTGTTTTAAAGGGAGAGTGACTCCAGGAGGGGAGAGTGCCCAGTAGGTGATGTGTAGTCCCTTGATTGGAGGGGGCTTGTTGACTCAGGGTATAATGGATTGCTGAGGTATTGAGGCACTATTCTCCTTTGATGTGCAGCTGTATGTATCAGGAAGGGTGAGGCACTGGTAGGGAGGGTGTTATCAGCAGAGACAGATTATGACTGTATTTCTAGTTATCTGGGATATCTTCATTTATCTGGAGGATACAACAGCAGCCAGTATGGCGATTACTTTGCATCTGGATCCTTGGACCAGCCAAGGACACTGAGGAGGGTGGCTGAAGGGGCTCTGTGTCAAGAGTTCCTTTTGCTCTTAAAATTCCTTTTCTGAGACCTAACGCTAATCAATGTAAGATATTGATATTCAAGACATTATTATTACAAATAATCACTGAAATTCAGTGAGAATTAAATGAAATAGCCTGAGGGTATTAAGCAATGCAATTTAGGAGGCCAGAGATATGTCTATTGTCTTTTCTTAAACAGCAGATTATACCTTTAAAAAGGTAAATTTAGAATGCTTGCCCAGCAGCAATGAAAAACAAGTGTTTGCCAGACTATTTTGAATACCATCATTTCAATCTTGTTGTATAATAGTCAGGTCTCTGTTTTTTCTTTCCTCTCTAAAAATTGCTTTAATCTTATTCAATCTTTGTAAAATTAGTTCTACTCATTGCTACCCTTACAAGTGATAGGTTGGTAAAACGTTGAAGGAAAAGTTCAAAATAGGCTGTCTTTATTTGGAAAAAAATATTTTATATTAATCATTTCCTTCTTTTTATCCAATTTTAATCTAACTTCAAATAATATATAAGATTAAATTTTTTGAGCAAAATTTTAAAGCTGAAGTGCTAGATAAGATGTAAAAGCAGTAAGACAATTAAGTACTTTTGAAGTTTTCTGAACCGTAGGCCTTTTTCATACTACAGAAATTGAAAAACAAAACAAAACAAACTAAAAAATATTGACAGAACCATGACAACTCACTGTGTTCATCCTAAATGACTTGTAACAATTTCATATGAATAGTAGAATTGCTTGGCTTTCTCTTACCAACTTGAAAATATTGAAGAAGCAGTTTGGTGTTCAGTTCTGTTTCCAATACCTTTATTATATAAGATAATTTGCATGTAGCCTAATAAATTTATCTCATTAAATTTTGTTTTAGCAAACTCCCTTGTTTCAGGGAAACTTCCTTGCTATTACTACCTGAGTTCAGATATAGAACTTTTCCAGTCATCCCAGAAACCCTTCTATGTGTCATGTCCAGACCTCAAGCCTCCTCCCTCCCATATAAGTGGTGCAATTACACTACTCCTAAGCCTCATGGTGTAACTGTTTTGTATATTTTAATGGTTTTAACACTCAGTATGCATCTTTAGATACTACAGTTCAGCTTTGGTCATTTTGTTAAATTATCTTTTAAAATGTCTTTTAATCTGCACGATCCTGTGCATCCTTTTCTTTTCCTTGTAATTTATTTTTTGAAGAATCCTGGTAGACATTGTAATAGTAAGGATTTTCTTGATTACATAATGTACGGTTCCATTCTATGTTTCTCTGATCTCTATACTGCCTGCAAATTGTCAGTCATATCTAGAAGTCTGATCAGAGTCAGGTTTTGTCTCTTCCAGGGCCATTTCATGTTTTTTTGCCTCATCTTCTGATGTTAGCAGTGTCTCATTTCATTAATTAATTCATTGTGTATTACAAAGTGATAGTATCCTTAGTATAGTATTTTGTATTTAATGGTAGATTAGTTTTAGAATTCATAGAGGACAGCTCTTAACATTTCTTTGGTCATCTTTGGCTCATCTGCCATTGTGTTCTGAAATCACTTCCCAGCTTCACCCTTGTTTTAGCTGTTCTCAATTGCCTTGTTGAACTATCAGTCAAGGAAGCTATAACACAAGTTATCTCCTTCTAAAACACAATGGTAGAACAGGCATATGATAGACATTTCCATTCCAAAAAAAGATAAGCTAGAGATAAAAAATCAGTTACTGTTCTGAAGTAGGTTAACTACTCCGCAGGGCAAAATTCATTATATTTCAAGGCCTGTAAGTAATATTCTGTGGCTTAAAGTTCTGTCTTCTCGGCCTACTGGGACAGTGACCCCTTCTGAACACTGGGGTGGTAACCCCACCCTCTTGGCTTGAGAAAGCCCCTTTGGTCTTGGCCTCTGCTTGTATGGCTCTGCCCTTGGAGTCACTCTTCCTTTGTTTTATCCCATCTCTGTGCTGTTCAGTCTGGGATGGGTGTGTTTCTGCTGCTATTAAATTCTGAAAATCCTTGGTTAGTCTTCTGTGTGATTTATATGGGTCTAAGTCATCCGACAAGAGAGTGTTCCACAGATCTCTCCTAGATAATTGGTTCTTTATTCTGGGTTTCTTCTGGGATGGTTAATTGGATCCATGAGCCCTACACCTAATGTCTTCAATAAAAACATTTGGTATTTTATCCATCCAGAGCATGCTAACTAGATAGGCTAAGAATTTTTCAAATCGTCAATTGCTAGTTCTTTTTGGCTTAGAACTTAATTCCTCAATTTATCTCTTACCTCGTGTATTTTACTATAAATGACAAAAAGAAACCAGGTTGGCAAGGCTAGGATTTGTAAGGTAGATTGGCAGGCTAGAAATCAGAGAGGAGTAGATGGTGTAGACTTGAGGCAAAATTTCTTTTTTCATAAGTAAAATTCCCCATTATTTGCTTTTAAGACCTTCAACTGATCAGATGAGGGTCCCCAAATCAGTAAGGGTAATTTTTACTTAAAGTTAACTTACTACAGACATTAATCAAATCTACAAAATGCCGCTACAGCAAAATCCAGACCACTGTTTGGCCAAACAACTGGACTTCATGACGTAGCTAAGCTGACACATAAAAGCAACCCTCAGCATTACCCTTCCTATTTGTGGTGGCTAATGCAATGCACCATTTTATAGTGTTCATTTGTTTGGTCAAGCAAGTGCTGACCTGTTAAGGTAAGGACATTTCATGTATTTAAATCATTAGCCAGTTTACTGTTTCTATGGCTGTGTACAGCTACAATCAAAAAAGAAGAATGCTTTCAACAATGAGAGACATCTTCTCTAATCAGTTAACGGCCTTAAAGGGAAAATTGAAGACTTCAGCAATCAGAAAGAAGACTTTCTATATCTACTTTAGTTAACCAGCTTCTCCTGAGGAATTCATGGAAAGCTTCATTGGAATTTCTAACTTGTAACCTGTTCTATAGAATTCAGACTTGCCAATTCAAATGGCTATGTGAGATAATTGTTATAATAAATTTCATGATATTTATATATTAGTATGTTTCTGTTTCTCTGGAGAACTCTAATACACTGTTCAAATTAGAGATACTTTTAAGAAAGTTTTTTTGGCATTTAAAAAAGTTTAAGTGCTTTCATATATTTTCATTTGTTTCATACATTCACCCATGTATTGCAGGGAGGGAGTGTCAAAAACTGCTATCCATACTGTTTGGATTAAGAAATAGGTATATTCCTCCCACGTCACTCAAGCATGGTTGGTAGGTTTTGTTTTGATGAGCTTGTCCTTTGTTTTCACCTGTCTTGGCTCAGTCCATGTCCATCTGTCCTGTTTTGAGGCTGAAGCTAAAAATGCAAAGCAGACACTCCCTGATGTGGAGATAATGGAAGGGTTTTCAGTAAGGTTGACCATAGGTATGTGATTTCAGAGGAGTTTGAAATTCTAATATGAAGATACGTGGACTCTTAATTCAATGAAATCTTTTTGGTGAGACATCTTGGGCAATGGACTTGAGGGCTAAGATTCTGGCCAAAAAGATTCATGTGAAGAACAATTACATGAAAATAACTAACTTCAGAGAAGCTACAAGGGGTTACTACCTCAATATTAGTGTACTTCTGGATAGGTGGGAATTTTATTCTTGGAGACATTGGAAAAAGATACCTAGGTCTTGGAGATAATTTTTTGAAATATGCTGGGGAGAGCCCAGAAAACCACGAGAGCCCATGAAGCCAGAGACCTATAGAGATGAAGAAGGAAAACACCCCCAAGGGAGCTTCATGAAACAAGAAGCCTGGAAAGAAAGCTAGCAGATGTTGCCATGTTTGCCATGTGCCTTTCCAGTAGAGAGAGAAACCCTGAACTTCATCAGCTTTTCTTGAGTGAAGGAATAAAATTGAAAGGTGTTTTTCTTAGAAAACTGTCATTCGTCAGATTTACCTGACCAAGAATTTGAAGATGTATTTAAAAAATTAGTCCTTGCTTTACACGGTTCCAATATGCATGAACATCAGTCACTACAGTTAAGTTAAATAACATCAGTCTGCCAAAAACACAGTCAAAATTTCAGTTACCACAGTGCTATGAATAGTTGCATAAAGTACAGACTTTGCTGCTAGCTCTTTCATCCATAAATCATTATGCAAATAACAAATGTGCATCATGATCAATTGCAAAACACAATAATTCCTTTAAAATCTGCTTTGGTCATGGAGCATCTGTTACCCAGTTCACAAACAAACAACAAAGTATGTAATCTCATAGCCTCGTTGTCTCTCAGTGATAAACCATGTGACGTTTTACAAAAATGGATAATGGAAAAAAAGAGGGAATTTGTCAATAAAGATGATGGGCTGATGAAGAAATGCAAAGTGATAATGCTGGAAATGAAATTGTATGTGATTAGAGGATTTGAAAATGGTGACAGCAAAGCCAAGATAGGAAGAGACCTAGGCCTGCAGGAAGCTACAGTACGAACCATATTGAAAAAGTTCGATAAATATAAAAAACAAGGTAAAGTAATTTTAACATCTTCTAGAATAAATTGCACTAGGAACAGAAGATAAAGCTGACTGTGGGAATGCTGACACTGCTGCTATTCAAGAGACTTTAGATATGCAGCCAGATAAAATTAATGAAGGTGACTTAAAGACATAAATGAGGAAAGTGGCTGTGATGAAAAAGGGTGAAGATGTCTCAGAGGAAGTGATTCCAACAAGAAGCTTCATATTGTTACTGGGCAAAGACCATGGATTCTTCAGCTCAATGCACTCAATAACCAATTCCTGAGACAAAGGGGTTTCAAAGAGAGAAAGAGTGTATTACTGCATGTGTAGCAGGACAGCAGACAGCCTAATGACCCAAAATCTGTCTCCCTGAACAAAGGGGATTTGAGGTTTTTAAGGATTCTAACAAGGGGAGATGAGGTCATTTCCAATAGTAAATTCAAGGCAGACAAGAAAATAGAGTTAAAAGTTAAACAGAAAAGAAAGCATTGCTAAAGTTAACATAAGTTGAAAGCAGCTATCTATCCTTCAGTGGCAGAGCCTAATGGAGCCAAATGGTAGAGCCTGGTGGAGCTGAAAAGAAAACATTGTTAGCAGAGGTTAACATAAGGAGGCAGAGCTATCTATCTTCTAAGGGCAGAGCCTAATGGATATGATTTGCAAATGTAAGGGGCTGAGACTAGTTAATGCCTGTAAGAAAATAACCAGATGAAGGGCATTACAGCTTTCACAGTCACACCAGCACCAGATATAAGATAAGGCCTTTTACAATTCTCCAGATGTCCAAACAGCTTAATTACAGTTCAGGGCTTCCAGGTCCTCTCCCTTGTCCATTCCAAAATCCCCCAAAAAGCAAAAGGAACATTTATATAATGATCCAGTAATTAAAATCATCCTTTAAATCCTGATTTCTCAGTTATAATATTAAAGGAAACCTTGAAGACATTTCATGACATTGAAAGTGCAAAAGATAAAATTTTGGATGCTCATCCAAACTTAGGAGTATGGCAGTTTGCATGTCATAGAAAAGATGGTAGCTCCATATTGTAAGTTATATAATGAGAAGGTAAAAGCAAGCACTGTTAAAACTACTCTTGATGAATTTTTTACAAAGAAATAAAATTTTAATTCTCAAAAAAAAGAAGTTTATTAAGAAATTGGTGATATTAGGTGACTTGTCTAAGGTCTTACATCTTGATAATTTTAAATTCAGTTCTCAAATTCAGACCCCTGGTACCTATTCTAATTCTCAGTATATTATCCAACTTGATCTTTTTTTAAAAAATATTTTTATTGATAAATCTTCACACACATACATTCCATACATGGTGTACAATCAGTAGCTCATAATATCATCACATGGTTGTGTATTCATCACCATGATCAGTTTTTTAGGACATTTGCATCACTCCAGAAAAAGAAATACAAGAAAAAAGAAAAAACTCATCCACACCATACCCCTTACCCCTTCCTCTCATTGAACACTAGCATTTCCATGTACCCAATTTATTTTACCCTTTGTTCCTTTGTTCCCCTTATTATTTATTTATTTTTTTCCATACTTTTTTTTTTACTCAGCTGTCCATACTTTAGATAAATGGAGCAACAGACATAAAGTTTTCACAATTACACAGTCACGTTGTAAAAGTTGTATCTTAACACAATGGTCTTCACGAACCAAGGCTACTGGAGCACAGCTCAACAGTTTCAGGTACTTCCCTCCAGCCTTTCCAGTATACCATAAATTAAAAAGAGTTATCTATACAATGCATAAGAATAACCCCAGGATAACTTCTCAACTTTGTTTGACATCTCTCAGCCACTGAAACTTTATTTTCTCATTTCTCTCTCCCCACTTTTTGGTCAGGAAGGCTTCCTCAATCCCTTCATGCCTGGTCCTGGCTCATTCCAGGATTTCTGTTCCACATTGCCAGGGAGATTTATACCCCTGGGAGTAACCAATATGATCTTAAAACAGGTTTTTTTATATCCTGAAGCAGCTGTACCCAAACTTTTATAGGGAGGAATTGTTTTTAATTTCAAAAATATGTGTGCCTTATATGATAACTGTAATTTTAGTATAAATTGATTGCTAATATTTGAAATAAAATAATTGAAATCTAGTATATGTTCAGCAATACAAAATATTTAAAATATTTTTCAGAGTAGAATTTATATTCACTGGAAAGCTAGTATAAATAACATATAGTATATTTCAATTTTTACTGTATATATGCAGTATCTCCAGTAGTTAACAAATTGTGTCTAAGGGGTTAGTGGCTTAATTCCTTGGTATTATTAACATTTTATTTTTAGGAAGAAATGGTTAACTTGAAATAACAAGTTATATACATATTTTCCTTGAAATGATGCTTAACAGAAAGGTAGGGGTTTAGCAACAAAGAACATTTTGAAGTTAAGCAGGCCTATTCCAACTTCCTTCTATGATCCTAAATAAAAGACAGACAATTCCAGGGTTTCTTTTAAAAAGAATGCTTTACAAGTCTCTATCAGAATAAACATAACTCATTATTTTCACTTACTTATTTTGGAGTTAATGTTCAAAATTCAATCTCGTGGGAGGTTCCTGGCTTTAGAAAGGCAAACGCAGTTACTGACATGAAGGATAGATCATGACTTGCATTGATAAATTAAGGTGAACGCTTTCCAAGTTCAAGTCATCTTTAGTTTAAGGATTAACCTATATGGTGCCGGTCTTAGGTAATGCGGTTGAGTTTTGAAGACAGAGAAGGATTGGTGTTATTACTTTTAAGTTGCAACTCAATGGCTTAAAGTTATTAATTCTGTTACAGTTCAAGGAAAATAGGTCCTTATGAATTGTAGCTCTAATGATTCTTTGTTTCCTAACATTAATGTATTGGGAAAACAATGTAGGATAATTGCCCTCTGTCATCTAGTATGCAAATAATTCATGAAAAAAGCTATATCAATATACCTGGACAAGGTCAGAACCAGCAAATGGAGTGAGATCAGGTGACCATTGTTATACAAGGAAATAGAGACAGTATCAATTAACAAGTACATGGTAATTTGCATTAAATTAGACTCTCTGTACACCTAAATTTGAGCATGGATTAGTCATGTTGCATGCAAGCTGGAGAGGTCTGTGAAGTGAATAGATGACCTAATATTTGTAGGAAGAAATCTTGACGACCCAAGAATTTGACCATTTCCATATCTTAGTAATTTTCCTCAGGGGATGATTTTGCCCCCATCTTTGTCCCCAGGAGACATTTGGTAATGTCTGCAAATATTTTGATTGTCAGGTTTTGTTGGCTGGGTGGTGGGGCTGGGGGATAAGAGTAGGTGATAATGTGCTACTGTCATCTACGTGTAGAGGTCAGGAATGCTTGTTCAATCCTACAAATCACAGGACAGTCCCCACAACAAAGAATTATCCAGTCCCAAATCAACAATGCTGAGAGATTAAGAAACTCTTCCAGTGTGATTTTTTTTTTTTTGTATTGCAATGATACGATCGGTAAGTTATAATATTTAGAATATTGTGTTTCTGAGGTTTTGGGCAGAGGTCTTCTGTTAAAATATGACTGTTAACTTCAGGGAAATTGTTAACTATTTTTTATTTTTATAAACAAACACTTCCCCTTAGTCCTTCCTCCCATACCTTGCTTTACCTTTAATCTGCTTTTTATTTCTGTGAATTTGGTATTTCTAGTCATCTAAGTGATATCATACAATTTTTGCCATATATGTCTTGCTTACTTCAATAAGTATAATGTTGGCATGGGTTACAATTCCACAATTTTAGGGTTTTACTTCTAGTTGCTCTAAGACACTGGAGAATAATAAATTTAATGATTCAGCAATTATATTTGTTTGTTAAACCCTACCTTCTGTGTATAACTCCACAATGACTTTTGATCTTTCTATCCCACTCTTTAGAGGTATTTGGGCTACAGCCATTCTAACTTTTTCATTTTGAAAAGAGCTGCCAATAATATGGGGTAGGTAGATGGAACTAGCTGATATTCTGGAGAGGCTGGGCTCTCTAGGTTTCAGTACTTGTCTGGTCCAATGACCCACCTGGAAGTTGTAGTTTTGGGAAAGTTACCCTAGCATGTGGAACCTGTGTAGAATTTTATATATTTCCCTAGGTGTTCTTTAGGATTGGCTGGAATGGTTTTGGTTGGAGTTTAGCAAGTTATGATAGGTAGCAACATCTAACTGAAGCTTGCATAGGAGTGACCTCCAGAGTAGCCTCTCAACTCTATTTGAACTCTCTTAGGTACTGATACTTTATTAGTTAGACTTCTTTTTCCCTTTTTTGTCAGGATGGAATTGTTGATCCCATGGTGTCAGGGCTGGACTCATCCCTGGGAGTCATCTCCTATGCTGCCTTGGGGACTTTTACCTCTGAATATCATGTCCCACATAAGGGGGAGGGCAATGATTTCACTTAGAGAGTTGGGCCTAGAGAGAGTGAGGCCACATTTGAGTAACGAAAGAGGTCCTCCAGAAGCAACTATTGGGCATACCTATAGGTAGGCTAAGTTTTTCCACCACCTACATAAGCTTCACAAGAGTAAAACTCTAGATCAAGGGTTTGGCCAATTGATTTGGGTGTCCCTAATGTTTGACACAGTATCAGGGGATTTTCTGATGGTAAAGTTTAATAGTTCCATATTTTTTCTCTCATCCCTCAAGGGTCTTTGTTAATACTTCTTGATTATCTGCTTAATATAATCTAGGATGTATCTAGGCATTACGTTAAACTATACAGATTGACGGCCCTCATTCTTATTCTGGGATCCCTATGTTTCAACTGTTCAAATGAGCTATCTAGACAAGTAGATTATGTGCTACAGAAAATTTAGGTTCTGGACAAAATGAACTTTTCTTCCTTTGGTCTCAAGAGTAGGTGCAGTTCTAAAATATAGACAATGTCTTCTTTACCCTTATGTTCTGAATTACCTTAATACCAACTTGATTGGCTTCATTCTTATCTCTAAATACCAGGTTATAGATATATAAAACAGCCTCTCAAAGTCCAGGAATAATAATTATCCCTGTGGACTAAATATGTCTGCTGTAAGAATTTACAATCTAGACCCCTATTTTCTTATAAGCATTTTCTACAGGAGACCATACAATATATGCTTTTTCGTTTCTGGCTTACTTTGTTTCACCAAATGTCCCACAAGTTTATTCACATCACTGCATGCCTCACGACTTTGTTCCTCTTTGTAGCAGCACAATATTAGATCATATGCATACACCATTGTTCACCAATCTACTTGTCAGTCAGTGCATCCTTCAGCCACCTGCATTCATTAGGCATCATGTATAATGCCTAAAGTCCATGGTCCATCAACACTCTCAGTTTTAGATAATTTCATTGTTCCTAAGAGAAAGACAACCAATAAATACACCCTTACCAAATAGGAAATCTAAACCTCCCCTTAACTCTTGTCCCTGCCCCCATTATTGACCCTGCTGTTGCTGTGGTACTAGTGATGGTTTCCTGTTAAATATAGCCCATAGCATACAATAGCAGAATTCACCCCCCTATACTCTGGATTTAAACACTCTTTGAACATGAATCATACATTTGAGGCAGTTCTTGCAAGAATCTATTTATATTTCTAGTGTTAATCAGTGGGACATGTAGGTCTATACAGCCCCTTTCAATCACATTCACCTTCAATATGGTAATATTACTTATAAACCCACTAGAAAATTGCCTTCACTTCTATCTATTCCCTTACATTTGAGTTCAACCACATTAGCTAACCGTTGACCCATGTCTAACTTCTGTATATCTCCAAGTCCCTTATATTCTGTATTATAAGCCTCTGATTTTACCTTTACCATGGTCATAAAAGTGGAGTCATACAGTGTCTATGCTTTTGTGTCTGGCTTATTTCACTCAGCAGTATGTCCTCAAAGCTCATCCACCTGTCATGTGCTTCAGGACATCATTTTGTCTTACTGTTGCATAATATTTCATCATATCCATAGCCCACATTTTGTTGGTCCACTTGTCTGTTGATCAGCATTTGGTTTGTTTCCATCTTTTGGTGACTGTGAATAATGCTGCTATGAATATTGATGTGCAAATGTCTGTTTGTGTCATTGCTTTCAGCTTTTCTGGGTATATACCAAGTAGTGCTATTGCTGGGTCATAGGGCAACTTGATATTTAGTTTCCTAAGTGTGCTGGTTTGAAAGGATTTGTGTACCCTAGAAAAGCCATGTTTTAATCCTAATCAATCTTGTGGGAGCAATGATTTCTTCTAATCCTTATTCAGCACTACAGATTGGAAACTTAATCAGGTTATCGCCACGGAGATGTGAATCAATCAATTGTGGGCATTAAACTTGGTTAGATGGAGATGTGTCTCCACCCATTCTATGAGAGTTTTAATTAGTTTACTGGAATCCTATAAAAGAGGAGAAATTTTGGATAGGGTACCTTTTGAGGATGAGGAGAGAGCCACAGAACCATGACTGAATGAGGAGAGAACCACAAAGTCCACCAGCCAGAGACCTTTGGAGGTGAAGAAGAAGAATGACCCTGGAGGAGCATCATGAAGTAAGAGGTTTGGAGAGAAAGCTAGCAGACATCACCATGTTCACCATGCGCCTTCCCAGCTTAGAGAGAAACACTGAATGTCATCGGCCTTCTGGAACCAAGGTATCTTTCCCCAGATGCCTTAACTTGGACATTTTTATAGACTTGCTTTAATTGGGACATTTTCTCAGCCTTAGAACTGTAAACTAGCAACTTATTAAATTCCCCCTTTTAGAAGCCATTTCATTTCTGGTATACTACATTCCAGCATCTAGCAAACTAGAACACCGAGGAATCGCCAAACTGTCTTCCATAGTGGCCGCAACATTATACATTCTCACCAGCAGTGCATAGAAGTGTCCCAATTTCTCCACATCCTCTCCAACATTGATAGTTTCCTGTTTAATAGCAGCCATTCTTAATAGGTATGAGGTGTGAGGTGGTATCTCATTGTAGTCTTGATGCGCATTTTCCTTTTAGCTAATGAGAATGAGCATCTCTTCATTGCTTTTGAGCCATCTGTATTTGCTCTTCAGAAAAATGCTTATTCATATCTTTAGCCCATTTTATAATTGGGTTATTTATTCTTTTGTTATTTAGTTGTATGGTTTCTTTATGTATACAGATATCAAACCTTTGTCGGATGTGTGATTTCTAAAATGTTTCTCTCATTGAGTTGGCTGCCTCTTCATCTTTTTGACAAAGTCTTTTGAGGTGCAGAAGCAATTTATTTTTTGAGGAGTTCCCATTTATCTATTTTTTTCTTTTGTTGCTTATGCTTTGGGCATAAAGTTTAGGAAGCTACCTCCTATTACTAGGTCTTGAGGATGTTTCCCTACATTTTCTTCTAGAAGCTTTATGGTGCTAGTTATATTTAGGTGTTTGAACCACTTCAAATTAATTTTTGTATAGGGTGCAAGGTAAGGGTCCTCTGTCGTTCTTTTAGCTATTGATATCCAGTTCTCCCATGCCCATTTATTAAAAAGACTATTTTCTTCCAGTTCAGTGGATTTGGGGTCAATGTCAAAAATAAGCTGGCCATAGATTTGATGGGTTATTTTTGTGCTCTTGATTTGATTCCATTGGTCAATACTTCTATCCTTGGGCCAGTACCATGTTGTTTTGACCACTGTGGCTTTATAATAAGTTTTAAAGTCAGAAAGTGTTAATTCTCCCATTGTGTTCTTCTTTTTTAGGGTGATTTTAGCTATTCAGGATCTTTTCCCCTTCCAGATGAATTTGGTAACTAGCTTTTTCCATGTCTTCAAAGTAGGTTGTTGGAACTTTGATTGGTACTGCATTGAATCTGTACATCAATTTGGGGAGAATGGTATCTTAGCTATATTTAATCTTTCTATCCATGAGCAGGGAATGTTCTTCCACCTATTCAGATCTTCTTTGGATTGAATATTTTTGTTGTTGCATTGTAAAATTTCTTCATATATTCTGTACATTAAACCCTTATCCAATATATGGTTTGAAATTATTTTCTCCCATTCTGTAGGCTGTCTTTTTACTTCCTTGGTAGTTTCCTTTGATACACAAAAGTTTTCAATTTTGATGAAATAAAATTTGTCTATTGCTTCATTTGTTGCTCCTACATTTGGTGTCATATCTAAAAATGCATCATCAAATCACAGATCATGAAACAACTGCATCTTTGGCAATAGTTTTCTTGTATGTGGTTTCTCAAGGATAAAAAGAAGAAAAGGAAGAAAACCTAGTATTTTAGAAGTAGATGTAACATTATGGATCAACTGAAATGATTTTCTCATTTAATAGGTAAGTAGATAGAAATCCAAAGAGTTTGCATGACTTAACCATAGTCATAGATTCAGTGGCTGGATTAGGCTTCCTAGTCTGTTGTCCTTCAAACTATACTAAGATAAGATTTTTACCATAGTTTATAATATAAAATAATTTAGAAGTAAATCCCATTGAAACAGGTAGAATCTCAAGTAATTGGCTCAGAGAGGAAGATAGAAATTTTCAGAATGGTTAAATTATTTCCTCCATGTGTATTTGCCAATTTTTAACAAAAGTTGCCCTTTAAATAAACCCTTTGTTCAGAAATATTCAGCAAACATTTTTTTCCTAAAAGAATCTGAACCAGAAATGCTAAGTGCTATGAGAGTTGAAATGTTACTTAAATTTGAGAAAAAACAATTTTGGAAACTCATAGACATTCTCATTCTTTTGATATCAACTTCTTTTTATTTACGTTTGATTATTGTCCTTCAGAGAAAAAAAGAGGAAAGAAAAGAGATGTAGTTCCAGATGAAAGCTAGAAATAAGATTTTACTATCCTCCATGCTTTGAGATGCGACTCACTGCAAAAAAACAGAGAAATCAGAGAACAATCCTTTACAAGTCCTTTACTAAGGATAATATTCAATTGTTAAATAAAATGGCCTGTTAGCTCTTTAGCTTATTAATCATAAATAAAAATATACATTTACCATATTTTACAGGTAATAATTAACTTTCACCATTTATTATAGTTGTTATCACTGTTGTAATACCTCTGGAAGATAAGCAGTTATTAATATCTTCTTTTGTACAGATAAAAGAAAGGTTAAATGATTTTCCTTTTTTGAGAATACATGCCTGGAAAATTATCAAACTGTGAATGAGTCTAGAGTCTCTGACTCTTTGTATAGATTGCAATTCCATTTGCTGTTCTACTCAGTTCATTAACTTAAAATGGAATTTTAGGTGGGAAACTATTTATGCTTTTTATGTGGAGTAAATTTGTATAAGGATTTATTCTACTAGTCCATGCACTTCCCAAAAACCAAACAAACAAGCAAAGCAAATAAAAACAAACAAACAAAAAACTTCAACAAATGGTGCTACAATAATGGGATACTCACATGGAAAAATAATGAAATGTGACCCCGCTATACAGCATACAAAAAAAAAAAAGAATTATTCTAATAACATCAATGAAGGTACCATATGTGCCTAACTTTATACACCCTTAGAGAGTCAATAAAAGGTGTTTTTTTTTGAAACTCAGAGCCTTTTAGTTTAATATATTAGTTTGTACATTTAATGTTTGGCTTTAAAGAAGATTTTGTGTTGAAGATTACTTTATGGGATTCTCTGTGCATAATCCAACCACTTCCCATCAGCTATCTTTCTCCAGATTATAAAACCTTGGAGAAAAGAATATCTAATACAATGTTTCCTTTATAGCATTTAGAAGATTTTGTGTGGCACGCAAGAGACTTTCAGCAACTATAAGATGCAAATACATTAAAGCATGAATGGGTAGACTGGTTGGTGTCTAGACAAAGTAAAAATACTTATATACTTTAAGTAGCATACAGGAGGACTAAATTTCTAGGTGACAAAGCATCACTTCCTTGAGTTATCTTTAGGACTGGGCTTATTATCTCCTTGGGGATGAACATAAATGGAAGATTCATTCCAAATGAATTAAAGCTGTGGTTTTAACTGAGGGTCTGCCATCCCTCTTCAATTCAGTGTCAAAATGCAATTGATATCTAGACAAGCTGGTCAATTTTTAAAATTAATTTATTTATATTTATGATACATAACCACATACAAACACAAACATTCTTATCATGCGATCATTCCGTTCTTGTTATATAATCAATAACTCACAATATCATCACATAGTTGTATATTCAGCATCATGATCATTTCTTAGAACATCAAGTAGGTCAATTTTGAGTTTATTCTTGGTAGGTAAAAAGCTGAAGAATTGAATGGCAAGCAGCATAGTTTAGAGAAATCACTTTTTCCTGGGCCGCCTTTCCCTATAGACATCTAGATAAAGTCCAAGAAGCAAAATGTGTCTCCTAAACATACCACTGTTTATAGAAATTTGAACTACATTCAGGAAAATATATTCATGAATTCATGGTATACATTAATGACAACTGAGAACATTAGTGCAGTCACTTTGAGGTGAACAGCAACCTGAAAGGTCTTTAAATGTAGAAATCTGAGGCTGAGGAACCTCAAATAATGAAACTCGAGTGGAGGGTTTTGCCATTTCTGTTTCAGGGAGCAGAGGTAGACAGGCAGGGAGATTGGTGCCGGTCTTTAAGGCAAGCCTCAGCTAAAATTAGTCCTTAGCAAAGCAAAAGAGATGGCTCCATGCAGTTGAGCACTCATATGTAGGAGAAAGTGGGTTTGATTTTCATAAGAATATATGAAAGGTAAGAATTTACCCTCTATGATAATTTTTCACAATGAGAGGTATTTCTAAAGGAGCCCGACAACCTTGCTGTTTGATACAAATAAAAATTTTTCCCAGCTGAATTGCCAAAAATGCACTAACCTATCAACATGCTAAACAGTTTGTTTTATATTATTCCCGTCATTTCTAAATTCTGAATTTTTATTTAACAGCTATGCTAGACTTCTTTAGGTCTTACTGACACAGCTGTTTCTCTCCTTTCTACTTGGGTTATAGATACTCACTTTGCAATTCATCCTATTGGTTCACATGTTCTGCCATGGCAGGGACTGAGTTGTCCACATCTTCTTATTTCTCAACTCACTCCACAAGGACTTTAATAGAGAAGACACAAATATTCTTTTCTGATTAAAGGAATGACTGAAGGGGCCAGAGCACAGAAGACTAGGCTAGAGAAGTGGGTAAAGACTATCTAGGACCATGCTAAACTATGATTATTTTTACACTTTCAGAAACTGAATGGAATTATAGAAAATTTGATTTAGAAGAGCTCACAGAAATCATTTAGTCCAAATTTATCACTGTAGCCATTAAAACCCAGAATCTCACACTAGTATTTGATCTAATTTATGAAAACAAGTTAAAGTATTCCAGCGCTGCTCCCTTTTCTTCCCAATGCAGTACTCTTTTTGTTTAATCAAATTTCAGTGAAATTTTTGACATTGTTTTAGTTATAGTGTCATATTTGTTTTGGTATTGAATCACAGAACATTGAAATTATACATAATGAGCTGTAATAAGATAAAACAGTCATTCTCAAGCTTAGGTTGCATTCGAATTGCTCAGAAAGCTTGTTAAAACAGGCTACTGTGACTCCCCCCCACCGCCCCCACCTCCGGAGATTCTGATTTAGGAGGTTTGGGGTGGAGTCCACGAATCTGTTTTTCTAACAAGTTTCCAGGTTATGCTGATGCTGCCAGTGCAGGGATAACACTTTAAGGACCACTGACCTAGAGTATCGTTTCATGTTGGTGCTGAGGAATAGAAGGAATATTACCTTTAATGTGGAAAAAGAGCTGTTCGTGTGACACTTCTCATCTCTCTGCTCTTTTAACTCCTTAATCTCTACATTGTGGACTGATTTCCTTAATGGATAC
>PVIY010000233.1:0-237901 GCA_004026745.1 Myrmecophaga tridactyla | reverse complement strand
TTAAGGAGATACATTTTAACTGAAGATTAAAGAGTTTCCCTTAATCTAACCAAAATAAGAATGGTCATCAGAACCAAGCAAGAGAATGGAAGTGTCTCTGGCTGGAGTGAAGTGGAAAGGGATATTCAGTTTGTGTCCAAGATTTCCAGTGTGGCTGATAAAAGACCAGATGAGGAAGATTCAAAGATTTCTAGGAAGAATGCAGAAATAGGTAGTCAAATGACCATGAAAGGAAAGGGCTGTATTCCCTTAGTATTTACATCCCAAACGGGGTACCCAAGTGTAGCCATTACATGAATGCTCACAGTGGGGGCAGGCATACAGAGAGTTGCCTAAGGTCTAGAGAAGCATCTGGAGGCTTTTCTGCTCTACATGATGTTTCTCAGCCATCATGGTTCTCATCTGTCCTATCTCAGATAAAATGATGGAATCATAAAACAGCTATTTCTTAAAACTCCGCATAAATTATTCCAAAACCTGAACTTATTGCAAAGTTTTCTAATCACCAAGAGACATCTACTGAACATATATGATGTATTCTAGCACTGACCTGGATTCTAAGGGGGATTCCAAGAGTGTGTCCTCTGTAGTCTGACCCTTAAGGAGCTTACAGTCAAATGTGGAAGATGTGGCTCTATGTGAAAGGACTGAAAGAACTATATGACACGTTACCATCACACACTGAATTGTGTGATGAGACTATAAATATAACTAAATTAAGTGTGTTAGTATTTCTAAGCATTTAGAAAAGTGCTGGCACTTAAAATATATAACAGAACTTTGGGAAAGTTAAGGAAACTTCCTCAAGGATGAAGAAGACAAGTTTGGTTTCCTTAAGTCAAATAACTTTGGATGCTGAATTTCCCTTTTTGTAAAAAGGGTATTATATTTTCCTTTTAAACTCATATAACTCTTAATTCACTTCTGCATTCCATCAACAGGTACTCATTGCATATGTTTAAAGCCTATGCCAGGCCTAAGGGATATAAGAGTGAGAAAAATTCTGTAATCACTTATACTGAGGGAACTTTTCATGAGAGAGATGGTTTCTCTCCAATCACCAGAGACTGATGAGAACAGAAATAACTTCAAAACAAAACCTCATGAGATAGGCAAGGATTTATAGGAAATGATTTATGGTGACAAGAAAGATTGAAGAAGGAAGTGACATCCCCAAGGAAGTGACAAGGAGGGCCTTGAAAGGAACGGAGAAAGCTGACATGGGGGGTTGGAAGGATTTTTCTGGCAGAAGCAAAGACATGATTAATGGCACCAAGGCATGACAGCAAATGATGGGTTTGGGTAGCAGGAAGCAAAGTGGCAGTACCTTTTATAAGAGGGAGGTATGTAAAGGGGGTTATTCTAAATATTGAAGATCTGCCAACAAAAAAAACATTCACAAGAAAAGGAAATTCTAATTCAAATTTATGATATATAATGAAATGTGGATAATATATAATAAACTAAAAAAGAAAATCAGAACCAATGGAAACACAGATAGAAGAGATGAATAACAAGGGAAAAGATCCTATGGGCATATGCTAGATATAAATGCCTATACATTTACTAAAATAACTTACTAAAATTAGACCACATATTAGGTTTGAACTTTTTGGCACTAAGAATAATCATACAAAGGAAGAAATTGATGTTCAGAGAAGTGCCTTGCCGAACGGCACACACTTAATGGCAATGCTGAAATCGATCGTAAATTCCAAACCTTGATCCCCAAAACCTATGCTTTGTCTATCACAACATGATGAGAAGTTTAAATCCTTTTTAAAATATAAGTGTTAATCCTAGATGTATGTTTCCTTCTTTATTCATCAGCGCCTTTCTTCCTCAAAGATCACATTTTCCTGAAAGCCCCTTGGTGGTATGATTCTTGAACCTTTGATTCTTTGTAGCTAAAGAAATTTTCTAATTTCTAGATGGTGGATCAACAACCAATTATTACTGGAATCTGTGAATAAGAGTGTATTAAAGTCCTCTGTCTTCTAGCATCTGATTATTATAGAGCTAAACCCAATACACGACACCATTGTAGAACCATTACCAACTGATTCTATATTACATCTTCAATTTACTCTTTCAGCCTTAGTTCCTTCTTCCTTTCCTTATATTAAATTGATGAAATATTTAATAAACATGCTTATTTTTCTAGGCATTTCAAAGAGATAGAAAGATGAGTGGGATACCATCTTTACTTTTAAGGATCTTAAGTCTATTGCCAATCATAAGCCAAGTGCAAGCATATAAAGTAGAAAAAGTTGTGCCACTCAAAAAAAAAAAATAGTAAATGCAGTGGGGAGTCCAAGGAAGAAAATTTAGGAGGACTCCAAAGAGCTCTGTGACTTAGCTGGGTACTTTCTTTAGGTCCTGAACATGTATTTTGTTGGCAAAATACATGCCATTTGTATTATCACTCCCAAAGTCATACCTTGATCAATATCACTAATAAATTATGGAATTACTCTTTTTTCTCTGAAGCTGAAAAGGACTTTATAAATTTTTCCAGACATTACTCTAAGAAATGCTACCATTTTATCAGAGTTACCAAAAGATAACAAATACTTGTTTTTTTTTGTTTTTTGTTTTTATCTGAATTATGAGAAGATGTGGGGTGGGGAGGATGGTAGAAGAGAAGGAGGAAATGTCAGTAAAGGCAGAGGTGAGAAAACATAGGCATGTTTGGAAAATTCCAAGAATCCCAGTTTGGCTGTCATACAAGCTATAAAATGGGACGCTAAACTGAAACAAATATAGATGTAAAGCCCTATTTTGGAAGACCTCAAATACCTGTTTGAGGAATGTGCACATAAAGCTACTCGGAATCTGTCTTAACTTTTTCCATCTCTGTACATTTGCCCCAGCATATTTGCCAATAGGAATGAATTTTTACTTTGCTTTCTTATCCCAAATTCTGACCATCCTTGCCTTAAAATAATTCCTAAACCCCTCTAATTCCCACATTTTGGCACCAACAATTATTATTGTATTTATTAATAACTTTTATGATGTGCTATCTGATACTGTTGGCTATATGTGCATATGTATATGACCTGTCTGTTTAGCTTATATGGAGCTAAATTGTATGCTCCTTTGGGCAGAAATTAACAATTTTCACAGATACGTCTGACAGAGGTTAAATAATTATA
Organism: Myrmecophaga tridactyla; assembly: GCA_004026745.1. Classification (NCBI taxonomy): domain Eukaryota; kingdom Metazoa; phylum Chordata; class Mammalia; order Pilosa; family Myrmecophagidae; genus Myrmecophaga; species Myrmecophaga tridactyla. Next base: position 234,743 of record PVIY010000233.1, on the reverse strand, counting down.
AGTGGTCATATGGTGAAAGGTTGACAAACTTGACTAAAATTTAGACAAAAAGAAAAAGAACTTCAAGATTAGCAAATTTTAAAGTTCAACATCCAGGCCCACATGAAAGTTTAAATACCCTCAACAGCCTCATAGCTAAAGGGAGAGTTGAATATAAGACTTATAGGTGACTGATCTTATAGAATCTGGAATTAATGCAGTCAGAGCAGAACAAATACAGTTGAATCAAAAAATAAGTAGCAAGTTTGAAAAATCTGATGAAGAGTCTCCAGATCTATTTTATAGGGCCTGGAGTTTAAACCAGCAGTTAAAACTGAGGCATTACTCTAAATCTAGAAAAGATCTCTATTGCACATTGGAATCCCATCAGAATAAACAAAATCCCAAGAGTTTACTGAAGATCAATAAATAGTCATGGGGTCCTGAAACATGTGAAGTAGTCTGAAGAGGTTACTCTGTGGTTTCTTGTAGTTTGGGGCGGGGGGGGGAATCAACTAATCTAGAATTCTACTGGAACACAGTTATTATACCACAAAGATGAATGCATTCTAGGTTAAGTTATGGATGTATTTGCTTAGAGTTATTTCTCATTCTATAAGAAGAAAAGTATATTTTTCTTGTGTATGTTTTTATTTTCAAAGTATCTGTTACAAATGTTTTCAACTTTATAATCCAACAGTAAATTTAATATTATGACTGGGTTAATTTTTTCTATCACCAGAAATATTTTTACTAGAAAGACACCATATTTGGTCAATGAAAATATTCAAGTTTGCAATTAGACCACTAATAAAAATTAATTACATATTTTTCATGTTTTTTTTCCCCTTTCTGCCCTATTTCAGACAATTGATAGGTCATAGCTGTTTTCTTATAGGAAACCAGTCAATGAGTTTGGTAAGAGTCAGAGAAATGGTCCCAGACCTAGGTAGGATTTGTCCTATTGTGTGGATTGTTTGGACAGATAGAGTTGGATAGGCTGTTCACATGTGTAAGGGGAATAGGCATCTCCAGCCACAGTTGTGGCTGAGGTTTGTCAGGAGAGGATGAAGTGGGTAAATGCAGATGATGAGCAAGATCCAAGCATGGCCAAGAATCTATATTTTGGAATCTCTCTGAGTGATGATTTTCCATTTGCCATGTTAGAAGATAGCATACTAGAAAGAGCAAGGTAAAGTCCCAGTTTCTTGGGAGCTATAGGAGTAGTCATTCACAGAATGAAAAGAAAAAAAAATTGAGAAACAAGATAGAATCTCAATTTGTAGAATTATATCTTTGAGTATAGTATAGAGCTTTGTCATCTGGTTTGTCTTATGGATGGTGAGAGCTAGGCCTCACCAGAATTCATTGTTAGTCCTGGTCCAGCCCCAAGTCAGAATAGTAGAGAGTGAGAATTCAAGAGTCCAATAATCAGCTTTGGAGTACCATGTCCAGGAGCAAATGAATTGCTACTAAAAAGCCCTTGCCCGGATTTGCCTGAGACCTTATAAATATTTTCTCCTTAAGTTGCATCTGGTCTTGGAACTGACTTTAGATGTTGTTATGAGTCAGGAACTAAGAAAAACATAAGCAAGGAGAAATTAGCTTGAACTGATATTTACTTCCTATAAACATAACAGAAATGTTAAGAAATGTTATTTATTCATATGTATTTGCTATTTTTTATGACAACTTTTCATCTGGGTAACAGCAATTATCATCAGTGACAACCAGGCCTGTTCAAAATATGTTTCATTTATCCAGGAGGAGTGTTCTAGTTTGCTAGCTGCCGGAATGCAATATACCAGAAACAGAACGGCTTTTAAAAAGGGGAATTTAATAAGTTGCTAGTTTACAGTTCTTAGGCCAAGAAAATGTCCCAGTTAAAGCAAGTCTATAGATATGTCCAATCAGAGGCATCCATCCAGATAAAGATACCTTGGTTCAAGAAGGCTGATGAAGTTCACGGTTTCTCTCTCAAGTGGAAGGGCAAATGGTGAACAGAGTCAGAGTTTCTCTCTCATCTGGAAAGGCACAGGGTGAACATGGTCAAGGTTCCTCTCTCATCTGGAAGGGCACATAGCAAACACAGCATCATCTGCTAGCTTCTTCTCCTGGCTTCCTGTTTCATGAAGCTCCCGGGGAGCCATTTTCCTTCTTCATCTCCAAAGGTTGCTGGCTGATGGACTCTGCTTCTCATGGCTATGTCGTTCTGCTCTGCTCTCTCTGAATCACCTTCATTCTCCAAAATGTTTCCTCTTTTATAGGACTTCAGAAACTTATCAAGACCTATCCAAATGGGTGGAGATATGCCTCTACCTAATCCAGCTTAACCACCATTCTTGATTAAATCACATCTCCAGGGAGATGATTTAATTACAGTTTCAAACATACAATGCTGAATAGGGATTAGAAGAAGTGGCTGCCTTTACAAAATGAGATTAGGATTAAAACATGGCTTTTCTAGGGTCCATACATACTTTCAAGCCAGCACAAGGAGCTTCAATTTTTGAGAGAAAAAGCCTTGATTGAGAAGTCAGAAAAACATGTCTGGTGTCACTCCTGTTACTCACAAGCTGTGTTTCTTTGTACAGGTCACTTTCCCTCTCAGGATCTTTCTTCACCTGTGAAATAAAGAGGTTGAGCTAGATGATCTCTATGGGTATTGTTTCATCTATCATCCTGCGACTCTATTAAGCAAATTTGACATCTGACCAAGCTTTCCAGAGTATTTACTGATGTATTTTTCCAGTGTATTCTACATGTAGAGATATTGGACAATAGAAACATGATTTGATTTTTAAATGGAGACTCTTGATAAAAAGGCTACATGATTGAATTCATCTCTTGGCTTTTCATTAGTCATACCTACCTGATTTTAAATGACAAACCTGTCTGCTCCAGGTTTCCTCACACTCCTCTAGTCTAGAAATCTTTCTTTTAGCCTCCTTCTAATTCATTAACTCTAATTTTGGTTCTAAACAATAGAAGCATGAGCAACCCTTAAGATGATGATAATGACTAATAACAATAACAACTACCTTTCCCAGAGAGTTTACTCTTTTCCAGATATTGTGATATGCACAAGTGCACATACTCATGTGTAACTCATATGATCTCATTTAATCCTCACACAACTCTATGAGTTACATGTTATTGTCTCCACTTTGCCTGTGTAGGTCAGAGAGGTAAAGCAACTTCCCAAGATCCCAAGTGGAAAGACACTATACAAACCCAGGTCTTTCTGACACCGAACTCTGTACTGAATCAGAAAAATCACAGCAAAAATCAAATGTGGAGATGCCAGTCTTCCTTCCATGCCAGGGAATTGCTCTTGGATATTTTGAAGAAGATGGGAAAGAGCCAATCATGGAGAGAAAAGACACTTCACAAAATGCAAGGCTTTGCATTCCCTATTCTTAAGTGTTTCTATCTGATTCTGCATAAAGCATCTTCTGACACCGCCACTACCCCCATGCACATATTTGTGGCATCCCATTGAGTAATCACTCTTTTCTACATTATATTCATCTATTCTCCAAGGAAAATTCTTTGTAGTAGTATAAAGTCAAGCTTTTTTATACCAAGCATTAAACATTTTAGCTATAAAAGTAGGTCTCTTATCACAGCTACTTGTCTCAGTTGGCCAGATTTAAATGCCAGTGAGATAAAGGTCCAGGCAATTTATTTCAGGGATTAAAAGCAAGACTCTGGAATCTGAATGCATGCTTTTGATCATAGATCTACAACTGCCTAGCTGCTAAGTACTTATTATTTTTGTGCCTCACTTTTCTCACTTGTGAAACAGGGATTAAACATAGTACGTACCTCACAGGGTTATTGTGAGGGTTAAATGCCTTAAAATGGTACCAGACACTGTACAAAAGTACTCAATACACTTTTGCTTAAAATAACAAGAACTTTTTGATTTTTTTCTTTTCCACTGACATATGATGAGCACACCTTAAATTTAGCCAAATGCTTCCTTGTCATAGCTATAGTTAAGTTAGTAAAGATAACCAGGGGAAGTAGCATCATGCAATAGAAATAACCTGAGATTTAGAATTTTTTTCAGGTATCTCTTGCTGTTTATTAAACTACTCCAAAACTTAGTAGTTTAGAACAACAACATCCATTATTTGCTATAATTCTGCAGTTTGGACAGTGTTCCATGGGAATGGTTCATCTCTGTGTTTTACTCCTTATATGGAAGTTCCTCAGGTGATGAGGCACAAACACAGATAGCAGTTCTGCTGAGAATACATGAAATATTAGATCAAAGAGCCTGAAGGAGAAGAGGGGACTATGAATGTGGTGGAGGGGCCTGGAATTTATCTAACCTAGGTTCCTACAAGGGTATGTTGAGGAATGGGATGAGAAGCATATGTATGGGTCCCAAAATCTTGTCTTTATTGTAATTCAGATAGGAGGGGTAAAGCTTTCACATAGATACTGGAGATCAGCAGTTTTAAACATACAGCATGAAAAGTAGATGTAGCAAGGGCCATTTGGAGAAGTTGAGGGAAGCTCTTATCATCAAAGCCATTTGGAGATACATACCTTACTAGTAAATTATGTGGTACAAAAGAGCAGAAGACACAAGGGCTGTTTGGAGAAGTTAAGGACAGCTCTTATCATCCAAACCATGTGAAATTGTATGCCTTGCTAGTTGCAGTTTTGCCCAGAACAGGGCAAAAATGATGAGGCACCAGATAAAATTTCTGTTACATCATTACACTCTGTTTCATGTAGGGCAGCTTGGCTAAGGTTAGCACAGTCTCTCATCCTCCAGGACCTCTCTGTCCTCAACAGCATAATTATACTTCACATAGAGGCTGCCTTCCAAGAGTGAAAGCAAATCTACAAGGCCTCTTAAGGTTTGGCTACAAAAGCTTACGTATTCTATATTCTATTGGCCAAAGCAATCACAAAGCCATCCCAGATTCAAAGGAAAGGACATCAGGAAAGGGCATCAGTCTCCACTTCTAGATGTGAGGAGTCAGATATGCATACATGGAAGGAAGGACTTCTTAGTGGCCAGCTTTGCAGAGCAAATCAGAACTGAGCTCCAATTTAATTTCCTCTACCTAATACCTATGTGAGTTCTATGAGTCTCAATTCTCTTATATTTAAAATAACTCATTTTAAGGTTGTGAGGACTAATAAAGATAATGTAATAAAGTGTCTAACACAACACATGAGTCATAGAAAATGCTAAGCACATTTTTATTTCCTTTTCTTTTTTCCATAATGACCTACTGAAGAACAGATAAAGATAAAAGCAGAGAATATTCTTTCTATACAAGTGAGTACAATCTTACTGCTCACCACTGAGTTTGTCCAGTTGAAGAGCTTTTAGCTAGGCACACAAATTTAACACCTGAAATTACAAGGGCCACTGCCATGACTTTTTTTTTTCTACATAAGTTATATTAGGAAATGCACTAGTCAAAATATAAATTTTGCACCAAATAAACATTTTTTGCTTTAGTCTCACACAGAAGTTGAAATTTTAAAATATTAATTACCATCTATTTTCAGCACCCTGCAGTAATGACATTCCTTTGTTCTTTCTCATGCAAAAACATTTCTAAAATTTGTACATCTAGTCACTATCATTATACACTCTAGGCATTCCTAGATTATACCATTTCAATCTTTATTGTCTATCTTTCTTTCTGATTTCATTTATGCCCCCAGCCCTCCTCCCTCTATCATTCTCACATTCAGCTCCATTCAGTGTTTTAACATAATTGTATTACAGTTAGGTAGTATTGTGCTGTCCATTTCTGAGTTTTTATATTCAGTCCTGTTGCACAATCTGTATCCCTTCAGCTTCAGCTCCGATTACCCATTATCTTACCCTATTTTCTATCTCCTAATGGTCTCTGTTACCAACAAAATATTCCAAGTTTATTCACTAATGTCAGTTCATATCAGTGAGACCATGCAGTATTTGCCCTTTTGTTTTTGGCTAATCTCACTCAGCATAATGTTCTCAAGGTCCATCCATGTTGTTACATACTTCATAACTTTATTCTGTCTTACAGCTGAATAAAATTCCATTGTATGCCATGACTTTTGACTTGTCACTTACATTTAAAATTGCCATTTATTGCTCTGTCTGTGACTTGCTAATGCATATGGTACATCTCTCCTAACTAAGAATCAGAAATGTCTAATTGTGTGGCAGCCTCTTTCTTTGAGTCACCCCCTTACCCCAAAGTGAATTTCACCTTTGCCTAATAGCTTGTAGTTTACATCAAATCATCTCAAACATACCATTAATGTTTGGGAAAATCATGAGCAGTTTTCACACAGATGTGGTTATAAAGGCACAGTCATAGCACTTTATTTAGGGAGACTCACTATATGATGGTAGAGCTCCATGAACAGCTTTCAATGCCTTATCTTACTCTAAGTGGTTAGTCAACATGGTTTTCCTGCCCTGTATAATGACATTTTTGGCTATAGTCTTCCTATTGAAACTCCTCCAAATACCACAGCAGATGGTATTATTCAATATTTGGCCCAGGTTTTATACTTTGTGGTGGCCAAAACCCATAAAAAAAAAAGATATCTAGAATTTTGACCCTTAAAAATAAAGTTTAGTTGTAAGTCACATCACCAAAATTCAACATGGAATAAGATAACATCACATACTTTGATTACAACAGTAACAGAGAGGATTAACATCAATACTGATTCAAAGGAGAGACATTTTCTGCTTTTCATCAATTTTTCTTTTCTTTTTGGTATTACAGAGCTACTTCATTTAAATCAATCATGTCAAGATACATTTACATGATTTAAATTTGAGATCCTGTTTGTAAGGGGTACAAGCACAGTTTGGTGGATATTCAATATTTCACTTGGGAGTGTTTATCACAAATGATGGGATAAAGGTGCTTCCAATTAGAGTCATTTGGGAAATGTAAAAATGGAATTTCTGGAATTGGATTTGGAAATAACTGCTCTGTTCTTTGTGATTGATGAGCCTTAGGCAGTGTTACAGTGTTTCATTAATGTCATCATTTCGTTTCACGGGTTAGGTGCACACTCCTTTTCTTCCACAAAGAAGAAGGTCACATAATTTCTTCCCCAGTCCTTTTCTTATTTCCCCAGAGATCTGTTCTTGGAAATCTTCATGCATGCTAATGAACTGGAACTGAAACCTCTTTTAGCTCAAAGATGAGTCTCTGAGAAAGGCCTGAAGTCAATAACATGCATTTATAAGACTGAGTCTAATTTTGTTCCAGAAAAATACTAGGGGAACCACAATAGTCCAGCCTCAGCATTTGGGCAGACATTTCTACCATACTCTATTTCCAGACTATCACTAAATTATGCAACAAATAAATGTTCTCAAAGGAACTTTTATGCCTATTACATATTGAGTTATATTTATGGTACTCTCTGAAACAAATACATTTTTAAATATATGCTACTGAGACAAATAAATAGATGTCTCTGATATATAATAATCTTTAGTTAAGGAAATAACCACATTGCCCTTATTACCCTTTAAGCCAGTGGATTTTCATGCTCCTTGGACTTCTGAAAAGTCTTCAGAAATTTATTGCCACAGTTTCTCTTAAGTACTTAGAAAGTTAAATGGCCAAACAGTCCATGTATACACACACACACACACATACATTTGTTTTTCTTCTTTCTTTACTCATGCAAGTGTTTTTGCTGAAGAATATCTATACTTGGCTTTGTTTTCTCTGGCTCCAGTGTTCTCGATATTCTACCAGAAGCACAATTCTTTCTTACACTAAGAGATTTGAAATGGCATTCAGGATATTGCTGGCATCCAACCTTCTTTTTACTTGACTATCTATCTCATCCAGTACATGTAGTATGTACAATAAACAGCACTCTGTTTTCTGACAAAACATGCCACCATCTTTTAAGTGGTCATCCCTTATAGGACTGCTGGTAAGATTCTATTTATTCACTATTGCCTTCTTGAATTGAATAAAGTACCAGGGAGAAGACCATAAAAGAAAGGCATGAGCTTTCCTTTTTTCAGTTTTTTTTTTTTCCTTCCCTGTATTTGCTCCACCTCCCTCCAAAACCTGGTCTGTATCCCAGCACACTGCTAATGAATGCTAGCAACTGCCTCAGTAGTGATCCCATTTCTCAGCTAGCCAATGGGGTATTACCAATGAGATATGGATTTTTAACTCACCAGGGGAAAAAAATTATAGCTCTGTTTACTTGAAAATCACATCTGGACAGTATGTGTGAAACTGTTCAAAAAATAAAGGAACAAGATAAATACAATTTGCCCCTGAGATCTTTGTATTGTCTTTAAGAGGAGTGTACAGATGGTATAAAATGCACCATTGTAAGTGTAATATTTCTGCCCAAGAAAAATTTTCTTTCTTTACAACCATTTGATTTTAAAATTACCAATGATAGAAAACAATAAGTGCAGCCATCTCTTCCTATAAAAAGAAGTAGAAAAATTGTCCCAAAGTCTTATCTTAGACCTTGTTCCTAAACTTCCTGCATTATCAGGTTAACATAAAACATATAGTTCTTATAATAATAGTGTGGAATCAGATTTCTGGACTCCACATTAGGTTAGAATAGACACTTGTGACCAAGGTGAATGTCTGCTAAGATCTATGATATCCTTAAGGCCATTGCCAAGCAAATGCCTCAAGGAATGGGGCGCCTGTCCTTAAAGCCATGCCAGGAGAGATTCCATAATAATACGCCACTACAAATAACAACTGTATCACAGTGAGACTCCATTTCCATTGGCAAAAATAGACCAAGAAAATGAATATACTATACAATTATTGTGCTTTTATCATACCCAGAACTGGAAATTCTGTTTTTAATGTCAGTTTTGGGGAATCAAATGTTACCATTCATTCTTTTATAGAAGGACTCATCTGGTGTTATAATCAAAATGTCAATTGCTACAGCATTTTTTTTAATATCAGTTGTGTGCCAGACACCATGCTCTATGCCTTGATGACTGTATGGATGAGAGCAGCCTTGACGGAAGTTAGGTACTTCTAGCTAGTAAAACTGTCTTTCGTTACTGAATGTGTGACTTTGTGAGGGAGGTGTCCAGGGCTGGGAAAAGGGGAGAGATGGGATCAAGACATCACTGAGCAGAGTGATTAGCCAAATCAATGCCGGAATCATATCCAGATTGTCCTGACCTTTTACATAGCCAGTTAAGCTAAGTATATGGTCAAATTGTAGATGTTTCCTTCATTTTTTGTTAATTAAATTATTTCCCTTTCAAATGTTGGGAATTTGGCCCAAAGTTTAAAACTAAGGAAATAACGATGAGATTCTTTTGACGTTCCACGCATATATTCTGACAGATCAGATATCCCTATGCTTAGGGTCAGAAAACACACAACAGTGTGTGCATGTATTCTGTAACCCCCTCCAACCAATTTCATGGGTGGAAAAAATTACTATAGTTAGAAATATAAAGGAACTCTCATCAGTACATGAAATAAGTTACATAGATTATAAAATGTAACATGGTTCTATTGATATGTGATGTTATGAAAGTGGAAAAAAATAAGGAAGGGGCTAAATCAGTAGCATTCTGGAATGACTTGCTCTTTTCTCCCTGAAGAAAGTCAGCAGAAGAAATGCTTGCACATTGTTAATAAAAACACTTTTCTGTAGCACGGTAGGAAAAAAGAATTAAAGAATTAGGAAACAAACGCATCTGGTTCTAATTTCATATGGGCCTGTGTGACTCTGGGCAGCTTGGAGCGCCTTTCTGATTCTTTGTTTTCTTATATACAAAGTAATAATGCTGACACCTATCCAACAAGATGTGAGTGTGGGAAATCTCGGATTTATTTGGCACTTAGCACCAAACTCTTTTAATCTTCCTTCTTTCAATCCCGATGTTTGTGCATTTAGCCCTGACACTATGAGTTCTTAGCACTCAGTATTTTAATAATACTGAAAAGAAAGATTGTTAAAAAGAAATAGTAAAATCATATAGCTTGGAACTACCTTTCCTGAAAATTATTTTAATAGATTTTTAAACTAGCTATCTATAGCCAAAGATGGACATTCAGAGAGTATGCACTAGTGTTTTGTTTTAAGCTTCCTTATATACTGTCTGAAGATACTTTAAGGCATTAAAGTTAGAAAATTAAACAAAGCAAAGAGCAGTATCACTTGCTAATTTCATGAAGGCAAAGATTATATTTCCTTCCAGCTTTGATTTTTCCAGTAAATCAGTTCAAATTTTTATCTTAGTCACTCTCATATGTAAAACGAAAATGATGGCATTTATTTTGGGCAATGTGAAATTTTCAATTCTTAGGAATTAAAAAATGTTAAATATTACATTTTTTCAAGATATTTATTTTTAATAGCAAAAAAGGTGAATATGTAATTCAGCAATTCTGAAGTTTTCATGGTTATTATCACTGATTCATATTCTAGTGGAGCAGTGATGAGAAATTGGATTTTTAAGTGCCAAGTTTTTCTTTATTCACTAGTCTTTTGAAAAGCTTTTTTTCCCCCTTAAATAAAACGATCTTTTCAGAGATGTATTTCATAAATCTTTGGGTTTTTCTCCGAGGAACATTCTTGTAAGGGACACATTTTAGACTCCATTGTCTTATTGTCTTTTGTGGCCCTCTGCCAGGAAAGCCAGCTGATTTCATTTAGATTGCCTATCTGTTAGCTGCAGGAGCTCCAAATACAAAAAAGGACTAGATCCCTTTGTTTTCCTGAAGGTTCCTTGGGAGTGCTACCAATTGCAAAAGTAAAACAGGATGCAGCAAGAAGTAAGGATAATCAAAGATAAAGAATTGAAACTTTGTGAGCGCAGGAAAAAACCAAAACTCCTAAAAGAACACGTTTGGAATATGCCTCAATCATGTCAGGGGAGTAAAATCAAAGGCATTTGCAGGTATTTAAAAGGAACTTTCAGTTTAGTTACAGTAAAATATGTCAAGGAATCTATATGCTGCTAGGAAAAAGCCTCTGTATTGAGCGGCAGCACGTACACACTCTCCCCCTAGCATTTTTTCTCCCTTTTCTCTGTTTCCCTTTATTCTTATTTCTTTCTAGTTTGTTTTAGAGCATTTTTACCATGAATTTACAGTCTAGAATTTCATTTTTGCTTGGGGATCCAAACATCTGCTATCAATGAATCTAAAATATAATTTCAAGGGGGAATATAACCAAAGCATTTCTCAGGTTCAAGCAGACAGATTCTAAGTAAATTGATGTAGAAAAGTATGGTGATGTGAGGTTGTTTTCTTTTTAATCCAGGCAGATTCCGTTATTTCTTTTATTCCACATAAAGCACCCTTACTTTGGTTGTGAACCATTAAACAATACCATCCGAAGCACATACAGAGAGCTCTGTAGTCTGGGCAAGAAGAATCTTATAAATTGAAACTGTAGGCTTTTCTCCATAAGCTGGTTTGAACTATCAGAAGGATGATTATGTGTTGGTTCCACTGGAATTGAACAAGGGTCTACAAACATTATTAGTTTTGTTTTGTATTTTTTTCCTATTTTGGATCCTAAATTGCTGTGAATGATAATCACTGCATTGCTGCAACGAATGCAAATCAGACTGCTATTTGGTAGAATACTTGAAACCAGCGCAGTGAAAAAAAGGGGAGACTTTTCTAATTTAAATTGTAGGCCCCAAAAAAGAACTCCTTAACACTGAAAATTTCCAAAAAATTCAGCGTTAGCAAGTTCTTCCCCCTTCTCTCTGTAGCCTGTTTTTTTTTTTTTTTTTTTTTGGTGTTCAGCCACTAGAAATTAAGACCCAGTTTCCCTGGCAACAATAACTGTGATGCAGAAGTCCTCACAAGAGCTCCCTCATCCAGATTGTTAGCTATACAAATAAAGTTCCACAAAGAGTTTGCCTCAGAATAAAAGAAAAACAAAAAAAAGACGGTTCCCATCTATTGTGACAGCCATTAAGGTATTATTCACAGTACCTCCAATTGGACAATGTGTTTTTGTGATGAATTGAATTACCTTAGATTGGTTTTCCACATCTTTTTGTGCTCAGGATAGCAGCCTAGGCTTTTATAGTCTATTTAGTTCCCTCCTCAGTTCCATTAGCATCAATCCTTTTTCTCCCTGGTTTGTTTTAGAGGAAATTTACCTGTTAAGTTGCCATATTACCTTTTAAGGGGGCACTCCTAACTTAAATTTAAGTATAGCTCAAAGCTTTCAAAATAAAGCTGTATTTTTTTTGTCCTACCTTAGAAGGAAATACAGTATTTCAACCTGTTATTTGACTTATAAAATAAGTACATTGAGGTTGGAGTCTTTCAAATTTTATTAGAGGCATACCCTAAACATGTTCTTTTAGGATTTTCAGTTTTTCCCCTGCTCTTACAAAGGAATTTAGCCTCCTCAATGTTTAAACTCTTTATCTTGGATTATCCTTACTGCTTGCTGTATCCCATTTTTCTTTTGCACTTGGTAGCATTCACATGGAAACTTCAGAAATCTGTAGAGTTTTTGTTTTGTTTTTAGTTTTCCACATTGCATTTACTCATCCTTTTAACCATGAGAGTGATAGAGGTGATTGGTTTTAATTTTACTAAAAACAGATTGTTAAATATTTTTTAGACTTTTAATTAGCTGTGCCATCTACAATTTTTGCCTAAAAAGAAATCCAGATTAAGCATAAACACACCTCTAAAATTAATAAATCTGGGGGTGGATAACTGACATCTTCTCAGAAGAAAGAATTAGATATCAAGCATGATATATGATAAAATTAATAATAGCAGCCATTCCTTGGGTATTTACTCTTTGCCAGCTATAGTATTAAGTGTTTTACTAAATACCCTTATTTAATATCACTACATCCCTGTACATTATATACCATTGTGCCACTTTAAAGATGAAGAAATTGACACTTAAATTGTATGAACTTGCTCAGATAATATATCTATTAAACTTTAAAGCTATAGTTTAATTTCAGGAAGTCTTGTTCTGGAGCCATGCTTTTACCTACCTTATTATGAGTAAAAATTACATTTTGAGGTGATTTTCCAGTAAAAGGTACATTTTTTAATGGATTTATCCAAATTCCCTTTAGTTTCTCTTGCAAAAGTTAGACCAACTAGTGATTGTAGCTTATGGATGCAGAGACTCTAGGATATGAAACGATTCAAATGAGTTTGTATCCCTAACTTCAGCCTTTTAAACATGGGTCTCTAACTCCCTGATCCAAGAGCACAAGACCTCATTTTTCCTGGATAATTGCTAATGCTTACATACTGGATTTCCAAGATATCTCAAGGTGGACCTACTGATAATGAATTGGTAACTATGACTTGATCATATGGGATTTTTCATTTAATCCTTTGTATTCATTCCAAAGGAATACAACTCACTCAGATTTAGGAATACAATTTGCTTATTCAGTAAGTTATTATCATTTGAGTAATATATACAAAGGCTTAGGCCTATGGATATACCAAGATGGTCCAAATATTTTCCTTGTTTTCAAAGAGTTAATTTAGGGCTTTTCCATATCATGGAATTTAAGCAGAATAGAACTGGACTGGATATAAGGATATGTGGATACTAAATCTGTTTGTGCTATTATTATCTGAGTGAATTTCTGTTATGATTATTGTTTCATTTTTCTCAAATGTAAACTAAGGTTGTCTGATATCTTTATTTTTCCAAACCACAATTCTAGCTTTCTAAAAGATTCAAAATGTTCTGGGTTGCATAACTTCACAAGGTTACTGGACTTGTGGTTGCTATCCTTGGTGCTGAAATGCTTTTCCTAAACTGTGGTTCCTTTTCAAGGCTGGTTGTGTGTTCTTCCAATATCACAGGCTTAAAGATGTGATCCTCTTTAAAACAAAAAGCAAACAAAAAACTATAATTTTTTACTTTATTTTCAAGGACAGAATGTTTTAACCAACATTTTCTTGACCTCAGGCAGGTAAAGATTCAGGGACCAAGGGTAAATTATGCAATTAACTTCAAAACTCTTGCCATAAATATGTAACAACAATTTCTTTAGAAGATGCCATATTATTCATATTATTTGCCTTGTACCATTAAGTAGACTAGAGCTCTTTTACCATTTAGTTCCTAGACTTCATTGCTGTATTATTCATGGTATGGATCATTTTCTATTTTGCAATGTATTTATTATATAATAATCATTTCTCCTTTACTAGTTGTGTACTCCATATATTAGGAAGTTGCATGATATATTTTAGTAAATATCCAAAATAGTTAATATAAATACTCATCAATTATGCAGCATACTGTTACTTTTTTTTTTTTAATTTGCATATGGGCAGGAGGCACCAGGGACCGAACTCCAGACCCCCAGCACGGCAGGTCAGAGCTCCGCCTGCTGAGCCATGGCAGCTGCCCCATACTGTTACTTTTTAATAGTGATTTTGAATGCATATGCACTTGTATATACTTAGACTGTAACCATATTCTGTTCATCTCTGAAGATCATATATCAGTTGCTAAAACTTCCAAAAACTACACTAAAACGTCTGTTTACAATGCCCACTCTCCAGCTTTCAGATTCCCTGTGTCAATCTTTCTTCTATTTGTCACCCCAAAACTGAATATCTCATTGAATATGTTATTGCATTGTTAGAAGAATTTTCTTGTCCTTATTAAACTAACATTATACTTATAAATTAATTTGGATGAAAAAATATCATTGCAGTTTTGAAAAATCTAGAGAGAACTTGATATTTTGTTTTATTTGCATTATCTGATTTCCAAGTAAATTTAAATCAATCTAAATAAAATCAGCTATTCATTTAGAGAAGTATGACATGCAACATTTTCCTATTATTCCTCCAAATTCAATCTATACTCCTCACTCTCTGGACTCTTTCATACTTCATGTCTTAATTTTTTCTGTTCCCAATTCCTATTATCATTATACTTGTCAACCTGGTCTTATTGATAAATACTTATTTGTCCTCTAAAACAAGGCTTAAATATCAACTTCATAAATCATGATTTCTCCACATATCACCTATTCTTTCCTTCCAAGTGTCCCTAAAGTCCTTTGTATATCTCTATTACAGCATTATTTCCTATTTTTAATAAGGAAAGGTAACTATATTTTATTGAGCAATTAATACAGGTGAAAATCTTTACATGTTATTTTTAAATTATGTCGATTGCATTTCAATTACTTTTTTCATTCTCCCTCTTCCTAATAGAGTTTAAGCTCCTTGAAGAAAGGTATAGTAAATATTTTTGAATGAATAAGAAAATAATTTGAAGAATAATTTACCCTGAACTAGCTATATTCATTTTGATTATACCCTTCCTAAAATATTATTATAAATTAGTAAGACAGCTGTCTAGAGCGAAAAGTACCCTTGAGTAATTTTTCTATATATAATTCCAGTAAATTCATATGAGGATAAATATTTATTTCTGCCTTTTTTTCTTATCATTGTTTTTATAGCATTGAGCAGAAAACAAAGCACAGGCTTAAGTCTCATTTAGACCTGGAATGGCTTTCAGACTGATCCACATGTGTGAACTTGAACAAATTGCTTTACTTTCTAAGACTCAGTTTTCTCACCTAAACAATGTGGGTAAAATATTTATCTCACAGAGTTGACTATTAAATGGAATATCTAATAACATGCTCGCTCAGAGTGGTACTTGACAGTAAGTACTTAATAACTGTTAGTTCTCATCCTTTGTGAGACTTATTGCCAGGAACTAATAAGCACTACTGCCCTTTTATTCCTAATAAACCTAACAGGGTAAATAATGTGGACAGCACAAAATTGCCACTTGTTCAGAAAGTTATGCTCCTGAATGAGATTCTAATGCTGCTTACTCTTCCCTCTCTTCTTGATGGGCTTGATGTTACTCGCAGACCTTTCTGGGTAAGATGAAGCTGCCATGAAGTGAGTATAAAGGACCAATGGCTATTGTAAGGAAAGGGGAATTTTCCACTGCAGCCTCCTGACATGAAAGTGTATCAGAGCATTAAATCACTGTATCAGGTATGACATGCTGTTTAATAGTTCTAGCACACTTGGCTGCCTGAAGACTCTTCAAATGCAATTTTATCTGAGAAGAGAGATTTAGCTTGCACCCCTTTTCCCTGGTCTTTTCATAAGGGAAACAACCTAATTACAACTTTAAAGAGACCTCGGAGTCTGTGTTTCCTTTCAAAGATGGCATTTGGTATTGAGTCAATGGATATTGTAGCTCTGAGAGAGCTTTCAGAATCAAGTGAAAAAAAGGAAGGCTCATTCAGGGAAAGCTATAAGGCCACATCTACATCCATTTGAACAAGGTTTTGGCACTGCCACTGGCTTTTGCTCACATTTGTCTCTGGGCATCAATGAATTCACACTGCTGTTATCCTCCTATCTGTGTTCCCTTTAGAAAAACTCTTATAGACTGTACTTTAGGCCCTACAATTCTATGTCCTGAAACCTGAAGTATGTCTCTGAAATGACTGCCTTTTTCTTAGAAGGGATAGCTGTAGGGGAGATTTTAGTAACCGTGAATTTTAGGTTTTGATGGCTGACCCGTTTTCAAGTATGACCAGGTGTATATACTTAATACCTCAAAAAAAGGCATAAACTCCCCCAAGAAATGAAGCATGAAGGAGCTCAGAGGTTTCTATCTACAATTGTGCTGATGAATTGGCACAGGTTCCCCTGCTTCTTCCTATACGTGACTTTAAAAAGGTTTAGTTTAATATGGTTTCTGAATTATCATTATGAAACACTCTGCCTTTAACTATTGGGAGAAAATAGGTAACTATTGGAATTAAACAGCAAGAATTATTGAAATAAATAGATGGGATGGCTCAGAAATCTGCCAAGTTGTGAGATTCAAAGTTTTTTTTATAGGGTGAAGAAACCTTAGAGATTTTCTAATCTAACAACATGAATTACAGATGAAGGATTTGAAATATAAGGCTAAGTAACTTTCCTAAGGTCAGAATATAGTCTAAAATAAGAAATTTGAATAATAATGCTGAAGAAAAATGTTTAAAATGAAGTTTTTACCAAAAAAATTATTTGAAAGTAAATTTCTACCTTTAAACGCCTAAGCACTGTGGCAGATCCTGGGGATATTAACACTAAGCAAAACAAATATGATTCCTGCCTTCATAGAGGTCTGACTTCTGGGGGGAATACCAAACAATCATAAAAATAAATGTAAAGGCATGACTGTGGTGCTTGCTCTACATGAGAGGTGTATGGCACTATGAAAACATATTAGAGGGAGTTCTCAAATTTGGGAAGTCAGAGAAAGATGTCTAGGGGAGGTGCATTTATATCTGGGAAACAACAAAGAAGGTTAAAAATGAACCAGGATGAGAACTTAAGGAATGGATAGAAGGGACAGAGTTGGGGGAGTACATGGAGCATTTTTGATAAAGAAACACTCTGCAAAAACCAAGAATAAGCTCATCACCTTTTGCATGGTTAGTGAGTAATGGCATAAGCTTTAGAAATAAGAGTCAGGTGAAGAGGGAAAAATGAAGTAAATTAAACAATATTCATTTACTATGAGCAAGGCACTTTTATTTGCTATTCTGTTTAATCCTTCAATAGCTTTGTGACATGGCTGTTCTTATATCCAATTTGAAGAAAAGTAAGCCAAGGTCTCCATAGTTTAAGTATTTTGAGAAGGTTGCACAGCTAATGAGCAGAACTTTTGGATTTCAGAATACAGAGTTGTGGTCCTTTGGCATGGAAGGTCAGAGACAAAATAAATGGAGAGGGAAGAAGAAGTGGGGAGGAAGCAGGGAGAGGAGGCATAGAGGCAGGGATTTCAAGAGGGAAGAAGGGAAGAAGAGAAGGGCTAGGAAGATACCTGAAGGAAAACAGAGATAAGACTAGAACAATGAGTTGGGAATGTGTGCATCACTCTATAGTCACATAGCCTCCACAGTAAATTTCTAAGTGAGGAATGAGATGAAAGAAAGTTCCTCCTCTTTGGACTTTTTTGTTTTCTTGTAGTATGCACTGTGGGGAGGGGGGAATGACAATAGAAAATTTTGAAATTCATAGTAAAAGCAGTTGTCAGCCTTGAATAATCCCAGAGTTTGTGCCCAACTTCAATGAAAACAAGGCAAATTTTTTGAAGATTCTTTTAAAAATTGTGTGAGGTTTCCTTCCTCTCTTCATTTCCTCCTATGTTTAGTAATCCTACTGAATTCTCTGGGTACCAGTTATCACTCTTTGGTACTTTTCTTATTCATTTATTTATCTCTTTGGTTTTTATTATTATTTATCTCCCCAGACTAGAACATAAGCTTCATTAGAGGACCACTGTCTTGTTCATCATGATACTTCTGGCACAGACAGGACATCAGAGAATATTTGCTGAATAAAGAGAAGAGCTTATATTCTATGAGAGCTTCACTTGGGAGCACATTTTTGAAGTCCTTCCTTCTAATCTCACTTCTCATAAATACAAGAAAAATTACCCCCGATGTTTCAGAACACTTCTTGAGAGGGAAAACAGAAGTGGATTATTTCTGTCTTCAGCTGTTCATGCATATTCCTACCTTCTCTCTAGACACCTATCACTGCATACCCAGAGAGTAAAGTGTGCCAATCTGACTTCCTAACTCTAATTGCAATCAGGTTGGAATGATGAGTGACTCTAGATTGCCATGCTTCAGAGGATGTGCATATCCAGGTTGATCAACGTTTAAACAAAAACATTTTCTGTTATATAGTGAGCCCCACACTTTAATCTATAATATCCACTTTATTTGGGGGGAAAGGGGGAGAGGATTTTACCTTTTGTATTCACCATACTGCATTTTGTCTTCCAGTTATAAAAAATATATTTCTAAAATGAAAATTGAGCAACATTTCTTTCATTTCTTTGAATGAGAAATATTGATTAGACTGGCATTACCAAAGAGAGAAGAGCATCAGGGTTAACTAGGATGAATCAGACAAGTGGAATTATGATAAATTTAGAAAGAAATGTAAAAATCTTTCTGGGAAAAGGTAGAAGACTACAGAATGATTTACATTATTTGGAATGTAAGAGTGGAGAAACTAGAGTGACATTTAATTAAATATATGTATATATACACATACACACACATACAAATGAAATGGACATTAGAGACCATGCTCTGAGTGTGCTCTGCATTGGGCAAAGGTCTGCAGAAGATATTTGAATGAAATTTCTGCTTCATATAAAAAATGAAGACATAAGGAATTTGAGTTATGCATAAAAGAGTTGACTTGATCTGTGTGCTAGAGGGTGGCTCTCAGAAATATAGACCCATTGTTTTTCTAAGGTCAAGCTGGGATAGGTAATAATGGTTACATTTGCCTGTGTGTCTCATCTGTCATCATTGCTTGGAGAAAAATCCTTGAATTGGAAGAAAGAAAAACTCACTCTTAACATGCAATTCAGGCAATCTTTGATCTTTGCTTGCTTTTACGCCTGTTATTAAAATCTAGGAGGGACAAAAAGGGGTACAGGACAGAGAGAAATGCTTTCCTTGCTTCTTCTGCATATAGTATGTACAACATGCTCTTTGTACTCAACAGAATTGTTTTCGGAGGGTTTTTTGTACCCTGTTTGTGGTAGTGGGTAATGGAATTAAAGGGTTACTGTAAATAACTACTAAGGACATTTCTTGGTAAGAACCTAATAGAAGGAAAGTTAATTCAAGTTAATCAGAATCAGTGGCACCTGTCAATATACTGCCAGAGTAGTTAAATCTACTTAATCATTTTTCTCAAAGCAAGGAAAGATAGCGTTTTAATTTTAAATCACCTCCCTGGATGTCCAGACAAGAGTTAAAAGAGTTGTTTTAAGTGCAGTATGGAAATGATAGCCTTGTCAGAGTCATTATCTATGTGTACATATGTGATATCTTTCACTATGCAGCGAACCACTCCACAAATAAGTGACTTAAAACGACCATTATTTTTTAGGTTCATGAATCTAGGTCAGCAATCTTGGTTAATCTCAACTGAATGATTCTTCTGCTAGGCTTAGTTAGGCTTGTCCCTGCGTCTAAGATCACCTGCTGATCAATTAGGCAGCTTTGCTTCTGGGGGGGTTGCTAGTTGTAGGCTATGTGTGCGAAAGTAACTAGACCAAGCTCACTCAACATCCAGTAAACTAATATGAGCTTGTTCCAACACAGCAAAGAAAAGCATGCAGAGCCTCATGGGACCCAGGTTCCGAACTTGCACAGCTTCATTTCCATCACATTCCATTGGCTAAAGCAAGTCAAAGGGCAGACCAATTCAGTGGAGGAAGAAATAGACTGCACTTCTTGAGGGGAAAAACAGCAAAAGAAACTATTTTTGCAATCTACCACAGTACATATAAAAATAACGCCCATGCATTTTTGCTTTACTTTTACTTAATTATACTTTTCAACTTTGCATAAAGGTTCAGGAATATTTTGATAGGTCATGTATCTTCACCTTTAAGAACCTCAAATTAACAGAAATGTGTGCCAATAAAGCCTCCTGAGCTCAGGACTAATATAAATTTGGAAGGTGCTAATGGACTATACATACACATATTTTAACTTGAATTCTGTAGTAAATTCAGTGAGGGAAACCAAAGAATATCTTGAATTCTCTCTGGATCCTCCAGGGTTAATACAGCAACTTGTCTCCTCAGGCTGAGCTCCTCAGAATAATAACCATGAAACATGCTGCTTCTGAAGTTCTTCAGTTTCCAAAGCTTAGTTCTTTGGTAAGTGCTGGGCTGCCACAGTTCAGTGGAAAGATATCTGACTACATAATTTCTCTGATGTCCTGCTTTTTAAGTAACCATAGTGTGTGTGTGTGTGTATATATATCTATATACACAAGCTATTGTGAATAAATACTTGGAAAGCAAACAAGTGAGCATTTTTTATGCTTACAAGTAATAAGATGGGATCAAAATTGTAAACCTCTTTATAGTCTGGGATGTCCAATTTATCACTGATGTTGTGGTTCTGAAGCTCCTGTCAAATCTGAATTGGTTTATTTTTAAGCTGCTCAATTAGAAAAAAAGAAAAAACCCTTTGCCTTCCCAGCTGCAGTCTCTCATACTAATCCTTGTTTTGAAACTAATTAAACACATACAGCATATTTAAAATAAAATTACTGATCTGTTTGCCCTCTTTTCCCATCTGTAATATCTTGCAAATGCTCTCTTGCTTAAGGCAACTTTGAGTTTAAAAAAATAAAGATCTCTTAAATGAATTCATATTTTTCCTCATTCCTGGCAGCTAGGGATCCCCTTCTCTGGTTCATGTTTTTTCGATCAGAATGCCTACTTGAATTTAAAAATATTATTGTAATTTCCACTATAGCCTTCCAAGCTACCAGTTTCCCAGATGGCTGTTTTGATCTCTCATTCAAGAATATATACTGTTAAAATTAAAAGCTATCTTTTCCCTTAGTTCCACCAGAAATATTTTATAGAAAAAAAATGCAACCTTTTCCAGGGCTTCTTCTAAGCCAATTTTAATTGACTGCTCCAACCCAAGGACAGACCAAAACAGTTGTGATTCCAGCCTGGTCTCTGTGGTAGCACACTAAAGCATTCAAAATACTCAGTGGGAGGGATCAAGGTGAATTGGAGGCAAAGCTGATGGGAAATTGGAAAGAAGAAGCTTGTATTTGTCACACAGTCTGCAGTGGCATGTTCACTAGGGTTTGTATTCCTGGTGCACACTCCTAAATGTCAAAATAAATGATCCCAGGGAAAACAAATGAGATACTAAGGTTGACTGTTCTTGACTTCCTGACTTTTTACAAAGTCTTTCTCTTCCAAAACCAAATTTATCATTAATTCAGTTCTGATTCAGGGTAATGTGACCTGCACTTGGCTTTTAGCAGGGTGGGCTGATAAGGTAACATTGCTGAGAGATTTGGCGTATACAGGAGTAAGCAAAACAAACCCTATTGAAATAATTCAATTCTCCTAGAGACAAATATTCCTTTGTCAGTGGGCATTCTTGCATCCACTACCCAGGAGTTTTAATTGGAAAGCTTAAAACATTTAGAAGCAATGGGGAAAATGCCTAGAAACATAGGAATGTTGAAAAAGTTTAATCTCTGTCAATGAAAAGTCGTTCTAATTTACTCTTCACACTGTGAGGTATTATGCTGTGCAGCATTTATAATAGTGGGCAATTAGAAGCCTTCCTCTCCCCTTAGCAATAGTCTTGAAGTGACCTAGTTAAAAATCATATTTATAGTTTATTTTGAAGTGCTGTCTTACTTTAATTTTGTAGATTAACATTAGTTGTTCTGTTAGAGTAGAAATATATAGCCTTTAGCAAAATCATGACTTATTAATCAAAAGTTGAAAACTATACCTCTATGCTCGAGATTTTGGTCTAATATAGACACTGTTTATGGCATAATCAGGGTCTAATGATACACAAGAATGGCCTGAGATTTGAAAGAAAAGCAAAACTGGTATTGGCTGAAGAGAGAGACAGTATGTATCAATAGCATCATTTTCCTTTCAAGGTATTAGTTTCACAATAACTTCTGTAACTTCTCTTTTATCCTTTCTAAAAAAAAATCATGTAAACATACTACCCCTCCCAAATTGACAAAATGGTATAATTATAGAAGGTATTCATGGGAGATTGTTGCTCCCGCAGGTTTCTCTCACCACCACCCCAACTACATCTCTTCACTCATTCATATATTGACTGATGCAATGAAACTATAAAACGTTGTCAAAATGTATTTTTAGAGCGTGGGAAGAGAAAGCAAACCTAAAAGAACCAAATAAAAAATAAGACTCAATTCCAAAAGGAGTCATCAATCCTAAAAAGTTAGGTATTGATGATTACGGAATGGAAGTTGAATCAACTCAATGAAGACACAACAGGTCATAGTAGAAGCTAGGAGTTGATGGCCAGGGATATGCCGTAAAATGAAGAGGGCGACTACAGCTTCACTTTCCATAGGAACCTATTACTTTATTCTGTATTAGATAGGAGCCATTAATGGCCACATATCAGCCTGGTCAGCAGTGTTGACCAACTAGACTTGTCCTTTCCTGACCATTGTGTTGATTTTGTTTAGATTCTCAAATGTGAATACATTTTATATCGTTACAAAAGTATAAGCATTTAATTCCTTATTCAGCATAGGTTCATTTCTCTGTGCTCGACATTGTTCAAATCTCTGTGTAGCATTACTACATTATACTATGGTTTATCTGCCTGTTCACCACTAAACTAGGAGCTAACTGTTTGAAAACAGGGACCATTGCATGTATCTTTGTTCATACAGCCTAGCACACAGTAAGAGCCCATAGTAAGAGTCTTTCATTTCTGCAGACAGGGTAGTCTAGTTGGTAACAGTGGGAGAGGCTCTCATAAGGCACTCTTTATTGATTTTACCCATTCCCCCATTTATCAAATAATTTTTAAACTTTTAATGTGTTTTAGGCACAACGCTGGTTGTAAGACATATAACAGTAAACAAAATAGTCTTTGTCCTCAGGAGTGCACAGTCTAATGGAAAAGCATATTTGAAAGTACTTCCACAAATAATATTATGGGTTTGTTTTTTGTTAAATGATAAAAGTAGAAATACTTGGAGCTATGAGATCAGGGGACACATGTTGGAGTCTGGGGACAAGGATACATTATTTGTAGAAGTGATAGAGTCACACTTGAAGAATGTGCAGCAGTTGGCAAAGTGAGGAAAGAGGGAAACAGCATTCCAAACAGTGGAATCAGCATGAGGGAACAGTCTCAGTTAGACAAGAGAATAAGAGGAGCTGAAGCATCTTAAGAGGAGAGTAGTAGAAGATAAAGTAGAAAAGGTAGGTTTGCTAGAACCAGATAATTCCTGACCTCAAAGGTCACTTTATCAATACGACTCAATTTCCCAATGCAATTTATGGTTTTTATAGTGTTAAATGATATGATTATGATCATATTTCCATCATGAGATCATTCTGGTTGCTATAGAGAGAGTGGAATGAAAATGAGCATGAAGTGATGGCTAGAAGGGTATTGTGGTAGTCTAGATAAGATATGGTGGTGGCTTGGGCCAAGGTGGTGGCAGTTAAGATGGAGAGAATAGATACTATCTATACATACCCAAGGGTCTAACTCAGCAAGTCTTGTTCATCAGTGTATGTAGGAAATAAGGGAGAGGATGAAGCCTAGCTTTCTTCTATTATCCCCATGGCATTTAAGCCTCCTTCAAGCTGAAACAAAACAAATAAACAATCAAAAGAGAAAGATAGATGAGAGAAATGTTTTTCAAAATAAAATTTTGGGGGCTACCAATACTTTTTAATGACCCAAGTAAATATTTTTAAATCGTTACTGGACACTTTGCCCCACAGGTATTCTTAGTCCAAAGATATATGATAGGAGACTTGATTTTGCATAAGTAGAGGTAGCAATATACAAAAAAAGAATCACCTAAATAGGCCTTGCTGAATCCTTGCCTATTTTCATTTAATCTCTACTAGTATTATAATTGCTGTTGTTCTACCTAGTATGCATTGTCTTTCTATGGTTTGAGAACGGTGTTCTGAGTTCAAAGTCAATATAACTTGCAGTTCCTAGCATTTGTTTTTAACTTGTTAGTGCCCACCATCACTGTTGTAGTATGGAATACAATGTTTTAAAGCAGCCTAAAGGAATACCCTTCACCTGAGTTTTATATGGGTTAGTCTTCCTCTCATCCATAATACAAACATTTTCACTACTCTCTCCCATTTCAGCACCATCCCATTATCAAAATATTCTATAGCCCAAATAAATATGAGCTCTTGTAAAGATGGGTACAAGCTTTGTCTGTTCTTCTTGGTGTGTCTCATTTAATATTCTTGCCTTCTTATAAATTTTGATATAATTCAAAGCACCTACCAATTGGTACTCTAAATATCTCCATATGGAAGCAAGAATTTCTGGCTCCCTTGGCCCATATGTGCCTTTGCCAGTGACCAGCATCCCTACATATAAATACTAAAATAGCATGGAAAACATCTGATATACATAGGAAAGATGAAGGACCCAGGCTCTGAAACTATAAACTACAATGCATGAAGAAGTGCTAAGTGCTTAGCAAAAGTATGTAATCCAATACAGAGGCATTCTCCAGATAACAAAGCTGAGCAATTCCAAGACAAACCCTACAGAGGTATAGGAACAACACAGTGAGAAGGAAATGTGGTATATTATAACTTTTTAAAATATACATTTTTTGGAAAAATCAAGGGAAGAGAAGACTTGACCAAGGTCTCTTCATGGACACTCCTTCCTTAAATTAAGTGCCCACCACATCTCACCCATTTCTTGTTGAATAACCTCATTTTTCTATCATTCGCCACCTGCTTGCCTTGGAAAAACAATCTAAGTGCTGAGGTTGCTGGTAGTTCAGAAAAAAAAAATTATACTTAATTCTACTTGGGTTGTGATGAGAGCAGAGAATTTCCATGGTGGTGGACCTTGCTAAGGGCTGAATGTATCTTATGTTAATGATATTTATTTTTCTCGCTTGGATTTTGTAGGGCACACTGAGCTACTGCCCTATATTTAAGGAGAAACACAATGTTTAATTTCTTTCAATGATCTGAGTGGGAAATTTCTGACTTTAGACATACTGTAAATGTTACACTTTTACTTGTGGAATTCTAATTAGATTGTTTGTAAAATTTTAAAATGTAATGATATTGTTTTAGATATGTCTAATGACCACCTAATTACTTCTGAAATGGATTTTATGCCATTAGTGTCCACCTGTGTCCTATCTACTATTCCTGCCAAGAAGCCACCTGGAGTGCATTATGCTTCTAAGCAACCTTAATTTAAAAAGAAGAATTCTGCTATTGTTTCCTTATAAAGAACTTCACAATTAATTTTAAAGGCCTGATAGTAGGAGAAGGATTGAGTTACACAGAAGTCCCACTTTTCAGCAGTTTCACCTAAATGTTATTAATGAAAAGTGTGAAAACTAATCATTAGTTCTAATCTATAGCATAATCAACTGTATTAAGATGCTTCCAATGAAAATAAATTCAATATCTACGTTTAGCACACACAAGACCCTTACCATAAGGTATAAAATGCAGAGTCACTCTCATATTGTCAGAACAGAATTTCCTAGGCTAAAAACATATAAATAAAATGAAATATTTATTCTTTTTTTCTTACTTTATTACTGCATCATGCAAAATATGTCTTGACAGATTTCAACTAAATTTAGAGGATATATTCAAGATGGTTTGGCTTAAAATATAACCTGTGACATAACACTGAATTCATTGATTCTGGATTTGAGGAGGTTGGGAAAGTTCCTTACAAAGATATACATGAACTACTTGTTACTTCCCACTGCTTGAAAAAAGATGTACAGCAGCAGGGTTGTATTCTATTGGGCAATAGAAACATTCTCTCAAGCATCTTATCTAGGTGGTCTTTTAATTAAGTTATTCTCCCTCTATTGGCAGTCAATTTATGTATCTCATAGCTATTTCCCTCGCCAAATAGGTCACACCCATCTGCTTTAAGCTAAGCAGTTCAAAGCAGATCCCATGAAATGTGTTGGCTTTAACTATGGGAATTTATTAGTTTACAAACTTAGTTGTTTTTTTTATGACATTTTTAATTTTTATTTTTTAATTAACTTTTTAAAATTCATTTTAAATTAAAAAAATAAACAAACATTCTTAACATATGATCATTCCATTCTACATATATAATCAGTAATTCAAAATATCATCACAGTTTCATATTCATCATCGTGATCATTTCTTAGAACGCTTGCATCAGTTCAGAAAAAGAAATAAAAAGACAACAGAAAAATATTTATACATGCCATACCCTTTACCCCTCCCTTTCATTGATCACTAGCATTTCAATCTAAAGTTATTTTAACATTTGTTCCCCCATTATTTATTTTTATTCTGTATGTTTTACTCATCGGTTGACAAAGTAGATAAAAGGAGCATCAGAAACAAGGTTTTCACAATCACACAGTCACATTGTGAAAGCTATATCCTTATACAATCATCTTCAAGAAACATGGGTACTGGAACACAGCTCTGCATTATCAGGCAGTTCCCTCCAGCTTCTCCATTTCATCTTGACTAACAAGGTGATATCTATTTAATGTGTAAGAATAACTTCGAGGATAACCTCTCGACTTTGTTTGGATACTCTCAGCCATTGACACTTTACTTTGTCTCATTTCATTCTTTCCCCTTTTGGTGGAGAAGGTTTTCTCAATCCCTTGATGCTGAGTCTCAGCTCATTCTAGAATTTCTGTCCCATGTTGCCAGGAGGTCTACACCGCTGGGAGTCATGTCCCACGTAGACAGGGGGAGGGTGGTGAATTTGCTTGTTGTGTTGGCTGGAGGGAGAGGCCACATTTGAGCAACAAAACAGGTTTTCTTGGGGGTGACACTTAGGCCTAATTTTAAATAGGCTTTACCTATCCTTTGTGGGGTTAAGTTTCACATGAACAGACCCCAAGATTGGGGGCTCAGCTTATTGCTTTGGTTGTCCGTACTGCTTGTGAGAATATCAAGAATTCAACTTCGGGAAGTTGAATTTTCCCCCTTTCACACCATTCCCCGAAAGGGACTTTGCAAATACTTTTTTATTCACTGTTCAAATCACTCTGGGATTTGTCGGGGCATCACTCTGGACAAACCAACAAAATCTCTTGCCCTACTCAAGGTTCCTTGAACTTATGGTATTCAATTAAGCTGTCTACTTAAGTTATATTATGAAATGCACTAGTCAAAATATAAATTTTGTACCAAATAAACATTTTTGCTTTAGTCTCACACATATGTTAAAATTTTAAAATTTTAATTACTATCAATTTTCAACATCCTGCAGTAATGATATTCCTATGTTCTTCCTCATGCAAAAACAATGTTTTAAATTTGTACATTTAGTCACTATCTTTATATACTCTAGGCATTCCTAGATTATTCTATCTCAGTCTTTATTGTCTATCTTTCTTTCTGATTTCATTTGTGCCCCCAGTCCTCCTCCCTCTATCATTCTCACATTCAGCTTCATTCAGTGTTTTAACATAATTGTATTACAGTTAGGTAGTATTGTGCTATCCATTTCTGGGTTTTTACAATCAGTCCTGTTGCACAACCTGTATCCCTTCAGCTCCAATTACCCAATATCTTACCCTATTTCTATCTCTTATTGTTCTCTGTTACCAGTGAAATTCTCCAGGTTTATTCACTAATGTTAGTTCATATCAATGAGACCATACAGTATTTGTGCTTTTGTTTCTGGTTATCTCACTCAGCATAATGTCCTTAAGGTCCATCCATGTTGTTACATACATCATAACTTTATTCTGTCTTAAGGCTGCATAATATTCCATCATATGTATATACCACAGTTTGTTTAGTCCCTCTCTGTTGATGGACATTTTGGCTGTTTCCATCTCTTTGCAATTGTAAATAATGCTACTGTAAACATTGATGTGCAAATGTCCGCTAGTGTCCTTGCCCTCATGTCCTCCGAGTAGATACCTAACATTGGTATTGTCGGTTCAATATTTAGCTTCCTGAGGAACTGCCAAACTGCCTTCCACAGCAGTTGTACCATTTGACATTCCTACCAACAATGGATAAGTGTGCCTCCTTCTCCACATCCTCTCTAGCACTTGTCATTTTCTGTTTTATTGATAATGGCCATTCTGGTGGGTGTGAGATGATATCTCATGGTGGTTTTGATCTGCATTTCCCTAATAGCCAGGGAAGTTGAGCTTCTTTTCATGTACCTTTTGGCCATTTGTATTTCTTCTTCTGAGAAGTGTCTGTTCAAGTCTTTTGCCCATTTTGTAATTGGGTTGTCTGTCTTTTTGTTGTTGAGTTGAACAATCTCTCTATATATTCTGGATACTAGACCCTTATCTGATATATCATTTCCAAATATTGTCTTCCATTGTGTAGGCTGTCTTTTTACTTTCTTGATGACGTTCTTTGATGTACAGAAGTGATGAATTTTGAGGAGTTCCCATTTATTTCTTTCTTCAGTACTCGTGCTTTGGGTGTAAGGTCTAGGAAACTGCCTCCTATTATAAGATCTATAAGATAGCTCCCTACATTTTCTTCTAATAGTTTTATGGCCTTAGATCTAATGTTTAGGTCTTTGATCCATTTTGAGTTAATTTTTGTATAGGGTGTGAGATATGGATCCTCTTTCATTCTTTTACATGTGGATATCCAGTTCTCTCGGCACCATTTATTGAAGAGACTGTTCTGGCCCAGGTGAGTTGGCTTGACTGCTTTATCAAAGATCAATTGTCTACAGATGAGAGGGTCTATATCTGAACACTCTATTCAGTTCCATTGGTCAGTATGTCTATCTTTATGCCAGTACCATGCTTTCGACCACTGTAGCTTCATAATATGCCTTAAAGTCAAGTAGCGTGAGGCCTCCAACTTCATTTTTCTTTCTCAGGATATTTTTAGCTATTCAGGGCACCCTGCCCCTGCAGATAAATTTGGTTATTGGTTTTTCTATTTCTGAAAAGTAAGTTTTTGGGATTTTAATTGATATTGCATTGAATCTATAAATCAATTTAGGTAGAATAGACATCTTAAATATATTTAGTCTTCCAATCCATGAACGTGGTATGCCCTTCCATTTATTTAGGCCTTCTGTGATTTCTTTTGACAATTTCTTGTAGTTTTCTTTGTATAGGTCTTTTGTATCTTTAGTTAAATTTATTCCTAAATATTTTATTCTTTTGATTACAATTGTAAGTGGAATTTTTTTTCTTGATTTTCCCCTCAGATTGTTCATTACTAGTGTATAGAAACACTACAGACTTTTGGGTGTTGATCTTGTAACCTGCCACTTTGCTGTACTTGTTTATTAGCTTTAGTAGTTTTGCCATGGATTTTTCAGGGTTTTCAACATATAGTATGTCGAATTGCTCTGGCTAGAACTTCCAACACAATGTTGAATAACAATGGTGATAGTGGATGTCCTTGTCTTGTTCCTGATCTTAGGGGGAAAGTTTACAGTTTTCCCCATTGAGGATGATGTTAGCTATGGGCTTTTCATATATTCCCTTTATTATGTTGAGGAAGTTCCCTTCTATTCCTATCCTTTCAAGTGTTTTCAACAAGAAAGGATATTGAATTTTATCAAATGCCTTTTCTGCATCAATCGAGATGATCATGTGTTTTTTCTGCTTTGATTTGTTGATATGGTGTATTGCATTAATTGATTTTCTTATGTTGAACCATCCTTGCATACCTGGGATGAATCCTACTTGGTCATGGTGTATAATTTTTTTAATGTGCTGCTGGATTCTATTTGCAAGAATTTTGTTGAGGATTTTTGCATCTATATTCATTAGAGAGATTGGCCTGTAGTTTTCTTTTCTTGTAATAGCTTTGTCTGGCTTTGGTATGAGGGTGATGTTGGCTTCGTAGAATGAGTTAGGTAGCTTTCCCTCCTCTTCAATTTTTTTGAAGAGTTTGAGCAGGATTAGTACTAATTCTTTCTTGAATGTTTGGTAGAATTCACATGTGAAGCCATCTGGTCCTGGACTTTTCTTTTTAGGGAGCTTCTTAATGACTGATTCGATTTCTTTACTTGTGATTGGTTTGTTGAGGTCATCTGTTTCTTCTTGAGTTAATGTTGGTTGTTAGTTGCCCATTTCATCTACATTGTCGAATTTATTAGCATAAAGTTGTTCATAGTATCCTCTCATTACTTCCTTTATTTCTGTAGGGCCAGTGGTTATGTCTCCTTTTCCATTTCTAATTTTATTTATTTGCATCCTCTCTCTTCTTCTTTTTGTCAGCCTTGCTAAGGGTCCACCAGTCTTTTTGAGTTTCTCATGGAACCAAATTCTCACTTTGTTGATTTTCTTGATTGTTTTCATGTTCTCAATTTCATTTATTTCTGCTCTAATCTTCATTATTTCTTTCCTTTTGCTTGCTTTGGGGTTAATTTGCTGTTTTTTCTCTAGTTCTTCCAAGTGGACAGTTAATTCCTCAATTTTTGCTCTTTCTGCTTTTTGATATAGGCATTTAGGGCAATAAATTTCCCTCTTAGCACTGCCTTTTCTGCATCCCATAAATTTTGACATGTTGTGTTTTTATTTTCATTTGCCTTGAGATATTTACTGATTTCTCTTGTAATTTCTTCCTTGTCCCACTGATTGTTTAAGAGTGTGTTGTTAAACCTACATATATTTGTGAATTTTCTGGCACTCTGCCTATTTACCAATTATTGATTTCCAGCTTCATTCCTTTATGATCTAAGAAAGTGTTCTGTATGATTTCAATCTTTTTAAATTTATTGAGACTTGCTTTGTGACCCAGCATATGGTCTGTCCTTGAGATTGATCCATGAGAACTTGAGAAAAAGTTGTATCCTGCTGTTGTGGGGTGTAGTATTCTATATATGTCTGTTAAGTCTAGCTCATTTATTGTATTATTCAAATTCTCTGTTTCTTTATTGATCCTCTGTCTAGATGGTCTGTCCATTTATGAGAGTGGGAAATTGAAGTCTCCAACTATTATGGTAGATGTGTCTATTTCTCTTTTCAGTGTTTTCAGTGTTTGTCTCATGTATTTTGGAGCATTCAAGTTGGTGCATAAATATTTATGATTGTTATGTCTTCTTGTTGTATTGTTCCTTTTATTAATACATGGTGTCCTTCTTTGTCTCTTTTAACTGTTTTACATTTGAAGTCTAATTTGTTGGATGTTGGTATAGCTACTCCTGCTCTTTTCTGATTGTTATTTGCATGGAATACCTTTTCGCAACCTTTCACTTTTACCATATGTTTATCTTTGGGTCTAAGATGTGTTTACTGTAGACAGCATATAGATGGGGCCTGTTTTTTTAATCCATGCTACCAGTCTATGTCTTTTGATTGGGGAGTTTAATCCATTAACATTTAGTGTTATTACTGTATGGACATTACTTCTTCTACCATTTTGCCTTTGGGATTTTATATGTCATACCTCATTTTTCTTCTTTTTACCTTTACTGATAGTCTTTATTTCTACACTCTTCTGCACACCTCCCTATCCTGTCTTTTCTTATCTGTCTCTAGTGTTCCCTTTAGTATTTCTTGCAGAGCTGGTCTCTTGGTCACAAATTCTCTCAATGAATTTTTGTCTGCAAATGTTTTAATTCCCCCCTTATTTTTGAAGGACAGTTTTGCTGCATATACAATTCTTGGTTGGCAGTTTTTCTCTTTTAGTAATTTAAATATATCATTCCACTGTCTTCTTGCCTCCATGGTTTCTGCTGAGAAATCTATGCATAATCTTACTGGGCTTCCCTTGTGTGTGATGGATTGTTTTTCTCTTGCTATTTTCAAGATTCTCTCTTCCTCTTCGACTTCTGATGTTCTGATTAGTAAGTGTCTTGGAGTACATCTGTTTGGATCTATTGTCTTTGAGGTATGCTGCATTTCTTGGATCTGTAATTTTAAGTCTTTCATAAGAGTTGGGAAATTTTCAGTGCTAATTTCCTCCATTAGTTTTTCTCCTCCTTTTCCCTTCTCTTCTCCTTCTGGGACACCCACAACACATATATTCATGTGCTTCATGTTGTCATTCAATTCCCTGAGTCCCTACTCATATTTTTCCATTCTTTCCCCTATATTTTCCTTTGCTTGTTGAATTTCAGATGTTCCATCCTCCAGTTCACTAATCCTATCTTCTGACTCTTGAAATCTGACATTGTAGGTTTCCATTGTTTTCTTCATCTCTTCTACTGTGCCTTTCATTCCCATAAGTTCTGTGATTTGTTTATTCAAACTTTGGATTTCTTCTTTTATTCATTCCTTGCCTTCTTTATATCCTCCCTCAATTCATTGATTTGATTTTTGATGAGGTTTTCCATGTCTGTTTGAACCTTCTGAATTAATCGTTTCAGTTCCTGTATCTCATTTGAATTGTTGATGTGTTCCTTTGATGGGGCCATTTCTTCACTTTTCCTAGTATGATTTGTTATTTTTTGCTGGATCTAGGCATTTAATTACCTTAATTAGTTTATTTTGGAGATTGTTTTCACTTTTTTCCCCCTAGGATTTTCTTGCTAGATGACTTTGTTGTCTATCTGTTCTTTGACATTCAGTTCAGCTTATTCTAGTCCTCTAGCTTAGGTTTTGTTTAATCAGAATTTTTCAGTTTTTGTTTTTTTGTTTCTTGCCCTGCCTATATGGTGCCTTTCCCCCACCCCTTAGGAGGGTCTACTTAGGTATTATAGACCCCAGTCAGATTTTCCCAGACCAAACTGGTCTCCTCTCAAGAGGAAAGAGTCACCTGTGTCAGTTTTCCCTGAGGGTCAGACCCAGCAGATTAAAAGGTTTTCTTATGTAGTCTCTGGACTCTGCGTTTTCCTACCCTGCCCAGTATGTGGCACTTTTCTGCCTGCAGGTCCCACCGGCATATGGTGATGCAGTATCTTTAACTTCTGCAGACTCTCCCTGCTGGGGGCATGGTGGAGACAGAGGAGAGATTGTAGGCTGGCTTTAATTGCTTCCCTTTTCCAGACCCTGGGGTCTGAATTCCTTGAGGGAGGGATTCCACCTGACTGGGCCCCACCCCTCTCCTGGGGAAGGCACAGGCTCCAGACAAGCTCTCCAACAAGCCTGTTTCTGCCTATGCCTGAGGCAGTGGAGCCCAAGAAGCCTTGTAGCTGTATCCAACGAGTAATTAATCTGTAGAAAAACAGCCACAAAAGAGAAAAAGAAAAATCCTTTTCAGGGCAGGACCCCGTGCCTCAGGTTTGCCAATCAAGAGCTTAAGTAGGTACATTGCTCTGTGTATCTCCAGGTCCTATGTGCCCCCTCCTTTCCTGCAGGGTCCAGACATTTTCAGATCCAAACAAAGCCTGTTTTTTTTTTCTTTTTTCTTTTTCTGTCAGCCCTGCCTTCTCTACACTGGGGTTAAAACCAGTGACCTCTGCTTTTACTCAAGGTTCAGCCAAGCTGGGGGCCTATTTTTAGTAGTCAGAATTTGTTGATTAATTCCACAATTAGTGTTTGGTTGTGCTCAGCCCTTGCTGCTGGTAAAGTCTCTTTCCTTTACCCTCTGGGAAGCAGCCTGTGAGGGAGGGGAACCCGTGGCTTGGGGAACTCACCGTTCTGGGGGGCTTGCAGTCAGTCTAGCTGTTCCAGACTGGGGTACACTGCATGTCTGGTCACTGACAGGACCCCAACAGTTGTTCTGTACTGTTTCTGGGTTATTTATTAGCTGCTCTGGAGGATGAACTAAATCCCACACCTCACTAAGCCACCATCTTGGCTCCTCATTACAAACTTAGTTTTGAAGTCACAAAAATATCCAAATCAAGGCATCATCAAGGCAATGCTTTCTTCTGAAAGCTGCTGGTGATCCTGAATTCCTCTATCACACGGCAAGGCACAGGATGGTGTCTGCTGATCTCTTCCATCTCTTCAGTTTCCTTGCTTTTAGCTTCCTGCTTTTTGTGTCTTTTTTTTTTTTTTTGCCTTTGCCTTTGCCTGGATTTCATTCTTAAAAAGGACTGTAGTAAGAGGATTATGACCCACTCTGAATAAGGTAGGACATACCTTAACTTAAGTACCCTTACGAAAAAATCCCACTTACAATGGGTCCACACCCGCAGGAATGGATTCAATTTAAGAACATACTTTTCTGGGGTATATACAGCTTCAAACCATCACATCCATTATGACAAATTTTGTGGGAAAAAAATAAACAACAGTTCTTGGAAATATTTCAAAAAAAAAACACCAATTATAAATAATACTTGGCCATTTGGTTTTTTCAAAGAGTTCCTTGTTCAAATCTTCACTTCTGTGTTTCTTCTGTGTACTATGTCCTCTACTGGGTGCTAGATCCAATACTGGAAGATTCTGAATTTTGAATAAATGGGGCAAGTAGAATAATAGAGTTATCTTCCTCAAGCATGTGTCTTCATTGCCAACTCGTAAAAACTCACTCTATCTCCAAAACTCGCTGGGTATCCAAAGCTATACTAGGTTGTAGATGGTTGAATAAAAAAAAAATGCATACCTTCAAGATCTTCCCAGAATACAGTTAGCAGCCCTGGCTTTCTCCAAAGTTGAATGTACCAACACTAATGCTCTTTGTTGAGATTGTAACAACAGTGCTCTGATGGCAAGGGATTATTTAGGCTAGCAGCATCCTACATGTTCATACTGGAAGCAGGGCCTTTTAAAATGCCATTTTCCAGGAAGAAAAGGTTTTCTTGAGTGTTGAAAATGTGTCATAATGGGGCTGATATTAATATTTAATGAGAAAAATATTAGAAGTATTGACAAAAGTGATATTTGAAGGAAATTGATGCTTAATAAGTACCTACTATGTGCTAAGTACAGCCCTGCATACAGTCTGTGAATTCCTTCTTTCTCACAATGACCCTAAAATGGTGGTATGCTGAAAGCAAGTTTCACTGTAGTGTCATAGCCTGCCTCACCCAAGTGCCCATCTTTGTCATTATCAGAACAAAGAAACCTTTGCTTCTTGTCAGAGATTGTCACTAATGCTCCTGGTAATGACCAGGGATTTTTTCCACAGAGGTGTCTGCAGCTCTGTGACAAGGAAATGAATCCTTTCATTCTGGAGGAAAATGCACTGTATAAATTGCTTCTTACATTCCTAGCTCTTAGGCGGCAGAACCTTAGAACTAGTCTCAGAATTCAAGCAAAGGTAAAGTCCCATCCTCATGGCACACTGCAGCTAGAGTAACCAGCAGGGAGTTAAAGAGCAAGTGCTTGGAGATCTGACTACTTGGGCTTAAATCTTGTCTCTACCAGTTACTAACTCTGTGACTCTGGGCAAGTTACTCAGTCTTTCTTGGTGTCACTTATCCCTGTCATAAAATGGAAATAGCGATAGCACTTAACTCATAAGGTTGTGATAAGAATTAAAAGCCACAGTGCATATAAAGCACTGATAAGAGCTTTATAAATGGTAGCTATTTTTATGACTCTATGCTATAGAATGTTTACTGACATTAAAGGATGTGCTATTTCTACTATTGCTCACACAAATAATGAAGGAAGTTTAAGTAATAAAAACTGCCTTTCAATTTTTTTCAAATCTGATCTTAAACATACACTGAGGGCTGTATTTCTGAGAATATCCCTATGTCACACACTACATGTTTTTGTCAATATTCAGGGGATTTAGACTGGGATGTGCCAGGACTATATCCATAGGACCCAAGGTAGGGGGTAGGTCTGAGCAGGAAGCCAGAACCAGATGGAATACTGATCACAATGGTGTGTGTATAAATAAATTTGGTTTTAAAATCTTTACCCTATCAGGGTAGCTCAGTGATGAAGGCCAGAATCAAAAGAACATAGCAGTCCCAGCCAGAGTCCAAACATACATCCTGGGTCTAGTATGTTACCAAAGGCATATCTGAACTCCAGGCATGATCATTGTTACCATTTATTTAGCCCTTAGTTATACTGCATATATATATATATATATATATATATATATATATATATATTTATCACCCCTCTACATGCCGCAAGCACACAAACCCTATGCAAGCACTGTTGTTAACCCCATTTTACAGACATATGATATACAGATTAACCTCTTACCAAAAGCTAGTAACTGACAGAGGACTTGCACTGTAAAGTCTATTCTCTTTAATTGCTTCTCTGGACACCCAACTGGCAATGCACAGGGTGGATATCAAGACAGATTGGACCACATCATAATGTTAATTGGGGATGTTGCAACCCAAAGTTTCCTTCAACTAGTGTTGACATGTTGTCCTTGCTAACAATTGAGGATGCATAGGGATAGGGCATTTTAAAGGCTAGCTGCTGTGGTGAGCTGCTCATGGTCACAGGTGTGGAAATGGGAACCTAAATTCTAGCTGCAGTGACATGTTATTTCAGATGAGTTTTTTTAGGAATTAGGCAATTTCTTGGCATAGAGAGGCTGGTGAAGGTACAAGGGGTAAAACTGAGCTGCATGAATACTCTTGGAATATGCCTGTTCCTGAGTGCATCTTTATGGAATAAATTCCCCAGACTGGACTAAGAGTGAAGGGGGAATGGAAAAGTCTTAACCTAGTTTGTAGTTAAGCCCTCAAACTAAAAGTATCCAGAAGAAAAATAATTTTCTCAAAAATATATTCCACTTATATTTCTGTTTAGAAGTTCTTCTTTTTTTCCCCTTTAGTAGAAATATCGTAGATAACATACTAGTAAAGCACAGAAAATTTTAAAAGTGTATTATATGCTCCCTATATGAGTAAACTTTTGCCACAATAATCCTGCATAACAAATCACTACTTACCAAGTGACTTAAACAACAAACAGATATTGTTCATGAACCTATAGGGCAGCTAGGCAATTCCAGTGTTCTGACTGGATGCAGATGATCTCGACTTATCTCATCTGAGCTTTCTGATGTATCTGCAATCAGTTGGCTGGTGGGCTGCATGCTTCTGATCTGTGTTAAAATAAAATATTAAATAAGATATTATTTATGGGAGTCTGTATAGTTTATGCATAATTCATGAATCAGGGTAGCATCCAAACTGCATTGGAAAGGAGCTCCACCAAGGGAGTGGAAAGGCAAAGCAAATACAGGGCAAATGCAGAAGCAAGTGAGGAAATTTCTGATTGGATGACCTAAAGTTTTCATTTTACATGGAGGGTGGTTTACAAAGTGGGGAGCAGATATGTGTTAATTGGTAAGGTATGCTTGTCCATTTCCATAAGCTATTTCCACTGGATCAAAACTAATTGATTTACTAGGTATTGCTTACCTGCAATTCTCTAGAGTGCATTCCATTGTTTCATTTTCTTGGAAAAACCCTGCAGATCAATTGTTCTTATTATTTTCTGGAAAATCCTTTCTTGGAATGTTCTCCCAGCAATGCCCAGTACAGTTCACCGTTTTATTTTATTTAACATCTGGAATGGCCTTGATTTGAACCATTGACTCTCCTACAGATGTTCTTTTGAAGGCTAGCCCAGATGTATTCTTGTGGCAGAGGCACAAAAGAGAGAGCAGAAGCATGCAAGCCTTCATTAGACCTATGCTTGGAACTGGCCTGTTGCTGCTTTACTATCTTCTACTTGCCAAATGAAGTCACACAGCCAGCCCAGATCCAGAAATGGCGGAAACAGACTCTATCACTTACTAGAAGGAGCTTCAAAGTCATATTGCAAGGTCTATGGATACAAGGAGAGGAAGAATTGGGGCCATTTATATAATCAACTAGCTAGCTCACTTACTACTTAAATTTCCCCTGTAATTTCTCCTTCTGTAAAATCATAGCCCTGAGGTAGAAGACATGAAAACTGAATAGAGTGACTCCAGTAAAGTCTCATTGTTATGTAGCCAGGTTGGAACTAGATCTCAGATATTTGCCCTTCCTTTACCCAGGGTTTGCTGCTTTGTTCATGTTACCATTCAAGATACTTATTTTTCCTAAAAGAAATCACCACCAAGCTCAAATTGTGGCATATATAAATTCAGAATTTTAAACTTTGAGATAAAGTATGCCTGAACTAGATTTAAAGTCCCTTTTATTAGATAGGAGAAATGAGATGGGGCTTTATGAAGCTTGACTTACACACATAGGAATGTCCAGAAATATATTTTTTTGCTTCAAATGAGAAAAAGTAATGAGGGTGTTTTGGAAGAAAAACTGCATTTTAAAGTTGGTTATATTGGTTGCCTATCTTATAAAGACTGCATCTCAGGACTCATGGCTTTTAACAATGAAACACAGGCTTCTTCTGTTTTGTTTTGTTTTTTTTTTTTTGAGTTTTATCTTTGAGTTTTATCTTCTGTCTTTGAGTTTTATCCTCTGTTGAATCTGAACCAGCATAATCTTGTCATTCTGGGAAATAGTGTAGCATTTCTCCAGAGCTTTTATTTTTTCAACTCAGAAACATGTGTACATATATGCACATAGATGTTTGCTTTTATTGTTAAAATAATATGTATTTTCAGTTAATGTATGCTTGTGATATGACATAAAAATGTGTTCAGTGAAAAGGAAGTTTCCCTCCCACTGCTATTCTCTAGCTCCTTGTCCAGATGCAGACAGGACGTATCCTTCCAAAGTTGTTCTAAGCATATATAAGCAGATATTGATAATTTTGCATAGCTATTTGTGTCTCTTATTTTAATATAAATGCAAACACACTACACATACACATATTTTTACCCTACTTATTTCACTTAATAATTAATCTCAAAGATTTCCTCATATCAGTACATAAAGAGCTGTCTTTACAAATGTACATTCTTTTGTGTGTCCTGCTGCCTGGTAAAATACCTCCCAGATGCTCCTTACTTTGCTGTTGTCCGTATGCTATTCTTGGGAATGCCATTTCCGTGTTCGGGACTTTGTCTGTCACAGATGTGTCCTAACATTGTGATTGCTCTTATGAGTAAGGACATGCCTATCCTTTTTTCCATGTTCTACTGACAGCAGTACCTTCCTTGACACAGCTTTTTCAAAGAGGTCTGAGATTGCCTAGCAATGGTCTCAAGAAGATAGGAACTAAGGAACAATTGGCCTGGTCCATCTTGCTTCCCAATTTCTGACCCAGGAAATTTCATTCCAAAATATTTTGTTTTATGATATATCAGAAATGCATTCCATCAATGTTAGACAATTAATCGTACTCTGCTGACTTGCCCAGATTAAAACTAGACCATTTCAGCTCTAGTGCCTCAGTGACCCTCAGAAAAAAAAGCACAACAAGAAGTAGTGCAGGAAAGATTAATATGTCAAAGGTACACCATGTCCATACATGTTTATCCCAAAGGTTTTGAAGACATTAGGAATGGGTCAGTTGGAAAATGCCCTTCTCACCTTATTGCTTCTGAGAATTGCAGATCAAACTAAGACTTTCCAGGGAATGATTTTTAGATCTCAATTCAATCAAATTTATGTTTTGTTGGCATTTTATATTATAGAATACTATATTATGTTTAATTGTAAAATGCAGTTTAACGTTTATGAGCATGAACTTCAGGGTCAGCTAGACCTTGTGTAACACTGAGCAAGCTATCTGACCTTTCTAAGTCTCTGAGTCCTAAACTAAATCAGTCTAATAATAATTCATAGTTCAAAGGACTGTTTTGAAAATAAATGAGATATTGTGTATAAAATGCTCACTGAATACCTGATATATGTTTACTCAACCCATAGTAGCTGTACCCTTGAATCCAAGGCAAGTGTGCCAACTCCTGCAAAAGATCCTCTCAAACCTTCATTTACCAGAGGCCCTTGGCCATTCTAAGTCCCCAATCCCTGTTTTTCTCCATTCCTAGGAAAATTATCTATGAAGACTCTCTAGTCTGTAGAGCTCAGCAATGCTCAAGATAAAGCATTACCATGTGCAAGGCCACATCCTTTGTAATTGCACGACTGATTAAAAGAGTTTCATTTTGTTCTGTCTTGTTGAATGCAAAGTACTGTAGTTTAAATTAAGAGTGTTTGGATTCTAGCTCTTTCATTTGCTACTGGGCAATCCATGGGCTAAACTAAGGGCAACCCTTAGTTTTCTTATGGGTTAAATGGGAATAATAACACCCACCTTATGGGTTTTCAACACAATACCATGGTTAATTTGAGGAACTAAATAAAATAATGTTAAGTACCTGACCCATACTAGGTACCTATAACCTAGTAGTTTCCTTCTTTCACTTCAGCATATGTAAATGATATTTATTTAGCTATTTCTTTGGAATGGGAGATATATTCTGTTGGTTTTATAACAAATTTTATACTTACATTCTATCCTTCCTGTTGCCACATAAGGCTGGGCACCTGGAGGTGTTTAATACATTCTAAGTGAATGATATTTATAAATTCTTTTTAAATCCAAAGAAAACAAAGAGTTTAATTAGAATGACTCAGTTACCAATGAAGATTCTCTCTTAAAAATAACATAACACAGCCCAAACTGTGCTATAACAAATTCTTTAAGACAATATACTGTGAAGGCTGCATGTATGAATAGCCACTTTCCTCTCTATCCTTGCTTTTCAGAATGTACCATTTCTCTTTTAATTAATATGTCATCAGATTTTGCTCTAAGGTCCACAAAGTCCTAGAAGATATATACAACATGGATAAATTGCAGCATAATCATTATTAGTTAATTAAAAACTGGAACCTAATCTTGATGTGGCACATACTATACAAGCATTCTTATTATATGAATTTCCCAACACATGTCATCTTAACTGTTCTTTATTCTTTCTTCACTTTGACTTATACTAGGTCAATTCCAAGTTTTGCTGTTATAATAGTTTAAAAAGTCACCTCTATCAATAAATAAATATATCTGATGGCCTTCTCAAGATTAGAAAATCATTAGATTTGGTGTGTATGTTCCTTACGGTGATATCAGTTCCCATGGTTGAGAAAGAAAGTGAGAATGCCATCTCTTCTTAATTAAATATTTACCCTGTGGCAGGCAACATGCTTGGCATTTTACATGTGGTACCTTATCTAATCTTCACAGTGCTCAAATCCAACCTGGAATGGTATAAAGAAGGGGACTCTAGGAGCAGTAATCCCTGCCCTTCCCTCTGTGATGCAAAGGAAATTTTAGAAGGGGGTGGTGTTTATGTCAAGTTGATAATAGGCAAGATATAATAGTCAACCTATTATGAGAAGGAAATGGCACCTTTTTCATAATCTGACCATATAGAAGGAGAGTCTTTTTGTAATTAAAATAAAAGCCCCTTGTGGAAGGAAGTGCCTTGTGCTCTCACTATCAGCCAGTGCACAGCTCAGGCATGCTCTACAGAGTTAAAGGGGGCCAGGGCCAGAGATCACAGAGACTCACAGGGATTTCCTGGAGCAAGTGCTCAGACCACCTGCCTACAGGAAACGGATGTCCTTGTGCTCACCAAAAGTGTGTCCTATTTGAGAATCTTGTCCACAGATATGATGTTTAGCAAAGTGTGTGAGCCTCAAAGTGTAATCTTAATCTTGAAGGTAGTGCAGAGAAGTGTTTTTTAGTGGGGAGCAGGCAAGGGAAGAAACAGTTACAATACCATGGATTAGTGCTAAGACATAGGTGAGCCCAGGTGCTATGGTAACACAGGGGAAGGAGTACCAAAGTATTCGTGGAGGTAGGCAATAAGTAGTGTGAGCCACTAAATGATGCCAGAGGAAAAATTGGAACCCAGAAATACAGGCCTTGTGGAGCTGCACAATTGCAAAAAGGGGATCTAGAATTTTGGCTCTGGTTTTCTTGATGGAAGGACAATTCAGACAAAGAGCGAACTATAAGAGTCAGGAAATTAAGAGTAAGAAAAAGTGAGAAAGGAAGGAAGAGAAAGAATAGTTAGAAGGAGAGTATTTCCTGTCTTTAATTGAGGTTTCTGTATTCCCCATTGTGAAGAGGAGAATAGAACTTAGTTTAAAGAAATTAAATAATAAAATTCAGATTAGAGAAACTAAATAATAGAGGCTTTGAAAGCCTAATATAAAGTTTTCAAAAGCTCTATTATTTTCCCATTTATCTGCTGCCATTTTATAGATATTTCAATGCAAAGCCCTACCCAAATGTCATACCTATGATTTATAGTTAGTGGCCATAGTCACAGCTTTGTAAGAATGTAAAAAAAATTATTAAGATGTGACTCATTTCCATGCTAAGAGATATCTAGAGAATTGAAGCTTAATCGGATGATCAAGTTTTTGCTTTTGTTTTCTTAATCTGATACTCTGAGATCATAGTGGAGGTTTGGTACTGACTTTGGATGCAGACTGGTTATCATATTTTACCTATATGATTCAGTTTTTTGTTTTGTTTTTTACTAACTTGAGATGTCTTGTATAGCCAGTACTTGAAGACAATAGCCCTAAACTTTCTTCTGTTTTAACAAGGTTTCAGAAGGTGATTTTCTGTTTTATTTGCATTTGATATGTATCAAAAACCAAGATGACATAAGGATCACTCC
Organism: Myrmecophaga tridactyla; assembly: GCA_004026745.1. Taxonomy (NCBI): domain Eukaryota; kingdom Metazoa; phylum Chordata; class Mammalia; order Pilosa; family Myrmecophagidae; genus Myrmecophaga; species Myrmecophaga tridactyla. The sequence goes on along the minus strand of PVIY010000233.1, from coordinate 191,822 downwards.
CACCTACTTCAGGAAGAAAGGCATACCTCAACAAAATGAAATTAATCAAGCATAAATTGAGAGTGTGATAGCATGCGTCAAGCATAAAGATCGGATCTAATTAAGCAGGCTTCTCCGATCAAGCATTCAAATGTATAATCTGAAAGAAGTACCTTAATTGATACTTGACTCCTGTCAAATTCTATTTGCATGGAAATAATGAAAACATTCCCTTAGTGTTTTTCACTGTATAATGACTCTGTAACATTTTATACATTTTTATTAGTTATTTTTGCATGGCATTGAAAGAGAAAGTCCAATTAATTTAAAAAATAATAATTGCCACCATTCAAGAACAGTCCATCCTATCCTAGACACTCAGTCAGGTCATTTTCATGCATTACTTCATTTAATCTTTATAATAATTCCAAAATATTGGGATTATAGTTCCCATTGTACAGATGAGGAAACTTATGTTTCATTAAATAATACATCCAAAGGTCACATAACAAGAAAGTAGCGGAGCTGAGATTCAAAACAGCCCTCTTCCTTTATATAGGTTCAGAATGTCACATTGCCTCTCCGGGCTTTGTATTAGAAGATATCCTGAATTGTAATTGAATAAAATATCCTCCTTTTTCAAAGCTGGAACTTTACAGTTAGGTATAAACATTCCCAATACATATCACCGTAAAAGTTTTAGACAATTGTAAAATTCAATCACATTTTTACTCTTTAATTTCATTTGGCGAGGGGGGGATTTTTCAATAGTTCGTCATGAAATTATGTGGGAGAAATTATATAAATTTGTGCATTGACTAGAGGGAAATAAAATGTGAATGTGAAAAAAAATTTCTCTTCAGTAGTGACTCTCAACAAGAATGAATTTTCTCCCCTTCCCCTGTAAGGGACATATGGCAATAGCTGAAGACATTTTTTATTTGTCAAAACTGGGAAAGTACTACTGCTATCTAGTGTATAAAGGCCAGGGAGACTGCTAAATATCCTACAGTGTCCAGGACAGCTCCCATAACAAAAAATTACCAACCTGTATTGGTTTCAATCTGTTATGTACTCCAGAAAAGCCTATGTTCTATTAATCCTTCCCTGTGGGTACAGACCTATTGTGGGTGGGACCTTTTACTTGGGTTATTTCCATGGCGATGTGACCCAGCCCTTTCAAGGTGGGTCTTAATTCCCTTGTTGGAGTTTTTTATGGGAAAATAAAAGGCAGAGATATTTTGGAGAGAGAGCTCAGAGCCGATAGAAGCTAAGAGAGAAATGCCCAGATATTTTGGAGGGAAGGACCAGCAGACTTCGCCATGTGCCTTTGCATATGACAGAGGAACCCTGGCTACTTTACTTGAGAGAAGATTATCTTCCTCTTGATGCCTTAATTTGGACACTTTCATGGCCTTAGAATGGTACATTTGTAATTTAATAAGCCCCTTTGTTAAAACCAACCCATTTCTGGTATATTGCATTCTGGCAGCTTTGGCAAACTGAAACAAACCCCATATATCAATAGTGTTGAATTTGAAATCCCTTCTTTTTAGTGTTGTTCACAATTAATGAATCCTCTAAGAAGGAAGCTCTGGACATAAGATAATGAATATGCAACCCCCCCACACACACACCCACACACACACATCATCCCACTTTCTGTCATCCAAACACATATGCCTTTTTCATTTCAAATGTCCAATGCTTTCTTGATCTCCTCATGACTTCCCCTTAAAGTTGAGAAGTGCCTTCTATCAGCCATTTATATTTGTTGCTTTAATTATACTACATTGTCATAAAAATTAAATACCTACATTTTAAACCTTATTTTACTAATTCCAGGATCCATTCATTCAACAAATATTTATTGAGTGTCTACCATGTGCCATGCTCTGTTCTAGACATTTGGGATATAATGCAAGTAAGTACAGGTAGTACTGTTCTAGTTTGCTAGCTGCCGGAATGCAATATACCAGAAACGGAATGGCTTTTAAAAGGGGGAATTTAATGAGTTGCTAGTTTACAGTTCTAAGGCCAAGAAAATGTCCCAATTAAAACAAGTCTATAGAAATGTCCAATCAAAGGCATCCAGAGAAAGATACCTTGGTTCAAGAAGGCCGATGAAGTTCAGGGTTTCTCTCTCAAATGAGAAGGCACATGGCGAATACAGTCAGGGCTTCTCTCTCAGCTGGAAGGGCACATGGCGAATATGGCGTCATCTGCTAGCATCTTCTCCTGGCTTCCTGTTTCATGAAGCTCCCCGGGAGGCATCTTCCTTCTTTATCTCCAAAGGTTGCTGGCTGGTGGACTCTCTGCTTCGTAGTGTCACTCTCTCTGAATCTCTCATTCTCCAAAATGTTTCCTCTTTTATAGAACTTCAGAAACTAATCAAGACCCACCCAAATGGGTGGAGACATGTCCCTTAATCCAGTTTAACAACCATTCTTGACTAAATCACATCAACCAGGGAGATGATCCAATCACAGTTTCAAACATACAGTATTGAATAGAGATTATTCTACCTTTATGAAATGGGATTTATATTAAAACATGGTTTTTCTTAGGGGGCATACTTCCTTTCAAACCAGCACAAGTACCATTTCCTGCGTTTACTCTTATGAGGAGAAGGCAGGCAATAAAAATATAAGCAAGGTAATCATCATATATTCACACTTCTTCGAAGACAAACAGGGTGTCCCAGTAGTGACTGAGGGTGACAGGAATTTAGATTGGGTTGGAGGAGTCCTCAGTGAGAAGATAGTATTTGAACTAAGACAAAAATGACCCTAACAAAAAAGCCATTTTCGAATAAGAGTTTCAAATCAGGGACCACAGGGTTCCAGGAAAAGGGGTCAGAAAAATCCATAGTCTCTAAAGCAGGAATGAGCTTGGAATGTTCAAAGAACAGAAAGAAGGCAAATGTGGTTTGCTTTCCAAAGAAATTACACCAGGCCCAATAAAGTAGGGGCTCATAGGTCATGGTAGAAATTTAGATATTCTTTTTATTGCAATGGAAAGCGATTAGAGGACTTTAAGTAGGGATATGAGAAAATCTAACATGTATTTGAAAAATAATTTTGGCTACTATTTGGAGAAATGCCTTATGGGAGGCTCAAATGGAATTAGAAAGTCAGATAAAAGGTTTTTGAAATGATTAGAGATGTTGTTAGCTTAGACTAGGGCATCAGAGTAGAGATGAGGACATTTTGTTGTAATTGGGAGTTATTTTGGAGGTAGAACTGACAGATTTGAAGATAGATCAGTTGTAAGGAAAAGAAATTAAAAGTAATACCTGGATTTTGACTTGAGCAACTGGATAGCGGAAGATTCTTTTAACTGAGATGTAGCATACTTACAGATGACAGATTAGAAGAAAGTATCTCGCAGTCTGTTTGGAGCAGTATTATGTTTGATGTGACCTACAAATGAAGATGTCAGGAATGCAGGTTGTAGGATATGTGAGTCTGGAGATCAGTGATGTGATAAGAGATGAAGATATAAATTTTGTAGTCTTTATTATGCAGATAGTACTTAATACCTTGGAACTAAATGAGATAACATAGGGAATATGTATTTACTAAGAAAATAAAGGGGCATATGAGGAAACTTGGGGCAAACTGACAGCCAGGAGTTGAATTCTACCCTTCAGAAAAACAATGTTAGATATCAGCAAATAGATGAGAGGTATCACGTGGAACAGAAGATGTCTGAAAAACTATTATGCTTACTTTTCTCTATACCAAACCAAAAATACATGTGTGTATGTGTATATGTATAGATATGTGTAGAGAGAGAAGGTGAGTGAGATCAAGAAAGTGGGCTTTAAATCATAAAGTAGAATAAGAAATGTAAGGTAGCATTGCTAATTTATATATTTATAAACTGTATAATTTATATATATATTTATATAATTAACTTATATATATATATATGGCCTGCAGTGTCTTTGGAGAGGTTTGCTTATGCTGAACAGGTCCTTTTTGGGGTCCTTTAGATGTGTGCAGTACAACTAGTGCACTTTATCATCAGTTTTTCATATTGAAAACATCTCCCTAAAGCCCTGGTATTTTTTACATTTTACACAATAAGCCATACATATATTCATGTGTTAGACCTTCCAGTTATCTCAATTAAATTTCATTTTTCTAGGCTGTTGAGATTTTTTTTCTGACACCTGATTCTAATATAAACCATTTCAGTGTTCTTTCCAGCTTCTTGTCACCTGCAAATTTAATGAATATTTCTTCACCTAAGTGTAAACAAAAATATTAATCAGATGAGAACCAAGGACCTGAAAAACTTTATCATTTTACCATGGATCACCCTCCTGTTAGACATCAGAACTCTGTGGGTGCTGTCCATTATGCATCCACAAAATTGTCAAAGCATGATATTCAGGTGCTGATAAGAACAACTATAATTTTCCTGAAATAATTATTGAGCGTCTATTTCCAGCTATATAACTAACTAGATAGCCCACCATATTAAATGGTTATGTTTTCAAGAAAGTGAAACTTATTTTTAAGGCCAAAACAAAAATGTGAATGAGTTCTATTAAGTAACAATTAACACTAATGGTTAGCCCAAGTATATCTGCCAATCCATGATGACATAAAACAATAGTTTTATTGAACATTCATCATGCATAGGAAGGAAAGTCCAAGATCCTAACAAGTTGGGGAGATGCATGATATAAATTATGAAAAATTCCTCTTACAGAAGAAATCACAAGAAAACTATTCTTTCTAGGCCTTGGGTCTGAGTTAAAGGAAAATATCTTCTAAATATTTTAAACCTCTATGTAGTCCCCAAATCAAAAAGTTGTAATTTTAAAGAGGCCTAATGTTGGCTGTGACCCTAAGTACATGCCAAAAACAAATAAAAATGTTCTACACAGTAATCACCATTAACTCAGTCCTCAAAAACTTTCCACAAATAAAGTTTCAATGAATATGAACCCACACAAAAAAAATTTCAAAACCCATGAAGGTCAAGAAATAATATTAAGAAGCAATATCAAAATCTAAAAAGCACACATCATCATGGTGAGGTGAACATCTCTTGAAAAAGCCTCCCCAGAGATTTAATGAAGAAAAGAATACATTCTGCTTGCTTTGAGCTCAGGAAGATGGTAAAGACTGGAGAACAACTCTACAAATGCTGAATCAAACAAACAGAGAAATCCCAGGTAGGAGAAATTGATCCCACACAGCCTGTCAGTTCCTGTGTCCCCTTCCCCACACTTGGCCCTGCATGGTACAGGAGCAAAGAGATGCAGCAGGGCCCCAGGTTCCTTTTACCATGGACAGGAGCTGTAGACTGAATCACAGCAGCAAGTTAGAATTCCATGCATATCTAGGCATACGGACCTAAGTCTACAGAAAGCCCCAGGGCTGAACACTAGCTGCTGAGGAGTGCTGCATTTAATAGGGCCTGGGGCGGGGTGGGGGGGGGGGTGGGGAGGGAGTCAAAAAGAGAGCCATAGAAAGGCTGGTAAGAATTACTGTGACTAATTCATTTTCAGTACACTGGACCACCTAAAGGCAAACCAACTTTTCTGAGTGACCTGCCCCTCTGGATTGATCCCAACTGGCTCCCTGGGACAGGATGCCCTGACAGGAAACAGGAAAACCTCACAGAGGAAAAAATGGGGGTGGAGGTGGGTTTAAAATGAACTGCTGCAAGATAGGTTGGGTCCCAGAACTGAAAAAGTGTAAGGAAAACTGGAAACCGACTGAGGAAGAGAATTTAAAGAAATGGGAACTAGAGAGAAAAGCCTGCACAAAAACGAATAGAGCAGATCAAGATTCCCAGTGAAGGATATAGAAAAGGAAGCTCTCTCCAGGAGTTGAAACAATTACATAAAAAAGACAATCTTAAAAATGCACCACATGAAATCCAGGGCAAGAATCAGAAGAAGAGCTGAGAAAATCTGAGGAATTAAACACAGGCAATCTAAAGACCTAGAATAAGTTACACCAAGCATCAAAGAAGAGCCTTAACATGAAGCCAATCAACAATAAAACTCTAGAAAGAAGGAGAAACACACCTTCAGAGTTAAACCATGAAGAGAATCAAAAATCTAGACATCAGAAAAAAAAAATTGCAAAATTCCATACTAAAAAGCAGGAACATAAGCTCAGTCCAAGAAACCAATTAAAATTTCAGAGGAGACTCAGAAGTAGGAACAACTAATCAAAGATGTTCGAACAAATCTCCTATATTAATTAAAGGGATGTAGGAAAATGTGAAAAAAGAAATGGATATTAAGAAAATTTGTGAGCATAATGAATTTGAAAGTGCAAAAAGAAACATAACAGAAATGATGAGGAAGAAAGGCACAATAGTAGAGATTAAAAATGCACTAGAGGCATACAACAGACAAAGAGACAAGAGGCAAATAAATAAAAGCAAGAATGAGGGAGGGACATTACTACTGATGCTACAGAAATAAAATGGGTCATAAGAGGTTACTGTGAACAACTAACTGTATGCTAGCAAATTTGATACCCAGCTGAAATGGACAAATTCCTAGGAACACACAAATGACCTATGTCAACCCTACAACTAATAAAAGACTTCAACAGACCAACTACAAGCAAAGAAATTGAATCAGTCATCAAAAACCTCCCAGTAAAGAAAAGCCCAGGGCCAGATGCTTCACAGGTGAATTCCACCAATCTTTCCAAGTAGAGTAACTACCAATCCCGCTAAAATACTTTAAAAAATTGAAGAAGAGGAAATACCACATAACTCATTCTATGGGGCCAGCATTGCCCTAATACCAAAATCAGATAAAGATACTACAAGGAAAGAAAATTACAGACCAATTTCTATTGTGAATATAGAGGGAAAAATCCTCAACAAAATACTTGCAAATAGAATCCAAAAGCATATTAAAAGAATTATACACCACAATCAAGTAGGTTTTCTCTCAGATATGCAGCAGTTGTTCTATATAAGAAAATCAATTAATGTAACTCATCAACAAAACAAAGGGGAAAAACTACATGATCATCTCAATTGATGCATAAAATCATTTGACAAAATTCAGCATCCTTTCTTGATAAAAATACTTCAAAAAATAGGAATAGAAGGAAACGCCCACAACATGATAAAATAGATATATGAAAACCCAAGCTAACATCATACTCAATGGTGAAAATCTGCAAACTTTTGCCCTAAAATCTGGAAAAAGAACAAGGATGCCCACTGCCACAACTATTATTCCACATTGTATTGAAAATTCTAGCCAGAGCAGTTAGGAAAGAATAATAAAAAAAAATATCTAAATTGGAAGGAAAGAAGTAAAGTTTTCACTATTAGCACATGATGAGATCCTATATATAGAAACTCCAAAAAAATCTCCAACAAATTCAGCAAGGTTGACATACAACAATCCGTACAATTTCTATACTATAATACTGAGTAGGCCCAGGAGGAAATCAAGAAAAAAATTTATTTACAATAACAACTAAGAGAATCAAATAACCAGCAATAAATTTAACAAGGAAGTAAAGGACTTTTACACAGAAAACTATGAAATATTGCTAAAAGGAATCATAAAAGACTTAAATAAATGGAAGGACTTTTGTATTCATGGATTGGAAGACTAAAGATCATTAAGTGATATCATTTCTCCCCCAAATTATTTACAGATTCAATGCAATCCCAATCAAAATACTAACAGCCTACTTTGCAGAAATGGAAAAGCAATTGTCCTTGTTTATTTGGAAGTGTAAGGGGCCCCTGAATAGCCAACAACATCTTCAAAAAGAAGAATGAAGTTGGAGTGCTCACACTTCCTGACTTTAAATCATACTTCAAAGCTACAGTGGTCAATACAGCCTGATACTGACACGAGAATAGGTATATCAACCAATAGAATTGAATTGGGAGTTCAGAAATAGACCCTCACACCTATGGCCAATTGATACTTGACATTACTGCCAATTTCTATACAATTGGGGAAAAATGGTCTCTTCAACAAATGTTGCTGGGAGAATTGAATATCCATATGAATAGGAATGAAAGAGAACCCCTAACTCACACCTTATACAAATATTCACTCAAAATGGATAAAAAACCTGAAAATAAGAGCCAGTACCATAAAACTTCTAGAAGAAAATGAGAGAAGAATCTTCAGGATCTTGCATTAGGCAATAGTTTCTGAGACTCTATACCCAGAGCACAAGCAGGAAAGGGAAAAATAGATAAATGGGACCTCCCCCAAATTAGAAACTTACATGCATCAAAGGACTTTGTCACAAAAGTGAAGAGACAACCTACTCAATGGGAGAAAATATTTGGAAACCACACATCTGATAAGGGTTTGATATCCAGAATATATAAATTCTACAACTCGGTAACAAAAAGGCAGCCCAATTTTAAAATGGGCAAAAGATTTGAACAGACATTTCCCTGAAGAGGATATGCATATACAAATGGCTAAAAAACATATGAAAATATGCTCAAAATCACTAAGTAGTAGGAAATTTAGGAAAAACCTAAAGGTCTTAGAAAGGATGTGGAGAAATAGGAAAACTCATTCATTGTCAAAGGAATTGTAAAATGGTGCAGACACTGAGGAAGACATTTTGGGGCACTTCCTCAGGAAGCTAAATATAGAATTGCCAAATGACCCAGTAATTCCGCTACTAGAGCTATAACCAGAAAAATTGAAAGCAGGGACTCAAACAGATATTTGCACAGCAATGTTCAGAATGACATTATTTACAGTTCACAAAAGATGAAAGTAGCCCAAGTGATCATTAAAAAATGAATGAATAAACAAAAATATGGTATATTCATATGGAAGAATATTATTCAGCTGTAAAAAGAAATGAAGTCCTGATGCACTTGACAGCATGGATGAACCTTGAGGTTACTATGTTGAGTGAAATAAGCCAGGCACAAAGGGACAAATGCTGTATGACTTTATTGATATGAACTAATTACAATAAGCAAACACATAGATATAGAACCTAAAATACAGGTTACCAGGGGATAGATTGGGAACTGATGCTTAATTTGTATAGAATTTCTATTTAGGTTTATTGTAAAGGTTTGGAAATGAATTGAGGTGATAGTAGCACATCACTGTGAGTGTAATTAACAGCACCGAACTATGTATGTGAAGGTTGAAAAGGGAAGTTTTGTGTTACGTATGTTACTAGAATGACAGTTAGAAGATAAGACATGGGACTGTACAACACAGTGATCCCGTTGTGGATTGGAATTAATAGTACAAGTATAAGAATGTTCTTCCATGAGTTATAAAAATGTATGATGTATTATAAGGTGTTGATAAGTGGGTGAATATGGGGAAATACATCTAATATAAACTATGGACAATAGTTAATAGTACAGTTGCAATATTTGTTCATCAATTGTAACAAAGGTATCATATTAATGCAATGCGTCCATAACAGAAGGGTACATTGAATTTTTTACAGGACTTTTCTGGAAACCTACAATTTCTCTGAATAAAAAATAATAATTAAAAAAGCATTATGCTAAGTGAAAGAATCCACCACAAAGTACTACATATTGAATGGTTCCATGTATATAAAATATAAATATAAATAAATCTATAGAGACAAAAATAGATTAGTAGTTATGTAGGGCTGGGGAGCAATAAAAATGTCTAAATTTTTTGGAGCAATAAAAATGTTCTAAAATTGATTGTGTTGATGAATGCAGAAATCTGATTATACTAAAAGCCATTGATTGTACACTTTGGATAGAGCTTATGATACATGAATGTATCTCAATAAAGCTACTTTAAAAAATCTAAAAATCATCAAATAATGTAGTTACTGTAAATTTTCAAAATAATGTTTAAATAGGTTTAGAGAACTAAACAATGGTATTAAAACCATCAGAAATAATGTTTAAATAATGAAAATGATTTGATAAATAATTAAATGCAACTTCTAGAAATAGCAATGGAGTAATTGAGACTTAAAAATTAAACGGTGCTTTAGATAGCAAATTAGATACAGAAGGAAATAGAATTAGTTATCTGGAAGATAGATATAAAGACATTACCCACAATGTAGTACAGGAAGCAGAGATGCAAAATACGATAATTTGAGAGAAGGGGAATGGAATGAGAAGCGACAGCATAAATCTAACCTGATTTCTCAGGGAAAGTTGATAGGAAGAATGTGGTCAAGGAACTGTTTAAAGAGATAATGGCTGAGAATCATCCAGAATTCATGGAAAGCATGAATTCCCTGATGGAATAAGCACAAAGAAATCACAAAAAGCTTCACTAAAAATAAACCCACATCTAGAAACATCATATTGAAATGGCAGAATGATGAAGAAAAGAAGATATTAAAAGCAGCCAGAAAACAATGATGTCTCACTACAAAACTTCAACAATGAGTGTGATAGGTGACTTTTCAACAGCAATTGTGAAAAAGAAGAAAGTATTGAATGTATCTTTAATATGCTACAAAAGATAGCTATCAAATTTAAAAAACTTAAATCTCATGAAACTATTTTTCAAGAACCAGGATGAAATAAGATAAAGACCAGGAAATTTTTTAAAACCTGAATTTTACTGAGAAAAGACCTTCACCTATAAAAAATATGAAAATTGAACCCAGAGGAAAATCTGACATGACAAAAGGAAAATGAGCCAAGAGAAGGCATATATGTTAGTAGATTTAAACTTTGTCTGAAATAATAAAATAACAAAAAAATGCATAATACTGTCTAATTTGTAGGGCTATAAGAGAACATAGAAAAGCTTAGGCTAAAATACTAAAAACAATTTAATGAGAGCTGTGTGGTCATCAGAATTAAAGTGTTCTAAGATCTTTTTGCATGTGGGGAAGTGGATGAAGATAGCAACTTTTGTCTTTATTAAGTGCACCTATTTACACTCCAAGGGAATCAACTAACAAAATGGAACAAGTGTATACAAATACCAAACCAGTAGATAAAAAGAGAATGAGAAAATATCTAATCAATTAAATGTTTTTCCAATTTAAATCCCAGGATAATTCTAAAATGAATATAGAAAAGCAGAAGACCATAAAGAATCAATTTATGAAGAAGAAAATGAGGGGACTCTTGTGGTGCCAGATATTAAGGCTGATTAAAAAACAATAGTAATTAAGACATTATAAGTTGGTGCAGGAGTAGACAAATAGACCAGAGAATAATGTAATAGACATGATACTGCAGATCATTAGGGAAAAAATGAGCCATTCAATAGATAGTATTAGAACAGTAGTTTTTCCATATGGAAAAAAACTAGATATTTCCCTCAAACTAACACACATACACATGACACAAAAAGTAGAGATTAAAAAGAAAAAATTAACTACTTCAAGATTGTCATCTATTCATCAAAAGACATTAAAAAATGAGAATAGCTACAAAATAGAAGATATTTGCAACATACAAAAGTAGAAGGAATTAGTATTGATGATATATAGGGAATTTTTTTCAGGTAAATAAGAAAAGACAAGCAACCTAAATGAAAAAATAAGACAAGAATAAATAGATGTTGTACAGAGGGGAAACTCAACAGGCTTATAAATAGATGGAAATGTATTCTTAATCACAGAAATACAAATTAATACTATACTAAGATATTGTTTTATACCTATGTTATTGAAAAATTTTAAAGGATGATCATAACAAGAGAGAAAGGGGAGAGAGGGAAACTTTCATACATTTCAGGTGTGTGTGTCAACTATCCAGTAGAATAACTGATGCACATGTTTAATGATGTAACAACTGTTTTCCTAGCTATATATCCTAGGGAATGCCCTGCACATGTATAAGAGAATATATGTGCAACATTGATAGTAATAGTAGAAGACTGGAAATAAATCAAAAGTCCATCAACCAGAAAATGAAGAGATGAATTTGAGTTCAGTGATTACTAAGCAGCAGTGAAATGAATGAATTAGAGCTACTTATATCAGCATGAATCTCAAACATGTTGAGCAGAAAAAAGTAAGTTTCAGAATAGTACATGTATTTTGATACTTCTATGAAAATTTAAAAAATATGCAAAACTAAGCAGTACTTCAGACTTCATATGTATATAACTATGAAGAAATGCCAGGGAATGATAAAAAGTTTTGAATGTTGATGATCTCTGAGGGGGAGAGGGGAATGGCCATACAAGGGTCTTAAATGTCATATGAAATATCCTGTTTCTTAATGTGTGTGTTCGCTTAGCATATCTGTTCATATAATGCATTATAAGTATAATTTCATAAATAAAAATTTCCCATAATTTAAAATTGAAGAAGAAAATTACGTAAGTCAAGATAAAAAGATAAATGTCCTTACTGATAATAGTGCTCATTATCCACCCTGATTACTCACCCTAATAGAAATAAAATAAAGCCATCAAAATGAAAAGAATGCATATCAAATCTTTTTTTGTTTATTAAAGCCAACAGTGTTCATCTTTTTCACTAAGACAGGTTCCTGAAAAATTCCAGGAAAAAAAAATCAACATACAATATAGTAGCTATTAGTGCCTGCATCTGGTCTTTAAATAGGCACTAATCTCTCCAGGCCTCAGTTTCTTTTTCTGTCAGTTGAGCTACTTGAATCAACTGACTTCTAAGAATTTTTCCTGCAAAAAGTGTCTACCACACTGGTATATAATTTGTCCTCTCCACTAGGCAAGATATTTGTTACAAGTTGTGGTGTTCTTGAAAGTAGGAGCCATGTCTTTCATCCTCCATACCTCCATTGCCCAGTGAAGTAAGTGCATATGGTAAATGGTCAAATGAAGGTAAAAGCAATAAAGGACTCGGGCATTATATGATAGTGAATGCTGGGTATGCTAAGATCTCACTATGTCCTTGAAGTTGTTAAAAGACAAATTGGGTAGTTTTACTTATATACACAAGTATCAAAATGTTTGAATAGCTCATCAGTTCTAGGATCTATGCTTTTTATATTTCATCTTCTTGGACTCAAAATGGGTCTTACATCAGGGTTCGATTCCAGACCATGCACCCCCCACCCCCCCCAAAAAAAGAGTCTTGCAATAGATGGCATATTTTAAAGTTGTCAGCCAGGGAGCAGTTGTGATGCAGATTTCATTGCATGATTGCAAACACTCTTAATGAGTATTCCCACCAGCATAAGTTCATAGATAATAGAATTCCCTTAATGGTTGAGTCAACAAATCATTTGAGGAAAGAATGCCAGTCCAGGTCATCCTTTCTGGCAAAGTTCCATTGATACCTTCAGATATGCTCAAGATAACAGTTTGAAAACTTGTAAAATTTTGGAAGGAAATCCTGAAGACAATAGTAGAGCATTGTTTTAGGAAACAGTTTGTCACCAATATTGATGACACAGAGGACAAGATTGCTTGGAAACAGAGAGATCAAGAAATCCGAGTTTAAAAAGGATTCAGAAAAATTGGACTCTAAATATGAAGAAACTTTAGGAAAACCTTAACCAATTCATTTGGCCTTATATTTTCTATATATATATGAGCACAGTATATATTTTTAAAGTTTCTCCAATGGTATCTAATCTGTGAAGCCGTGAAGACTTAAAAGATTCTATTTTATGTTGGAATAATATGCATGAACCTTGAAATCATGGTGAGCAAAATAAGCTAGACACTAAAGGACAAATATTGTGTAAGTCCCCTTATATAAAATAGAATAAGCAAATTCATAGAGATACAAAGTAGATTACAGGTTACCAGGGGATGGGTTGTTGAGTTATGAGGAGTTATTGCTTAATAGACAAAGGTTTTCTGTTCGTAGTCATTGAAAGTTTGGTTAATGAATGGTGGTGATGTTAACACAGCATTGTGAGTATAATTAATACCACTGAATTTTACAGTTAAAAATGATTTAAATGCAAAAGTCTTATATATATTTAAAGGAGTAATTCCCACTGTTAAATCTTAGGGAAACTGGAGTTAAAGACAGCTGCAAAAAACTAACCAGAAAGTTTTTTCTTTTTTTTTTAACTATATAAATAGTACATTGTACATTATAGTTTTTGAAACTCTTTTATGCATATGAAATCATCACTTCCCCACAGCAAAATTGAGGTAGATCAATTATTTACATCTTCATTTAACAGATAATAAAACTGAGAGAGAGATTTATTGACCAGTTTGTGGTCACTCAGTTAATAAAAGGTGGTCCTTGAACTGAGGAGAAAAGTTGATACCTATGTAATTTATTTTTAACAAATACTGATAACACCCTAGAGAAACCAAGGGGTGGTCAGGAGGTGTATTGAAGATGGGGTGTGCTGTACACATTCTAGTTGGTGTCTGCTGAGGTCCAAGTTAGCTAAATCCAGGATCTTGAATCAGGAGACAGATGTGAACTGAGGGGTCAAACCAAAAACCAAGGGCCCTTAAGTAAATATCAAACCAGTCCATGGTCAGTAAAGATCAGGAGACAGGACTAAACAGAATTCAGAAGTGGGCCAAGGAGGAAACCCCAGGTAGCATTTTGTGCTAGCAGTGTGCTTGAAAGCACTGGTTGGTTCTCAAACTCTAATGCCCTTACTGTTCTTTTAGCGCCAAAGTCCCAAATGTATTGTGAAACAGCATAGGTCCTGACAGCAATCTGACCCCTTGGCAATAAGTTTGAGGGAGACTCTATTTTTTTATACTGGTGAAGGTATGGATGAAATGAACAGAAGCTATTTACTATGTTCCTACCTCACTTCCTAGGGATGAAAAAAGAGAAATTCAGAGGAGAGTTTCTGCTTCATTTACCAAGTGGTTATTATTTAAAAGCTCAAGTCAGAAAATAGAATATTTTGAAGTCCTACTGGGATGGCATATATGATCCTTCACTCCAAAGAAATTGCACTAAACCTTTTGGCCTGACAGGTGTAGTTTAGATGAAGTATTAGTTTATGTTGTCAACATTCATTTATTTACTGAGCAGTTATTTCACCAAGTAAGCTATGTGGTTGGGATTTTGAAGACTTTGGTTTCCACTAAATCTCAGAGATGGGAAATATTCTCAGAGTAAGCAAGCGCAAACTCAACTTAATATTCCCCTGCATGGCCAGCTCATGGGAACATCCCTGAAGAGGAAGGTTAAAAGATGTGACTTTAGCTGTGTTTTCTCAGAGAAAATGGGTCTTAAAATGCAGAACAGAGAAGTAGAGCTTGCAGACTGTTTCCAGTGTGTGCAAAATATCAACTCTACCAATAAATTCAAATGTTGAGCTAGCCCTCCTCACAAAGGTGACTTTGATTCTACTGTGGCTTTATCTATGACTTTGTTTACCTGAGTGTGGACATTACCAGAAAGTGTACAAACAGAGATATTGAGTTAGCATTCCTTATTACTCATCTGGAATAAATCATTTTTTTCCTTGGATGAATGAAAAGATGGTATTTTTAGATAAGTACTGATGCAAAGGAGTTTAAAGAATTGATGTTTCTTGTCCCAACAAAATCTGTGCTTCACCCAGATATGCACATTATCTGAGGACTTATATAAGCATATACAAGGATACAAATACATTGAGAGCTGAATGGTTCAAACTTATAAAGGTATTTTATTAGTAGCCTGTTTTCAACCCTCTTTGTATATCCCTAAATATATTTTATATATATATCCATCTATGTATTTATTTATTTATCATCCACTAATATCTACATTTGTATTTATACCAAGAGTGAAGGGAATACAGTACAGAAAGAGCTCAAGCTTTAGAATCAGATGGAATAAGATGAATTCTTATTACTCATTTATTGGCTGATTTGTGGTAAGGTATACAATATCTCTGAGTCTTAATTTCCTTATTTGGCAAATGGAAATACAAATATCCACCTTTTAGTATTTCTGGGGAGAAGCAAATAAGCATATACACATTCACATACACACACACCGTTTTATCCTGTCTCTCTACCATATATAATGTGTGTTTATGTGTGTGTGTGTGTGTGTGTGTGTATATATATATATGATGTGCATGTGTGTGTATGTATATATTCTATTACAGGGGCACTGGACACACAGACATTTGATAAAGGTTAGTTTGTATGATTATAAATGTGTATAAAAGTTCAAAGAGTGATGAACACTAGAGAAATCTGTATAGAAAATGTAATGATCAGCAAGAATAGAAAAGATATGTATAAAGAATAATAGCAAAGATATTGAAAGGGTACCAACAGTTTTAAAGTATAGAGATTGGATTGTGGCAGTTTCCAAATTAAAAGATTATAAGGAAAAATAAGAAAGAACATAGCCTACCACCTGTCATGTTATATGGATATTATAAACATGACTGGAAACATGTTTGGCAATAATTGTTGAGCTTAAAATTTGCAACCCAGGTATAATACACTCCCAGACCCAAAGTGCCAATAACAGTAGGGTTTCCAATAAGCCTGAAAGAAAGCATGAAGTATCCATCCTTCAAGTTCCTAAATGCCCCTCATAAGTATGTGCAATGCAGCATAACCCTTGGCTTACACGAAATAACGCTGTTGGTGCAGTTTATAAATGGTGACTTTGATTCTACTGTGGCTTTATCTATGACTCTCTTTACCTGAGTTTGGTCATTACCAGATGGATGGGCTTTTTCTAGAACTTCCTGAAAAGTATCCTACTTAGAGTCAAGATCTTCTATATCAAAAGATGCCTCAGAACATAGTAAAAGGGGTCTGGCTGGACATGTAAACCACCCCAGTTTCTGTGATCTACTTTAAAACAGTAGTTCTGGTCCACTTTCATAGAAAACCAAATATGAAACTTGTAAAGTTTCTCAGAATAATTTGTTACTTCTAATGGTCAAAATACTAAAGTTTGCAAATTATCTACTATTTTATATAAATTGGAATGAAATCAAGGCTATCTCTATATGTTAATGTCACTTCTACCATTTGCTTATATATGATTTATTGAGTTAATAGGATTGGAGAAATTATATAACATATATTTTGGGAACTGTGAATGTCATTTATTAAATATAGAGGGGGTAAAGTTACTCTAGAGGATTTTGAATAATCTGCCCCTAAATTTTCCCATAGAGACCAATCTGGAGTGGTTCTGGGAGAGTTACACAAATTGGTTCAGTCTCCATTGAACTTTCATTATTCAAGGAGATGAGGGATTCCTGGGATGCAATGTTTTTTATCAGAGGCAGCTCTTAATCTCCACCTACAGTAACCAGGTAGATGGATATTCTATCTTGGGTTTCATGACACTAATGTAGGATAATTAAAGAAGCTTGAATGTTCACCAGGTTTTTTTGGTTTCATTTTTTATTTTTGTTGATTGGTTTGTTTGGCATTGAATGGATCATGTGACCATGTGCAAGTTTTAAATTTAGATAAATTTGTTAATCAAAAGTAACAAAGCACTTTTAACTAAAGAAGCCCAGTTTGCTGCAACCATATTTAACAGGGATAACTCCAACTGACTCCAGGGGAAATTTAGCTTTTCTAATGACTCAATTTCTGGCAAAGTCATATAAAGGATTTGAATGAGTGATGCATTTGTGCAGCTATGCTTATAAAATGGCTGGTAGTAATAGGTTCTTAAACCCCCATTCCTAAAAGGGATGATCCTTATTTAATTAGAGGAGACTGAGTACTTCCCCAGATTGAAATGATCTAACCCAGAGCTGGTTAGAGAGCTCTGGAACATGTAAGAGAACAGACATACATTAACTTATCTATTCTAAGCATCCTGTACTGCCCTGCCCAGTCCATCTGCTTCTGTCACTATGCATGTGCAAATTTCATCAGTTCCCTTCTCTGTTGCATATCTTTGCAGTGCACTGCCACATTCACCAGCAATTGCTAGAAGAACTTTCTCTTTCTTTCTGGTCACTTGACAGTTAAATAATTGAACTGCCTTCACTGGTAACCTCTGCTGATGGGACCCCCCCTGGGCACAGCCAACTTATGTAGAACAGCCTTATAACTTGATTGTCTCTGGCCCTGTCCACCAGCTTTGCATCAAGCATCCTAGATACTAAGGGGTGTATGCTCTTTTGTATGCTCCTCAATGTGAAGAAAATATATTCTCTCACCAGAAAATCTAGTGGGATTAAAGGGCCCGAAGCTATGGGTACTAAAATTCCATTTTGGAGTGGTATGAAAAAGGTACTCAGAAAGAATATCAAAACATGAGCCATGGGATAAAATACAAAACAGCCACTAGAATAAGTCCTGCTGAAATATAAGAAAATAGAGATTTTTTTGAGACCCTTTCTGTATAGGAATAGTTCTTTTTTTGTTTTTTAGGTTAAAAGCATTAACCAACCTGCTGTTCTCCACCAACCAGCTGTCCCAAAATCCTCCTACAGACACACTTGGAGCTTTATGTCCCCTCCTTCAGGATCTCACTCACAGTATTACTATGCTTGGAATTATCTATTGCTAATTCAATAAATATTGAGCTTTGACTATATGCCAGACAGTTTGCAGGCCTTGGAATATCCTTAATAACATGTAAAAAAAGCCAGCCTTATCTTAGGGAACAGATCGTTTAGTTGTTCTTCTATGTGCCTTTTTCTTGCTTGCTTATGCATTCATTCTGCCCATTCTACAAACTCTATCTCAAGCTCTTCTCTCTCCATGATGATTTTCCTGATTTTTTTCTACCAAAAACAGTCTATGTATCCAATGAAATCTTGAAGCATTTTCCTGCCTCTGCTCCTCAGACGTCTTTTTATCCTGTTCTTCCCTGTACTGTAGGTTTTTGTGTACATGTCTGTTTAAATTTTATGTTTTTGGAGTTACTCTCCAGAGTAAATGTCCAGAATGTAAGCTTCACAAGGATAGTGATTCTGTGTGTGTGTGTTTTTTAATTACTGTATTCCCAGTAATTATAGCAGGCATATAGCAGGCTCCTTATAAATATTTTGCATGAATGAATCAACAAGGGAATGAATTAATATCTTTGTATTCTTCACAGTACATTGTTGTGTTGTATATGGAATAATGGGTTTGCCAATTTGTCGGAAGTCCTGGATTGAAAATCAAGCTTGAAAGTTGATTTTCCCTTTCTTATATGTCAGTCAGAAATGAGAATTTCTGCTTTGCTTATTTTACAGAATTGTTTTGAAGATCAATTAAATTCGATACATATGGAAAAGAACTTCTTCTGTTCCTGCTAAAAAATAAAACTTAAAGAGCTAAGTGTGTATTACTTTGAGTGGATAAATGCATACATGCATGAATGAATGAAATGAGAAGGAAGAAATTGATTTCATGACATTTGAGCAACTTGGGGATCCAATCAAGGGGTAGACAAAAGCACTCAGAGAGTGCAGAGGCCACAGTTATTCCCCAGGGAATCAACTGAAGCTTGAAAGCACTGTGCTACAACTTTGCTGAGCATATTTCCTAAGATCAGCTTTACTTCTCAGTTAAGACATAATGGAAAGAATTAAACTTTGTATTAGAATAATGAGTTCTCAGTGGGTGGCAGTGGGCAAGTCACTTTAGCTTTCTGATACTTTATTGGCTATTTGTAAAATGAAGTTTAGAATGGCCAAAATATCTACCCCTCAGGATTGCTGTGATGATTAGAGAAGTTCATGTGTTAATAAATAGTTTGTAAATCAGTAAAGCCCAATAAAATCTGAGATATTATCAGTATTAATTAAAATTAAAAACTCATGGCCTGTGCTACAACCTTTGTTTTTGAAAGTTAACTTCCCTAACCAAGATTTACTAATGACCTAGAAATTCCTATTATTCTGAAATTTCTTAAGATCATAACTATATTTAGTCCACAAAATGACCCAGGGGTGACCTGAGGCCCACAGAAGCAAAGTGATTTGTCCAGGATCACACATCTTCTAAGTGGAAGAACTGGGCTCCCAACACATGATTAGTAACTCCAGATATGGAACTCTTTCCATTAAAGCACAAAATTCTGAGCTCCCTGGTTTTCAAACACAATCATTTTTATTTTCAATAAGACCTATTTTCCCTTATTATCATATTCAATCCAATAAGGGCAAATCTGAGTATTCTGAGATTTCCTACTACTTGTAACTTAAGTTTTGGTAAATGCATAATATGCTTATTGGCAATTTATTTTCAAGGTGAAATTGAACAATGGATTCCTAGAGATTAAACTGACAGGATATCTGAATTGTTGGTATTTAATCTTGCACAAATATTTTTTCAATAGCCTATGTGTTACTATAAAATTGCTTTACATTTATAAGTGTTTAAAAAAGGTGTGTGCTCTTGCGTATTTTGAAACTTTGCATGCTGGCATAAATTAAGACTGAGGTTCATATTGCAAGTTTACAAGTGCTACTTATTAAGCAAAGTAAAAGGTGAGTAGAGAGGTCTAGATTGTATTTAAATCTTTGGAGGAAGGATGGTGATGAGGTGTAGAATTTTAAAATAAATTTTTGAATATATCCTGAAAATAAGCACCTGGCAGAAGTTAAGGAGAAATTGCTTCACTAAGCACCATTATTTTGAAAGAATAGTAAGACTAGAAAGCAAAGACAAGACATTGATGACCTCAGAGAAATGTGAATAACACATTATAGCTCAGATTATATGGACCACTAGCCTAGGTACAAGGAATTTAAAATAAATTTGGTATTCAAGAGCCAGATGAGTTTATCAGAGAGTGCTTCTGTATTTCAAAGATTTTTTTAAAATTCAGTCTTGGGAGAAGAAGAGGGTATTCTTTCTGGAGTGGACTAAATTTCTTCTCCCCTTATCACTCAATGGCGGTTCAACAGGGGAAGACTAAGCCCAGTACTTTTGAAGTTACTGTGGAGTGGGACCTAGCTCAGTTCTCAGGAGTATTCCTATTCTCCTGGCTAAGGTTTCCACCTACAAGGCCTCAAAGGGGCTGAAGTCATGATACAATTTCAGGACCAGAAGAAGCCCAGATGAGAAGCTTTTCCGCTAAGCATGAGATCATGGCCTCTTGGTGTGATTTCCCTGGTACCACCCCTCTACACAGATGGTAAATAATCATGCTAAACAAGCAAATAAAAGCCAGGATCTCTGGATCCCTTTGCCCAAAAGAAGTATAGGCCAACCACTGATATTTTCCAAACTTTTTTTCTGTCCTTCTGATTACAAATAAATTGTTTGCATTATGTGTGCCAGCTGAATCTGATATTCAGACTCATGGAGAAAATGTAGGTTCTTCCCACTGTATCCACTCAGCAGGTTTTCATTTGCTTAAAGATAGAGTAAATTAACATGATAGGTCCTGGGTTGGCCATACTGAAGACTTTTAGAACAAATCAGATGGCTGTATCCTTGAATCAGACACCCTCCAGTGTGCTTGCTCATTTTAACATAGTAGGTACCACAAAGGACCCATTTGACTAGATTTACTTTGGGTCTGTTTTCAAGATATGTATCTAGAATATGATCTGTATTATGTATGTGTGTGTGTGCACACACACATCTGAGTTAAAGTTGCTTCCTGTATCTCTGAACCATTGAATATTGCTGTGTTTATTTTGTGAGTTGCCACCCAAATTTTTTTTCATTAGGTTCAATTATATATTGTCATCATGAAGCATAATCATTATCATCATCATCTAATTGCCAACAATTGCTGAGCCTGTTTCATAAAGGTAAATTGGTGGGTGGCATTAACTCCATTTTACAAGTGAGGGAACAATGGCTAAGTCAGATCAAATATGTTTGTAATATAACAAAAAACTGGCAAAGTCAAGATTCAAACCTAGGGTCTATGGCTCCAAAACACTAAATTTTACTGTCACCCCATAATGCATACAACTCATTCCCCCTCCCTGTTCCACCCCAAATCATAAAATCTGATGATTAATAAAGGAGTTTTGCTTATTTAGCTACTAGTCTCTTGAATCTGCCTATATTAACTTTTAGAAGACATACCTACATATGTACATATAGGTATATATGTATATATGTGTATATATATATATATGTATATGTATATGTTTGGAGGTATAAAGACTCAACCACAATATATTACATGTATATCATTGCTCTTTTACCATAAAACTCTTAAATATATGCTTTTAGATATGGGGTTACTGTCCCTGTCCCCCAATTCACAGTGTCTTCTTTTCAAGTTATTTAACCATTTATTCAACCAGTATTTGGGGAGGCAGGATTTTTGTACCAGACACTGTTCAACAGCCAGGACTGCAGCAATGAACAAAGCAAACACACATCTCATCAGAATATAGAACAAAAATATAATTATTAAAGTTAATCTCAAAACACATGGTTAGTTTCTTTTTTATTTGGAGACTTGAAGAACCAACGGTTTCATTCTTCCCAATCCTGCTCCAGTGCGAACACACCCCAATTTAGGTGTGTACCTCCTATGCAAAGGGCACCACGCTAGGCTCTGAAGAGTTATCAAGCTAGCAAAAAATGTTTCTTACCCTCACTTAGCAAGGGCGGGAATGCTGTGCTTTCAAGAATTTGAATTTTTCTAAGACTCTTTCTAGGACTCATTCTCCATAATATGTCTATGAATATCTCAGCAAATTGTTATTTAATATGTTCACTGAACCCTGTGTGTTTTCAAGGTGTTCTGTGCTGTAAATCTTCAGGGATTAGTCATTTCCACTTGCCAGTACCATGCCTAGGAAGATCTGATGCAAAAACCTGCTTCTCCAACATACCAATTGGCAAAGGCACCAGATTAGGTTTTGTTCAGGGAAACAGATTAGCCCTCTAAGGGTTAATTAGGAACCGAGCCCCTTTCAGGGCCTGGAATTGTTTACTTGAATGTTTTCATGCAAACTACCATGTTTCACTTGGGTACTAATTGTGCCTGATGGACCCATTATTTTGTAATCAGAGCAGTTCCTTGGCTAGCTCTCTGGGGGTTAATTAAATGGATGAGGTAGTGCCCCGGATATTATCAGCAGACAGAACCACTTGAATTTCTCACCAACCTATTGGAGAAAGTCTGTTACTATGAACAATCGGGTTTCTCAGCACCAGTGGTGCCTTTCACAGTTGGAGTTTATTAGGTTACTGTACCAAGACAAGCCTGGCTGATTCTTCAATGCCGTCCTGCCTGGGTTGGCCTTGTTTCTGCTCACAGAGGACTTGTGCCAGTAAACTCTGGAAACCCAACCTGCGTGTAGGTAGTCCTGTTTACTGCAGAAGATGATTCCTGCCCCGGGTTAAATGTGTACACCTCATGGAAATTTCGGTGCCTCCAATTCGGAGATGCTTCAAAATCTAGGAAAGCTGCAATCTAATCTGAGACACACTAAACACAGCAAGAGACCACAATGATTGGTAAGGTGAATAGACATTTCTATGATATTATGCCACTAGTGCCGATGATGGGGATGACCTTGTAATCAGCCAGTTCATTTCTCAGTGTTCTTTTTTTATCCCCCACCCCTACTGCATTTCTTAGTCAAGTTTTTTTTTTCTGTGTATGTGTGTATAAAATGATTACACATTATTTTCTTTAATTGTATGTTTTGTTTTGTTTTGTTTTGCTTTGTTTGCAACAAGCCCGCTAGGATTTAATAACCAGGAATGGGTATTGTGTATTGTGGCATGAATTAGGAGAACAGTAAATTCTAGAGTTCAAATATCTAGGCCATTCTGCACTTTGGACAATTGGTGAAAGCAGCAAATCAGGAAAGAGGGATTTTTAGGGAAGATTTGCACTCACACCTGCAGTACCAATTATTGTGATGCATAGCTGAACTATAATAGGTAACTTAGGGAAATGGTATTTGAATAGTATAATTTTTTATGGGATTAGTTCTTGCATACAGTCTAAATAACAGAAGGTCTGTAGTTGTTGGAAGGTAGGCAGGGGAACATGATTGAAAGTACATATAATGGAGTGGAAAGACCTGAATTTAATACTTATCTCTTCCATGCATCAGTTGTGTGATTTTGGCAACTCCCTTTACCTCTCTGAGTGTCATTTTCTTCTCTTTAAAATGGGAATAATAATGCTGACCTACTTTCTATTATGGGATTGTTGTTAAGATCAAGCATATATAATATTTGGCTATGGTTCTATTAGTATTATGTAAATAAATTACCAGATTTAAAAATAGTAACAATATTCCAGAAAAATCTTTGTATTAAGCATTTATGAACACATGTAAGGCTTTAAAACAAACAAACAAAAAATGTCTAGTGATGGATGAAATTTTGTTACATTCTTCTACTTCTGCATACACAAACATAAAGGCATAAATTATCCTTGCTGTATTCTGCAGCTTTTGGATTAGTCCAGAAACTAGTTTACTGCTGAGGTCTTTTTGCCTTAGTGTTATCCTATCATTGTGTCACAGCAAGAAAAGTTTCAGAGTAGGGTTGTCAGATCTTTCTGAAGCCAGGTAGAATTTTGCTGTGTAGGGTAAATAATAAATGTAGTAAAGAAAATACATTACGGATATAACATATCCATAACAAACAAATCTATAGAGACAGAAAAATCAATGGTTGACTAAGTTTGAGAATGGGGTAAAAATACTGCTAATGAGTACAGGATATTTCGGAGGGATTGGTGAAAATGTTCTAAAATTGACTGTATGAATGGTTGTACAACTCTATAAATATCCTAAAAATCATTGATGTATATACTTTAAATAGGTGAATTATATCTGTATAAAACTGCTATTCCAAAAAATCACATTTAGAAATCATTAAATACATATAGATATGAGGACATGCAATGCTAGAACCGAATGGATATTGATGTTTGGCTCGGAAATAGAAAATGCTGACTCATCAAAGAAGTGTTCTGATATGAAAAGAGGAGAGCATACACACTTTCAAGCAGAAAAGCCATCACAATCCTGTTGCAATGGGAAGTGATGCTGGTGAAGACTGCACTACACTCCATGGCACTCTGGCGAGATATATCAGCTTCAAATATGAATCTCTTTGCAGACACCTTCTTCCCTTTTCCAGTTGGATTCTTTTCTCCATCTGTTGCTGTAACGCTTAAATTATCTGGGCTTTATGAAGTCTGATCTGCTGGAAAATCAGAAAATGTATTATTCTCCCTAAAGGTCTTCTAGCAATAAGGTAGAATACCTTCCATATTCCAGAACCAGTCCATTTATTCCCACTGCTTCAGGAGTGTTTGTGAGTGTATATTTATGTGTGGAGTGTGTGTGTAAGTATGAATATATATATATATATATATATATATATATATAAAACTATACCTAGTTGTCAGCAGTAATAGGCACTGTGAAAAATATTTCTATAGATCTCATTTAATTTCAATTCTCATAAATAACTCTTATAAAATAAGTTAGTGTTTTATGCCCATTTTACAGATGTGAAAAGTGAGGTTTGGAGAGATTATAGAGAGTCAGGATTAAAATCTAAGCATTCTAACTCCAAAGTTCATACTCTTAATCATTTCACTATCCTGTTTTATATTGTCATTTGTTAGAATGCTTGTATTCTCAGGAAACTTGAGAGAAAAGGTCTAGTGTTTGAGAGATGGGACTCTAAGTTACTGGGGTTAGTGGCTACAAGGGAAGGGTTTGTTATTTATGTTCTTGGATCCAAGGACATGGGACACCCTGTTCACTGTTTCCCTCATTCACTGGGAGCCTCACTACCAGTATGATTTCCCTACATGCACCAATCAGGCCTTGGAAATTGTTTATTCATGCATTTTGCGAAACTCCTAGATGCCGATATATTGCAGATAACTAGGGAAATGAGGACCTTATCCTCTAGAAGGAAAGAAAAATTGAAAAGGTAACCATAACAAGTAATTGTAAGTATGTTAGTTGTTCCAAGAAAAACAAGGTGTTATAGGAGTATATGACGGTGTTCCTTCCCCAGCCTGGGTAAAGGAGGTGAGGTAGCATTGAAATTAACACCTGAAGGAAGCTGAGGAATGTGTTTCAGAGTGTTCTAGACAAAGGAACCACATGGACATAAGTCCCACAGAAGAATGAGCATGATGTTTCCAAGAAAAGATTATAAGGACAGTATATCTGGGCTCAGGCTAGGTTTTCCCCTCAGGAAGAAAATTCAATTAGGCATTTCCTTTTAGTGTTCCATCTTAAATTTGCCTAACCTTAACCTGACGATTTGCATCGATATTTAATCTCCTCTCAGGTGTTGGCAAAATGTTACGTTCTAGTGCACTTCTTTAGCACATACATATACAAAGGCTTAACATCGCTACATATTGAGCTCACAGAAGGAGGGAAAAGGTATCATTTCCTGGAGGCAGGGGTGCACACAGGTAATTAACTCAGGTAACCTGAGGTCAGACTTCTTGGGTTCAAACCCCAGCCCCACTACTTCCTAGCTTTGCAAACTTGGCCCGTCACAATCTCTCTGTGCCCATCTTCCTCATTTGTAAAGTGGGGATAATAAAAGTTTTTAGCTTATGGTAGATTAAATATATAAATAACATTCAAGTCTCTTGGAAGAGTACCGGAATATAGTAAAACAAGTTTTAGTTATTACCATTCATCATATATGTAGTGCAATTAGGGGCTAAATAAATGTTTTCTGATGAGGAGTTAGTTGATAATCATAATACAATCAGTTCTGATGGAATTTTACCCAATCTGGAGAGTTTGAAGAAATCTTTGTACTTGAATTTGAAATGCAACTGTTTACTTCTAATTCCTAGGAGAAGCTTGTGGAATTTGTGTTGCCTTTATTATTGATAAAACCTAAATAAACCTTTGGTCAAATGTTGATATTAGAAGTTTTCGAACTGACTGGTCCTCTACAATGCAGCATACTATATATATATTAATTTTGTAATAGTAATTATAATTATCTTCCCCTAAAATTTATGAAATGAGTGTTTTAATTTCTATTTTATAGGTGAAGAAAATGACAATGAAAGGGATCTATGAACCCTCTGTAGCCGCAAATAGTAAGAAGCAGATCTATGGTTTGAGTCCACCTGTTTTAAATAAAAACCTTCCAGTTCCCATCTCACACCTTTAACTTACATTTGCTTATATGAAATTAAGGACACTGAAATTGGCTCTGTACAATGCATTGCTTAGAATTTTCAATCCAATCTCCTTCCATTAAGGTAATTTCTCTGTAACGATATTGTTAGCCATTTAATTTTAGTGCAGAACTTAAGATGCAGTCAACATGATGAGTACAGAGCCTTTCCAGCGCACTGTTCATAATTGAGCTTGTTTATACCAGTGTGTTCTATAATTGCATATTCCCACAAAAGTTCTTCTTGATCAGAATAAAAAAAATTTCGCAAAAATCTATGGTTGAGCTCCTGTAAGTCTGGTAGTTCTTTCATCATCTGTTCTCTGTTCACATTTAAGAGAATACCAAAAGTTATATGGCATTCCCTGGTTATTGCAACTTTGTAGAAATGGAAAGCAGAGGACTAACTGCATTGCCTGATGACTGGCAGACATTTGTATTAACGATAATATATTTGGTATCATTGAAGTAAACTCTGCAGTTTTTCTCATGTGCGTACATGCTCATAAAAAAGGGATTGCGAGCATGCACACCAACTTCTTATTTATAAATCATGTAAATGTATAATAATTGAATACATAAGAGAAAATATTAACTATAGTATTAGATTAGACTAAATTGGAATAACTAAATTGTATTTTCAATGTCCTAGAAATCGTAATGTCTTTATCCCACAGCAGCTAATCCCAGCTAATTTATTTTTTTACTTAGAAGAGAAGATTTATGTCCATATCTCATACTTTTTTATAGGTAGGGAATTTTATGGCTTTCTTCTGATTGTTACTGTGTTTGTTTTATCAATTACTGAAAGTTTGTACTAGAAATTGGAGGAAAGTCAATTCTGCAATATTCTTGCTCATTTGTGCTTATATAATTTGTGTTTTTGCTTTATCTTCAAACTGTGTTGCTTGCAGGGAATTGTTAAAGCCATTTATCTAGTTTGTGATGTTTATTTAGTTCGAGCCCAGTAATTAAAAACTATAAATTTACTTAAGCAATTGTGGTATGTTGAAAAAGGAGGAATCATTTAAGTCGGCAGTTTTATACCTATTTATTTTATCTCTCCCTCTCTTGCCTAAAAATGCCTTGGGTACCTTATGTAATATGGACAATGTATGGATGATAATGATTATATATCTATAAAGGTTAAGCATAGACTGTAAATCAGCCCAATACTCATAGATAGCTCAGAAAATATTAGTGTAATCAACACTTTATCTGGGCAAATATGGACAATCTATGTTAAATTGGTTTGGATTTTTAAAATAGGGGATTATCAGTTACCCCATTCATACTTGTAATGTTGAAATTCAAAATTATTATAACAAACATTATAACATCATTAGATTTTTATTTTATTTCATGGTGCTCTTCATTAATTTTACATAGGTTCTTCTATGGAAAGTGCTTCTGAGAGGAACATAAATCAATATATTTTCTTAAGTTCATATGTAATATTACTATAGCATGTTTAACTTAAGGTCTTATCTCTTTCTGTCCTTTCTATAAAAAAATGCCTGACCCAAGTGAGTTTTCATATGTCAAGGAGACCATGAGATTTTATTATAAAGAATGCCAGCACTTCGGCTTCTCTCTATTCAGGACAGGATCCTTGGCAGTTACAGGTGACAGAAATATAACTTAAGTTTAAGCCATAAAGGGAATTTATTGGTTGGTTCTGAATTTATGAACGGTGGGATACTGGTGTCCAAGTGATGTTAATAGAAAGCTCTCTATCTCTTGGCCCTGTGTCTTCTACTGCATACACCAGCAGAATGGTTGGAGTGGCCCCAAGATCATTCTTATCTCAGAGTGCATTTTCCTTGATAGCTCCTACCACAGACTGACTGGCTTGGACCAATCACTTTGCCGGGGTGGAATATTCCAGTCAGGCTTGGGTTGTATGTAGATCACTGGAACAACCCTGCAATGTGAAGCACACAAACTGGGCATATTCATTAAAGAATGTGGGTAAGGTTATTTCCCCATAGAAAAGATATTGAGACAAGCCAAATGCATAGGATTTTACATTTGCCGTATACCTACTCTGAAACCAGTACAAGTTGGGACCGCATAGAAAAAGGAAGAGGACTTATTCTTACTTTATTAAAATCATAATATTTATCCATAGACTTCAAATAACGATAAAGACAACTATTTAAACTTTTAAGAGATAGTGAATTTTGAGTACACATCTTTAAAAAAGATATTTAAATATTTTAAGTAACATAGATGGTGTTGACAAAGGAGAATTTCCTTAATTTTATTCCTTCTGGAAAACCTATCCCAAAGCTCAAAAGCAGCCTACTATGTAAGTCTAAGTTTTTTGCTTCTGAAAATATAGATTATGGAACTTCAAACTTCATCCAATAAAAATAACATCTATTTTAATTCCCTGAAATCCATAATCCATACTATATTGTTTAAGGTATAGATCAGAAAGAAAACTATGTGTATGTGTATAAGTGTAGAAGTAACATCACATGGAGACCAAGGCAGAGTTTATCAAATGCTCTATCTCATTTGTCCACTACTACTAAATCAGAATCTTATGGTGAGGACTAGACATCTTTTTATTTTAAAACTCCCCACATGCCAATAAGCACATGAAAAGCATACCCTCTCTGACCCTTAATTAAAAGTATTAAAACTGGTCAAACAAAAATACAAGTCACAAGAAAAGACAAAAGTATGACCACAGTTCCTCTTAATTTACTGAATGAGAGAAAGGTAAAAGGATGAGTAAATGTCTTAGGTCCTCCATGCATCTGTCTTTCTGACTGCCTTTTCTTATCTTTCTGCCTGTCTTTTCTTATGGTTAACATCTCTCTCTCTTCTCAATATCCTGATGTTAAGTATGTGAATGGCCAGTGTCTCCAATGGTCCTTTAAAACTGGCACCTTGAATCCAATAGCAGACTCTTCTCCATCTCCCATCATAGAACTCCACTTCACCCCTCAACTACCCACAGCCCTATTCCATCAACAAACCCTTTCCAGTACCTTGTTTCTTTCAGCTGGTTTCCACCGGCTTCCTCTCTGCTAGAGCACTGGGTCAGTGGGGGAAGTGGGCTAAGGCTATCCTGGTTTTAAAGGTGAGACCCCAATGCTGGTTTGAATCTGTTATATACCCCAGAAAAGACTATGTTATTTTAATCCATTCTTGTGGGTGCAGACCTATTATGTGTAGGACCTTTAGATTAGGTTTTTCTATGGAGATGTGACCCAGCCCATTCAAGGTTGGTTTTAATCCTCTTTCTGGACTTTTTTATGAGAGGATGAAAGGCAGATAAAACTCAAAGCTCAGAGAAGCTAAGAAATGAAATCCAGGGTTGGTCCTGGATAAGCTAAGAGAGGACCGACAGATGCACCGAGAGAGAAACACCCCAGGAGAACAAGAAAGGACCCACAGGAGCTGAGAGAGAACCATTGAAACCAGAGCCAGGAGGGAAGAACCAGCAGATGTACCAAGTGACTTCTCATTGCCAGAGGAACCCCAGATAACAGCAGTCTTTCCTCAGAGAAGGTATCTTCCTCTTGATGCCTCAATTTAGACATTTTCGTGGTCTTAGAACTGTAGGTCTGTAACCTGATAAAACCCCATTGAAAAAGCCAACCCATTTCTGGTAGCTCTAGCAAACCAAAACATCAACTTACTTTCAGAAATGTCTTTACTGATTACACATTTTGGGGTAGAGCCTTGGCTAGAGGAAGGAACAAATATTTCAACAAACTAACAAGTGGGCCAGGCAAGGTATCTACAAGAATTGTTGTCAACAGCATGGACAAATCTCATAAACACTCACAGCAGCATATGTGTTGGAAAAAGTTAGACTTTTGGATGTGATCTGCCTGGTCTTTAATCACTTAACTCTGTGGCCCTAGATAAGAAACTTTATCTCTTTGAGCTTCATTTTCCTTATCTTTAAAATACAGACTAATTAATTCATTCAACATATACTTATTAAGTTCCAACAATGTGGCACACATTGTGCTAAGTGCTGGGAATATAAAAGTGCACACAGTAGACCCTCAACAATTGCTGAGAGCAAACACTGATAATATAATACATGGCCTTCCTTACTCATATATGGCTATTATCAATCAATAGTTGTTTTTATTTTATTGAGTATGTTCTCTGTGGCTAGTTGTGGGGAGGGGGGCAAATCAGGATTCATAGTCCCCAATTGGACATTTTATGGTCCAGCCAAGGAGACATAATCAGTCCTGAAAATGAAGAGTAGCTTATACTCTTTCCTACATTTAACATTTGCATCCCTGTTTTTTAAAAGTACCAATGTCCAGTCCAAATAAAAAGCCATTAAGCTATAATCTTACAGTGAGACATGGACATCTTTTTATTTAAAATGTCTCCAGGTACCAAGAAGTACATGAAAAGATGCCTGACTTCATTGGTCACCAGGGAAATACAAATCAAAACCACAATGAGATAGTACTTCACATCCACTAGGGTGGCTAAAATCAAAAAGTCAGATATTAACAAGAATTAATGAGGATGTGGAGAAATCAGAACCATGATATGCTGCTAGTGGTTCAGACACTTTGGAAAATAGTCTGACAATTCCTCAGAAAATTAAAAATAGGATTACTATATGACCTAGCAATTCCCCTGCTAGGTATATACCAAGAGAAATGAAACCATTTGTCCACCAAAAACTGCACAGAAGTATTGATAGCAGAACTATTTATAATAGCCAAAACATAGAAACAATCCAATGTCCATCAATAGAAAAATGGCTAAAGAAAATGTGGTGTGGTTCAGTGGTTAGAATGCCTGCCATCCTTGCAGGAGACCTGGGTTCAATTCCCAGACCATGCACCGGAAAAAAAGAAAAAAAAAAAGAAAATGTGGTGTATCCATATAATGGAATATTATTCAGCTATAAAAAGGATGAAGTGCTGATACAGGTCACAACATGGGTGAAATGAAAACATTTCTATGTGAGAGAAAGTAGACATGAAAAGCCACATATATAATTATATGAATTTTCTAGAACAAGGCAATCTACAAGACACAAATAGATTAGTAGATGTTTAAAGCTGGGAGTGGGTGGATAGGGAGATAATAAATTATGTGTTGTATCTTTTTTTTTTAAGGTGATGATAAAAATGTTCTAAAATTGACTGTGGTGATGGTTGTACAAATCTGTGGATAGATGACAATCCATTGAACTGTACATTTTGAATAGGTGAATTGTACAATACATGAATTTATATCTCAATAAACCTATGCATTAGTTTGTCAGGGCCACTACAACAAAGCACAACAGACTGATTGGATTAACAATGGGAATTTGTTGTCTCATAGTTTTGGAGTCTTGAAGTCCAAAATCAAGTCAGTAGGATCGTGCTTTCTCTGAAACCTGTAGCACTCTGGTGGTGGCTTGCTGGCAATTCATAACTCAGGCTCTGCTTTGTCACATGGCCTCTCTCTACCTGTCTATCTTCTCTTGACTCTCCAAATTTCCTTTGCTTATAAGGACTCCGGTCATATTAGATTCAGGTCCACCCTGATTCAGTTTGGACTCAGCTTCACTTATAACATCTTCAAAGATCCTATTTACAAATGAGTTCATGTCCATAGGACTGGGGCTTAGGACTTGAACTTGTCTTTGGTGGGGCCATGATTCAATTCAAAATAAGCTGTTAAATTTAAAAACTAACAAACAGAAAACCTCCCCATCTGATTTTAATTTTCAGGCAGGGCTGCAAACCAATGGTCTAAACATTTGCAATCCCTAAGACTAACCAAAATTTCCTAGATTGGAAACACTACCTGAATCACAGCAAGCTGTGATATCCCAGGAACACACTTAAGCACCACCAGTTAAGGTTTAGACCTTTTAAAGTGGGAAGTAACAATTCTTTAAAAGTTTTACCAAATGCATTTTTAATACTATTAATTTTGTTAAAATGCAGATAAACACCATTATTAAATTGTGTACAATTACAAAGATTTTTTAGAAAATGTATGTTCACAAAATTAATGTTTCCTCTGTAGTCTCTTATGATCGTGTATCTGCCTAACATTCTAGTCTTGTCTCTTACACTTATCTCCCTTGCACCATAAGACCCAGTCATATGAAACTAGCAGTTCTCAGAGTTTGCCATATTTCCTATCCAGCCCTTTGCTCACATTATTCCTTCTGTCTGCACCACTCTCTCCACCTCCTCATCATCTAATTCCTCTCCATTGTCCAAGACAACAACTACACAGTATAGATATCATTTGCTCTGTCAAATCTTTCTTGATCCAAAGTCGAGTTGGCAAGCCTTCCTATGACTTCAGTTACACCTCATGCTTCCTTCTCATAAGGTTTATCACACACTCTTGCCTATTTACAGGTCTGTATTCCTCTGTGGACTATGAGCTTCATGAGGAAAGAAAATATATCTCTGTTAGTCACCATTCTATCTCTACTCTCCAGAATAGTATACCAAGCACAGAGTAGATGCTCAACAAATATCTGTTGAATTGAACTTATGTGGACATAGTTTTATGTGTATACATACACAATAATAATATCAATTAGATATTGTGATATTATCAAGATCATTTAGATATTGCATGCCTCCAAATAAGCTTTCATGTAAAATGTCTAAATGATTATTTCCCTGTGGGGAAAACCTTTTTTGCTAAATTTCATGCATTTAATAATTAATCAGTGTCCCTGCTCTCCCAATTAGTAGATTTGATTCCTTAAGAAAGTCCTCTGACCATCTTGGGCTTCAATTCATCCTATAAAGTTACAAGATCCTACCTGACAGAAAGCTTGATATAAAGACTGTAGTTTTTTTTTTTTTTTTTTCTAGCTCTAAGACCTATGATTTCCTTGTCTCCTGCTTGAGGGCCCTTGCCAAAAGTTAGCATGAGAGATATATGCTATAAAATTAGGTGTTTCTGCTGCTTCTAGTGGACTACACGGACTACCTGGACAGCATTCTGCCTCTCCTGGCAAATAATGCTAGAGCTAGCCCTTGGTATAGCTTTAGAAAATAATGTGCTCAGTGGTGAAGACCAGAAGTCCCAGAACTTTGCTCTTAAGCTTCTTTGAAGCCCCCAAATTCCCCACAGTGGATACTGCCTCCTATGCATGAGGTGTGAGCAATGTGCTTTGTGTTGAAGCAGAAATAATGTTGCTCAAATGATAGCCTAATAAACTAGTCATTACTTCTAATTGCTGGTATTAGCACTTTAGATTTCCATCCTCCAAGATTACTGTTGTTTTCATTATTAAGCAGCTCTCAAACTTGCTGCACTTTCTTGTTTTGTCAAAGATCATATTGCCACAGGAATATATTTGGGTTGTTTTTTTCAAAAATTCATCGTTTTTTGCTGAATTCACTACAGAGAACTGTGTACTTCTTTAATGAATTAAAATTTAAATTTGGAATACTAGCTGGGCCCAATTCACCCACTGCTGTTCCAAAACTCCTTAATATATCAAGGTAATATGTTACCAAAACTGTATAATAAGACATAGGACTCATGGCATTTGAGGCAATGCTTGCAGTGCCCAGGAAAATTGTGATTTTAAATATTTTCTTATTATTTTTATTGTTAATTGTAAGAAAATCCAACATTTTACTATGCAAACTCTGGGTCCCAGACTCTCTTACATATTCCCAGGCAGTGTATCCTGTTTTTTTTCATTTGGAGTCTATGAAATATTCCTTTGTTCTTGATCAAATCCCTGTTTAACCACATCACCTCAAGAATGCTGCAAGTTCCAGTGATGCTCAGTCATTGGAAAGAGGCAGGGATTTAGGAGAAAGAAAGATGTGTGCTTGGGAACTTGAAAGAGTATGATTGGAATCCAGCTATAACTCTAAGAAAGTTTTGAAATCTCATGGAACCTCCTTTTCAGGGTTATTGTGAAGATTGAATGAGATCATTAGCTGTTAATAAGCTCCAAGAAGCAGGGATTGATATCTGTTTTGTGTGCTAGAATAGTGTCTAGTATATAATATTCACTCAGTAAATTTGGGGGGGAATAAATGAATAGTCATATATGCAAAATGTAAGCTATAATATTGGTACATAGGCATATTCAGCAAATGCAAGTTGCTAGGATTGCGTCCAGAATTAATGGGGACAGGGGGAATCTACTCAGAAGATAAGCTATAAGAATATAAGATGCTTGTGGAGACATTGAAAATGGATAAAGTTTTCAGCAGGATACTGAGGATTTGTCATATGTCTTATGAACTTGTCCCAATAATGTGTCTAAATATACCCTTTAACATCAGTTCAGTCTTCCAGTTGGAAGAAACTGTCTATATTGGCTGGTTGTGCTGATATCAATGGTGTCTCTTTCTAAAATACAATGGAATTGGCTCACCTAACCATTATAGCCAGATTCTTCTGAAACAATGGTTATTACATGATATTATATGTAGGAAAATGAAATGATAGAAAATATTTTAGAAAAAAATAGGTTAGCTAAAGATGGGAATTAAATCCATCACCTTATATTCAGAATCTTTGGAATCAGGTTTGTGCAGATCAGGGCATTTCCCTGTTTGTTAAGTGTGGTCTGTGACTCCTAACATAAATCATATGAGGCTCTCAAGTCTCTTTTCCTTATCCAGGTCCTTATTTAGCTTTTATGTTTAATGAAGGTGGATAGACATTACCTGATAAATAAACCTGTTAATATTATGCATCTTCATGAAGCTGGACTATGACTTCTGCCTCAGCACCAATTTTTGGAATAGTAACTGGTGTGATAGAAAGTTGAACCATCTCCATCATAACAGGTACTACACTGTATTTTAGCAACATTTTATTCTGAAAAAAATTTAGATCTGTTGTTATTTGAGCCTTCAACTAATTTCACCAGATTTGAACATTTTGCCATGTTCATGTCTCTCTTCCTCCATATGTTCCTAATACATAAATATAGGATATACAAATATTTGAAATAGCATATATATTTATAAATAAGTTGCAAATTTGGTGGCATGTCACCCCATCTATTCCATTATGTGAGCATTTATGTTTGAATATCTAGAACTCTCTTCTACATAACCACAACAGCATTAGGATGCCTAAGACATTAACTGTGATATGGTATTTTATTTATATCCCATACTAAAGTTTCCAATTACTGGAGTAATGCCCTTTTAACTGTTATCTTGGAAAGGGTTGGGTTAAGATCCAATCAATGATCATACATTATATTTAGTTGTCAGGTCTATTTACTATTCTTTAATATTGAACTGCCCCTCACTTTTTTTTTCTGTCTTTCATGACATTAATACTGTTGAAGAGTCCAGGTTTTCTTGTGTAGTATCCCTGAATGGGTGTTTGTTTTATTATTTCACCCTGATTTGGTATTAAACATTTTCTGTTTAAAATTCACACGGGTGAATCTATGTAACCAAACTGTATTTCATTTGTGTTTTGTATTTTGTATTTTTTCCTCCCAGAATGTGAGCTCTATACATATAAGGTCCATACATCTATGTCATTTTGCAACTCAGCAGAGTATATGCACATGGCAGGTATGCAGAAACTCATAGTCTTCCCCTAAATCTGTTCCTTCTTTTATCATTTCAGTTGGCACACTCCCATCTTCCTTAGTCACCCATACTAAAAAGCTGGTTCTTCATGACACGTCACTCTCCTTTTTCTCCCACTTCTAAATAATCACAGCCCTATCTGTTTTACCTACTGAATATTTCTCCAACCATTTCATTTCCATTCATGCTTCAGGACTATTGGAACATCCCACCAACTGGTTTTCTTGCTGCCAGTCTTGGCCCCATCAACTCCAACTATAAGCCAGTTATCAGAGTGATCCATCTGAAAATTAAATGTGACCATGCAGCTCTCCTAATTAAAACCTTTAAAGCTTCCACTGACAGACAAGATGGAGTCCAAGCTCTCTGGCCTGAGGAAATAAAAAAAAGGCCCTCCAGGATATGATTCTCTCTTACCTCCCACCTCATTCGGATTTGCACCTTTTGTTCCAGTACCACCCAAATCCTTGAAATAGTAGTAGCAGTCTCCATTTGTTGAGAGCCACTATGTGTGTCTGGTATTGTAGTACCTCTGTTTCATATTATATTGTACAATTCTTACATAAATTTGTGAGGTACATGGAATTACTCACATTTTATGGATGAGGAAATGGGTTCACATTATCCAACAAATAAGTGGGAGAAGCAGGATTTAAATACGAACCCCAAATCCTTGCATTTTCCACCCCATCAAGGTCAGTCACACTACACGCTATTTCTCATCTACATGCCTGTTCTCTGCATACACAGTGTCTTTCCCTCAGCCATATTAAATTACCATTATAATTCTTGTGCATATATTTTTGTTTCCATAGAATTATTTCATTAGGAGGCATTTATGTACATCTTTTTTTTCATATATTGCTTTCAAATGTGGCATGCCAATTTAAGTCACCAGAAATGAATGAAAAGAAGAGATTCTCTAAACTTTAAGCAGCAGTGGGTACTATGCTTTTTAATTCATTAGCTTCTTTAATGGTGATTAAAGGTATCTCCAGGTTCCACAGAGAATGGTCATTTCCTTGTTTCTTTTCTATTGGTATTCCTCCCTATAATTTTTGTGTTCATATCATTTGTTCATTCATTATATTAAATCCTTGATGTTTTCCTTCTAAGTATGATCGAAATTTATACATATATTATAAATGTTGATTTTGTCTACCATTTTAATATCAACATTTTTCTCAATTAGTTGTCATATAAAAGTTTTAATCACATTATTTTTCACTTAGTACAGACTTCCAATTCTGTATATTCATTTGTCACAGTGTATTCCTG
Source organism: Myrmecophaga tridactyla (assembly GCA_004026745.1). Classification (NCBI taxonomy): domain Eukaryota; kingdom Metazoa; phylum Chordata; class Mammalia; order Pilosa; family Myrmecophagidae; genus Myrmecophaga; species Myrmecophaga tridactyla. Next base: position 154,100 of record PVIY010000233.1, on the reverse strand, counting down.
TGAATTTCTTCAATGGACTATTATATTTTATAAAGTCTGGCTCTAACACTATTTTTTTCCTAAATTGCTATATTTTATTCTAATACTACTTATAAGACTTCCTTACCTGCTTGCTTGGTAAAACTGACAATTTTTTACATATATTTTCTTCTTTCCTGCTGATATGTGTTTTTGTGTTTGTGTCAATAATACATATTTTAAGTTCAAATACTTTATTATAATAATGTATTATATAACTTTATTATAATAATAACTTTATAATAAAGTTATAACTTTATTATAATAATCTAATATGGTTAGAATTCCTTCCCTTTTGTTCTGTTCCAAATGTCTTTTAACATCTTACCCATTGTCACATTTTTGTGCGGATTTGTTGAATTTTAAAAAATCTTGTTGACATTTTGATTGAAATTATGGTATGGCTCTAAACTTCTTTGTGGTGAGCAGATTGATCTATAATTTTTGGTCTCATTGAGGCATAAATTATACCCTCCCATTTATTTTAATCTTTTAAAAATCTTCCAATTAAGGCTTGTAGTTTTCTTTGAAAAAATCTGCTCTTGTCTTATACATATAAACCTAAGTGTTTGAGGCTGATTTTAATAAAATAATAATTGCAGTCATTTACAAAGCATATAATAGGCACCAGGCATTGTGCTAAGTATTTTATACATATCCTTTCAGGTTATCCATGCAAGACCCTTATAAGGCAGCTACTGTTATTATCCCTTATTGCCTCTGAAGAAACTGAGGTTTAGGTAGTTCTAGTATATTGTCCATGACCACATGGCTGTTGAACAGTAGAGCTATGATTTGCACTGAGGACTTTCTGACTTCAAAGGCTATGCTCTTTAATCACCATCCTATATTTATTAAAGTGATGAGCTACTAGGATAATGAAATTCAGCTACCATAGAAGTAAAATTCTTGTGTTTAGGTCAGTCTCTCAATTGTATGAGAAGAGGAAGGCCAATATCAGTTTAGAACATGAAAAAAGACTTGAATTGTTTAGTAATGTGTTACAGTATGAACCAATAAAATGGCATGATTTCTTTAAACAAAAGTAATAAAATTCAGGTCTGCATTAATAGATAAATGGTGTCAGTTTTTGGAAGGAAATAGTCCCACTGGATCAACATCTAGGATGTTGTGTTCTCAGTCCCATATTTCAAAAGTAACTTTTATGGCCAGAGATTTCTTTAAGAGATGATAATATGGCAGATAAGAGAGTTATGTGGAATAAACAGATAAGGGAATGAGAATTTTTTTTAGCCTGGTTAAAAGAAGACAACTGAAAAGCTGTTATGATCAGGAGGGAATAGCCTACGGTGAACAGAAGTTTCCAAGAGACAGATTTTGGTTTCAATGAAATCTTTAAGAATTACACTGTCCAAAAGTGAGCTCCTCATCCCTTGAAGTGTTTGAGCAGAGATCGGTAACAGAAAAGGCATTGCTAAATTGCTAAGGAAGGTGACCTAGAAGGGGGGTTAAGAGAAAAAGTATTAGCATCACCTGGAAGCTTGTTAGAAATGCAAATTTGTGGATCCCACCCAGACTACAAAATCAGAAATTGGGGTTAGTTCCCAGCAATCTGTGCTTTCTCAAGCCGTCCAGGTGATACTGATGTATGCTGAAGTTTGAGATCTGCTGACCTAGATAAACTCTAAGGTCCTCACAATTCTAAAGCTTAAAACTTCTATTTGCCATGTAGTATGCATTTATATTAGTACAGTCATGTGGGTACTGCATCTAAGGGAAGTTAATTGTTGAAATAACAAAGAGACCTCCAGTAAGTAGCCTTATAATGTGAACTCCAAAATTGTTGGAGCTGAACTTCAGTAATCCCAACAAATGATCATTCACCAAAATGTGTCCACTAGTGAAAGTATGGTTCACTCTGTATATTATTATATGTCTACATTTCCCCCCCAAAGTATAGTAGAGTAAATGAGGGAAAATCTGAGCTATCATCCCAGTTTTACTCTTTCCTTTCCTTCAGACTGAACTGAAATCCTCCAGAGGTCAGCTGGCATAAATGGGAAGAACTTTAATTTTTTATAGCTAGGACACATGAGACTTTGAATTCCCCTTGCCACTTACTCACCTGTTTCTCCCACATGATGTGAATTCCTTTGGCATAAGGCCTATGTCTCACCCATCTTTGTATCTTCCACAATGCTTAACACAATGCCTATGAAACATTAGTGCTCAATCATTGTTTATTAAAGGCAATGTATTTAATTTGGTGAAGTTTCCAAGTTTAAAAATATTTTTCATTGTAAAATCAAAATATTATGATTAAATAAAACAAAGAGCAGAAGACAACCCCTTAGGCATCCTAAACCAAACACAGCTGCTGTTTATATTTTAGAGTAACAACTCTTGACCTTTTCTCCCAGTTTCTATAACTTTGTTTATACATGGTTATAATCACATCTTGCATACAATCATGAATTCTGCATTTTTCCATTATCATTGTGTATTGGGGAATCAAATTACAGGGTACATTCATGTGCAAGTAGAATATAGGTTTTTAAATTACTAGAGTTAACCTTATCTTTATCATAAGACTTCAACCTACTAGGTAGTGGGAAAGCTTAAACTTGATAATTAATGATCTTGGCCTCTTCCAGTTTAAACAGTCTGTGTTAAATATTAACCTAAACTTCAACTCTTTCAGGATTGGGTTAAATAATTCCTTAAGAGACTGAATGCCCTTTACATAAATACTGTGTTTTAGATTTCCTTCTCTTCCTCTGCTTCTTTACAAGATGGTATCTGGGTGGGGTTTTTTTTGGGGGGTGGGGAGGAAATTGGGTGCGGGGAGGTAAATCTCTTATGGGATATTGGATATTTCTTGACTTTTCTCTTTATTTCAAACCCTAGCCTCTGCTGGTTCACTATCCTTCTCCGACTCCTCCCAGTCCTTCTCCTGGGCCACCATGCCCTTGGTGCCTCTGCATATACTTTGATTTGAAGGAACTCAGGGAACTGCTGCATGTTCACCTATCTAGCAATCTCCATGAACTCGTGTGAACCATCACTCACTCCCCACCACTTGATCCTGAGTAGAATTTGGGATTCTTCCAAACTGAGAAAGGGAAATAGCACTGGGGCTCTCAGTTCTCTCTTCAACCTACGAAATAGTCTCTTTACTCCCTGAAACACCTGCCTGAGAGGAGAGAAATCAAGACACATGTGCTTCCCACCTACTTCTCCCAAGTCTTCTTCCTTCTTCTTTGCACTTTCTCCTGGGCCAGCATGGATAAAATGGCCCTTTTTTTTTTCCCTAGGTAGTTGAACAATCATACTGCATTTCCTGTTTTCTGTGCACTTCAAAAATAAATAAATAAATAAACAAACCAGAGGAAAATAATTTTATAAGGCCTAGTTCTTGATCTGAGCAAAGAGGAGCTTTGAAATTTAGAACCCCTTGCTGTTTTTCTACAAATGGGACTTTTAGATTGTCTCTGTATATTCTTAAGTCTCTTTTGAAACTTAAAAGTCAATCCATGATATCTGAGGCAGTATTCACAGACTTTTTGCTGGGAATGAGGAACCTCAATGTTCAGCTGCAATAAAATATGATTTAAGGGGGAAATAAAATGTCCATTTAAAAATTTTAAATATTTAACATGTTAAAATGATATTAAAAACACCATTGCATGCTGAGAACTGTGATAGATTTATTGTGCTCTATTTAATCCTTGAGTATCATAGTTCCCATTTTACAAATTATACACTAACGCTCAAAAATAACTTTCTATAGTTTCACAGACAGGGACTTCTTTAATGACATCATACATAATATACAACCAAAGGCATCAACCAGCTGTTGTTCATTTAACCATTTCTCCATATTTGGACATTTACACTGCCTCAGTTTGTTTCAAAGGCAGATTTACAGCTCCTGTCACAAGGGCCTAGAGCTTAGCATTCAAAGGCTATATTAAACCAAATGGAGAAAATTTACAGATTAAAAGAAAATTAAACAACATATCAACCACCAATTTCAGTATAATTACCTTAGTTGGATCTTGATTCAAACACAGTATTAAAAGAGAGAGAAAGAGAATTGGAGAAATTTGAATACTGAATAGGTATTTAATGATAAAAAATCATCATTGTTTTTCATAGATGTCATACCTTTTTAAAGAGTTCTTACGGAGATATATGGAAATAAATGAAATCATGTCAAGATTACTTCAGTCGAATTCGGGGGAAGAGGATTGGTCAGGGGATGGGGGCATTAGATGGAGCAAAATTGGCCATCATTTGATCGCTGTTAAAGCTGTCTGATGGGTTAATGGGGGTTCATTAACCCATTCTTTTGTATATGTTTGGACTTTTCTTTAAAGAAAAGTTTTTAAAAATGGAGTAAGACTAAAATAGCACCCCCAATTCTTTCTGAATTTTGAGCAAGGATGTATTCTCTTTCTAATGTTATTGTGTAAACATACATGAGTAGTTGCCAGTCCCCGATCCCCCACCCCCTCGTCTTCAACCACTACAGTAATCGCTGCATTTCTTTATACACTATATATTACTGGACACATTCCTATGGGGATCCTTGGCAGATGAAATTTCTTTCTTAGTGCAGAGTAAAGAGAGATTCAGTTCTGCGTGTGTTAAGGGCACGCAGGCAATGCAGTGAGGGAGTACAGTGGGTCTCTGAAAGAGGCTTTGCCGAAGCCTTGTTATCCCACTTTGTGCTGCAGTTTTATCATGCGTCTGGGGAAGCGTTCCCCCTACCAGGCAGGGAGGAAATTTGAAAATAAGTGCCAGCTTCAAATGCCCAGGAGGCATAATTGACATCTTCTCCCTGTCTCATTGGCGAAGCCAGGCTGTCCTGCAGAGTGTCTCATTAGCACTAAGGCCTTGGACAGGCAGGGTGCCCCAGTTTGAGTGTGCATGCTATCTGGGCACAGTGTTTGTTCAATCCATGAGCTGTACTAAAGTCACATTGTATTAGCCCCCCAAGATGTATTTGTTTCCTGTAGAAATGTTTATACTCTTTCCTCCCCCATATTACTGAACCATGCATCTGGCAAAACCAGCTCCTCAGAAATGAAAGAGGAAACATTTTATTCATTACTCTTCCCCTCTCAACATTATTCCAAATTTTCATTCATCTAATTATTGACATGTGTTAAAGGAGAGAGAGAAGAACAGGGGTAAAGATAATTAACATGGAGTAGAAGGAGAGGGAAAGCAGATATGTAAGATTATTTATTGTAAGCATGAGCGAAGCAAGTACATTATCATCTTGAGATTTAATGGAGTTCAGAAATGGAGACAAAACACTGAAAAATAGATTTAAAATGTAATGTTTCTATAAAGCACAAGATAAAATATAAAGTGTGGAGAAAAAATTCCCTTCAATTTTAGTTTTTAACTCACACCCTGTGCAAGGTAATGCCAGGACTCAGGATGAAAGATGGTGGACTTTATTTATGTCATTTTCTCTGCTATAGCTTCTCTGTAACATTCAAAGAAAACAGGACAATGCTATTTAAAATATTCACATAACAGTAGAAGACATAACTCATAATTAAACTCCTAGTATATAGTAGTGACTTTTTCATATCTTCTCCCAAAACCCTTTCATCAAAGATTCACAAGTGTGACAAGTTAATAAAGGGCAGATTAATTTCCCCAGGGTAGAATGAAAGGGGGCAAAGGGCAGGTGGAGCTGATGGTGAAGTAACAGTAGCTAATGCCATGAAATTTTCACTCTGGTTCTTTCATGAATGATCATTATCAGGAAATGCTTCAGAGTTTTGAAGTTGAAAACTAATGAAAGAAATGCAAGTATGGAGAACCCAGAAGCTGACTCATTATAACCCTTCATTCTTACAGGGTTTGGATAGGAACAAACATTTACACCAGTACTAAATTGGGTGTTTCACACATTTTATTTAATCAAATACTTAAAACCACATGAGAATTAGAATTGATTATCCTCATTTTGCAGATGAGGAAAGTGAAATTTTAGAGTTCAGTAACTTACCTAAAGTTATACAACTAGGAAATCACAAAGCTAGGCTTCAAAACCCCCTCTGACTGTGTTCAACATCTATTCTCTTTCTGCTGCAACTGACTCTGTACTGTAAAGGAAATGATGCTAAAGTGGTTCATAGGTTGTGGAAGAAGAAAGCTTTTTACTTGTGTCAGATGCTTTATGTGCTGGTTTGAAAGGATATATGTCCCCTAGAAAAGCCATGTTTTAATCAAAATCCTATTTCATAAAGGCAGAATAATCCCTATTCAATACTGTATGTTTGAAACTATAATCAGATCACCTCCTTGGAGGTGTGATTTAATCAAGAGTGGTTGTTAAACTGGATTAGGTGACGACATGTCTCCACCCATCTGGGTGGGTCTTGATAAGTTTCTGGAGTCCTATAAAAGAGGAAACATTTTGGAGAAAGGAGATTCAGAGACAGCAGAGCAGAAGGACATAGCTACAAGAAGCAGAGTCCACCAGCCAGCGACCTTTGGAGATGAAGAAGGAAAATGTCTCCCAGGGAGCTTTATGAAACAGGAAGCCAGGAGAAGAAGCTAGCAGATGATGCTGTGTTCACCATGTGCCCTAACAGATGACAGAGGAACCCTGACCATGTTCACCATGTGCCTTTCCAGATGAGAGAGAAACTCTGACTGTGTTCACCGTGTGCCCTTCCACTTAAGAGAGAAACCCTGAACTTCATTGGCCTTCTTGAACCAAGGTATCTTTCCCTGGATGCCTTTGATTGGACATTTCTATAGACTGTTGTAATTGGGACATTTTCTCAGCCTTAGAACTGTAAACTAGCAACTTATTAAATTCCTCTTTTAAAATGCCATTCTGTTTCTGGTAAATTGCATTCTGGCAGCTAGCAAACTAGAACATCTTATGTCTATTCTACTTGTACTAGGCATTAGGAAGTTGTAAATTTTTCCAAATTACAATAGTTATAACTACAAACTCATATCTTGTAGAGTAAAGTGCCATGGAAGAAGAAAAATATATATAAATTATAATCTGACCCTATCTGTGTGGCTCTAAGCAAACGTCTTAATTTTCTAGGTCCCAATCATCTCTGCCAAATATAAGTGATTCTATTCAATAAATTCTAAATCATCTCCTTCTTTGATTCTCTTTTCTCATTGATAGGTTGACAATCTTGACTATACAGAACTGAGTTGTTTTTCTTTTTAATCTTAATTTTTCCATTGTACTGGATAAAAAAGTAAATCCTTTTATATTTTCCTTCCACTTTATTCAATACCTCTCTCTTCCCCTTTCAATCACTCTTTCTCTCCTCTCCCCCCTCCCTCCCTCTCTACTCTCTCCTCCTCTCTCTCTCATTCTCTCCTTCCCTTTCTCCCCCACCTCTCTCTCATTCTCTCTCTCCCTCTCTCATAGACACATATATATCTAGCACTTATTAGTTTTTTTAGAGGAATGATTATTCAGGATAGACTTCATATACAAATTATACAGATGAGTAGTTCCAGGAAAGTTCAATTATTCATCACAGTTTGAACATTAAGATAATAGCCCATCCATCCATCCATCCATCCATTTTCTTCTGCTGCCCCTTTGCCCCTTATGAACTCATGAAGGGTTCTTGACCTGGACCCAAGTCCAGAATTCTGGCTGTTTTTTTGTGAGCCTGCATGGGCCTCCTCTACCTCTGGGCTCTGAGGAAACAGAGTCGGTGATGTGGAGTAGACAGAAGAGAGTTGTTAGATTCAGACAGAGCTGGCTTGTGGTGTATTTAGAGGAAGAGTTTTTGAGCCTACCACAGGTGAACCTTGTGTTAGCCTCACTGCATGTAGACGGAGTGCTATGGAGGAAATGCTGACAGCCTTGGTGAAGTCATCCCTGACACAGACATGGTCAGCATGTGAGTGTCTTTCCTACCAAATAGGGCAGAATCTGCACTGGAGATATCTCAGTGCCTACTGCAGTGCCTGGTGTGTTGTGGGCAGTACAACAAGAAAGTAGCGGGGTACATTTTGTAATGAAAAAAGCATGAACTTTGGAGTCAGAGGCCTTGTTTCAAGGTATGACTCCAATAGCAAGTCCGTGTGTCTTGGGAAAAGCTGGTAAAAGTCTCTGGTCTTCAGTTTCCTTATAAGTAAAATAGGAAAAATAGAACTTATTTGGAATGTTAAGGTTCAGAGACAGTATAGACAAAGCAGCTTTTCAAAGTAGGCACACCATGTGTTATAGTAACACTAGCAATATTTAAGGTAGCAATATTAAGGTAGGCAGCATTCAGTAAATATTGAAAGAATGAAATTATTATAAGTAGCTGGTTCATTTACTATGTCACAATAGGGAGAGAAATTGCCATGAACTTTTCAAGGAGAAAGGAAGATTCTCCCAACTATGAAGAAAAGCATTTTAATAATTAAGAATGATCTGTGCTGTGAGGTAGTAAGATACCTGCCAAAAAAAAAAAACTTCAAGCAGTCTTTGAACAACCACTTAAAGGTGGGAAGACAGTGGCACTGGATAATTTGGTTATCTTCTGATTCAGCAATTTTTGAAATCCAGGTTCATTTTTGGTAGTGAAAACTTCCCAGTCAGACCCCAGTCACACTGTTCAAGACAGATTACTAATAATTTGCCTTTGCTTGAATTACATAAATTATTTGGGGCAATTGAAGAGATTATAGCTAGTTTTTAATGAATCAATCCATTTTGCTAAGATCAACAACCACAAAAAAAAAAAACAATTAAGAAGGCAAAATGTAGTTTGTAAGGAAGGGAGTGGTAATCATTCAACACTTGATTTATATTCAAAATGAAGTGAGTGAAGCAAAATGATTTTGAAAAATTTTCCAGGATGAAAATAAAATAGCTTAACTTATCTCCTGCTGATTAGCACATGGGCTTGGGCTTGGCATACATTTTAATAAATTGCCTGCTTTTAGGGAGAAGGAGAGCAAGTTCAGCCCTTTGAGACCGCATGTTGCTGACGCTCTAACAGGAGGCACAAGGGGGTGGTTCAGAGATGAGCACAATCCAGGAGGAAAAACAGCAGAAGTGGATCTTCTCATGAGTTCCAACAGAGATAAGTGGGGTGCTGGCATTTATGTCTATTAAGGAACTGAAGAATTTTAATTGGGAGACTATTTAAAGACTACGTTTGTTGTGTCTGGTCAAATGACATCGAGTTGAGACTTGCCATGATGAATTACCCTTCACGCAAAATACATATAAAGCTTCAAAAATCCTCATTCCTTCCTTCTCAAAGGTTAACCTTGGGACCATCCCCCTGTGAAGCTGTTTACTTACAGAACTATTAAGACTGAAATGAATTCAATGGAATCTTGAGATTACATTTTATTGTGTCGTTCTCATCATTTTACATGCATACACACACCTAATACACTTAACCTTCAAGACAGCCGAGATGGCATTTTCTCTGTTAATGTCTTTGCTTTTATTTCTAAAAATTTCTTTTATTTCTGCACCCTACTTCACCCTTTATTGGGCCTCTCTTATGAGTTAGAACGTGTATGCAAAAGTGTTTTCTTGTGTTATGCCCAAGTGAAAAACATCAATCATACTGCATTACATCCTTCTAATGTGAAAAATCCAAGTAGTCTGTAAAATGACTTAGCAAAGTTTCATTGGGGATTGATGAACCCTTATTATGGTCAGTGATAGAATGGCCACTTCCCTGATTACAGTACCACTACGGGGGTTGATCTTCAACAAAATTACCACCTTCCCTACTGTATATGAGGGATATCGTTAGCGACAACTCTAACAGGAAGAAATCTAATGTGCCAGACCAAAAGTGTTGCTTTCTTCAACAGATCAAGATGTGGATTTATATTAAGTCAGAAAGAGCCATATCATTTGCTTTCACATTCATCTCTATGAAAAAGGCAGGCATGGATATAACTGATGTGAAAATACACAGTCTGTATCAAGACACTTGTTATTTTAAAAGCACATCAAAATGTACACTTTCTCTTGTTATAAAAGTTACACGAATAGGGTACACGGGTAGTTCAGTGGTAGAATTCTCACCTGTCATGCAAGAGACTGGGGTTCAATTCCTGGCCCATGTACTTCCCCCCAAAACATACAAACATGCAAACAAAAATACACATGAAAAAAACAACCAAAAATTCAGCAAATGATGCTGCAATAACGGGATACTTATGTGGAAGAAGAATGAAATGTGATCCCTGCCTTACAGCCTATAGAAAAAAATGCTACATGAATTGCACCTGATATTTGAGAGACCATCTCCAAGTGTAATAGGTTTGTTAATAAGCCAGAAAAAGATTCAACATTGATTTGTGACAGGGAGATACCTACAGAATTAACTTTTATAATTCGAGGAGTTCTGAGTCTTCATTCATTCATTCATCCATTCATTCATTCAATCAGCACATATTCCTTCCCCAACACGTGGCAGGCCCTCTGTTACTACAAACATACTTAGAGGAATGAGATATTATCTCGACTCTCAAGTTGTTTAAAGCTTCCAGTTGGAGAGTTTAACATGTCCTGGATGATTGACTCTGCTAAATGTTGTAGTTAATCTATTTCTACCACCCATACATAGGTTTGGCTTTAGCCAATAACCATTCACTTGGATGTTTGGTTTAAATTTTTCTCTATTATAAATAACACCCTGAGGAACATCTTTGTATTTAATTTGTTTTTCACATCTCTAATTATTTCCTTAGGATAAGTTCCCGAAATAGGACCTTTGGAGCTAAAGAGTATGAATATTTTAGGACTCTTGATATAAATTGCAAATTGTTTATCAGGAAGAGTGTATAATATAATCATATTTTTCACAGGTGATATTGAATAATTTAGTATGGTTATCGATCATATGAAGTTCTTACTTTCTGGATTGTTTCATCCTATCATTTAACCATTAATCTGGGTGGGCTTTAGTTTATTTTATTTTATTTTTAATTTGTTCATTAAACTGAATAACTTTTCATATTTGTGGCATATATTTTTGGATTATTTTTGTACTCAAATTTTAAATGCAGAACTTGAAAAGCTTCTTTTTAAGTACAAAGTCAAATCTATTGCATTTTACTTTGTTCGTCTAATTTCTTGAACTTGAGGATACAACTTTATCCCTTTGAGAAAGATTTTGTAGAAAATTATGTTTATGAATATCCAGGTTGAGGAGTCCCAGAGATAGCTTACACTTCTTTTGCAATTTTGTGAGGTGAATGAACAATTGTGACTATATAGAGGTCCACTAAAAGGATTCTGACTTTACCCTAAATTTCTTTTCCTTCTTTGCCCTCTGAGAACATTCTTTTATGTCAAGCTCCTCCTTTGGAATTTCATAGTACAGAATCAATAAGAAAAGTCGTACAGGAAAAGGAAATTCAGTAAGGTCATTCAGAAGAAATTTGAAGAGAAATGCTAGGGAGCAAACAACCATAGTGTCTAAAGGAAGTGAATATGGAAAACAAACATTAGGATTTTAAGAATATCATTGTGGTTTGTGAATATCCTTAATGGTGTTAGAAAATGCAAGTAAAAGACCTGCATTTTTAAAAATACTTTTTTGTTTGTTTTGGAAGTACTTTTCTTTGATCATAATCCTGCTGTGGTCTGCTACATGTGCTATAATGCTTTTTAAATATATGATTATGAGTATGAACACATCTCTATAATTTTCTATGACATAGATTGCCAATACCTCAAACTCTTGGTTTCCTACATCCTTTCGTTTTTGTTTTTGTTTTTCTCTCATTAGAGGCTTCTTCTGGTCTTAGATTGGTTTCCTTTTCCCTAACCACTTAATGAATAGTTACTTAAATGAGCCCATGTAAATGTCTGTCCTGGCATGGTCCCAAATTAAATCCATTATAAATGTTGGACTGCTGAGGCTTAAATGTCTCTTATCATCCCAGAAAATGAAATTATGGGGCTCATTTTTCAGAATTAGGAAAGAGAACCTATACACATAAATCTTCTCATTGCAAGATAGTGTAACCTGGTGAGTAAGAGCTCAGCTCTGCAGCTCACTGCTATGGTTTGAATACTTTTTAAACTGCTTATTGACTATGTAATCCTGAGAAAGTTATCTAACCTCTCTATGCCTCATTTACCTAACTGCAAAGGAGAATATTAATGATGCCAACTTCACAGGGTTGTTGATGAGTTAGCTCATATAAAGGACTCATAGTAGTGCCTGGCACCTAACAAAGTAACTTCTGCCAAAAAGGAGGCATTTTAAGAGGTTGCCCTACAAATATGGCATTAGATATTGTTAAAATTGTAGCTGACCATTCTGATGAGTGTTTGAGTTCCTGGATTCTGATTCATCTATTTACTGACTCGATAGTGATTCATTGAGCCCCTGTCATGGCACTATTGACTTTCTCCAGCAACTGACACAAAGATAAGTAAGACACTAATTTCATCCTCAAAGAGTTCACAGTCTACAGAGGAAACAAGCATATTCTGAACAAATAAAAATGTAGTGAAAAAAGCTGGTGCAAAAAGAAATAATTAAGACTGTACAAGAGCTCAGGGAAGAGGAGTTAAAAGCTAAGCTGAGTTGTTGAAGGATGAATAGGAACTCACCAGGTAAGAAAGCAGAAGAAAGCAATTCTGAGAAAAACAAATAGTGTGAAAAGTCATGGAACAGCAAGCAACTTAGTCTTGGGTAGAGCAAAAGCAAGAGATGTTTCTGTGGAGGTGGGCAGGGGGCATAAGGACATAGTGGGCCCTGCTAAAAGGATAGATATAACTCAGAGAAGGCTGTTCATTGCAAAACTAGTATTTGTGTAATTAGGGATCCAACTCTGAGTTGCCTCCATACCCTGAGCAGATACCACTTGTGACTAGGCTGTTTCACCAATAGTCACGGTCCCTATATCAATACCATTTGTGTAGAGTACTTGAGCTTGGAACCCTGGAAACAGAAATTCATCCAGATTAACAAAGTAGCATTATGGATGAGTTACATAGATATATCAAGATATTTGCAAAGGCCCTTATATAATTAATATCAATAAGCATTATGCCTCTCTCATTTAAAACATATACTTCATTTGTAGAAATTAATAATGTTCTATTTTCCTGGTCCAAGTTTTCTTTAGGCCTCCTTGTGAAGATTGAGCTAGTCATTATTTTCTATGTCTTGAAATATTTTGGCTTCTTACATATCTGAATTTTCTTCAGTTAAGGTGCTAAGAAGACATACCTGAAGAAAATTCATCTAACTTTACTTATCTTTTATCTTATACCTGTCAATTTGCATTTTTCTCACTCATGACATTGAAAGAGAATCACTTTCCTCCATCTGATTATGACATTTTGGATTTTAGGTTATACCAATCTTTGGGCTAAAGTCTTCTCTTTTCCTTTGTCATTCTTTGTGGCTTTCCCAAAGAAGCACGTTTTCCTTTGGATGCCTTTCTAAGGAAAACCACTTTTTGCCACAATATTATTGTCCCTATTGATTACAAACTCTGCCATCTAGACTAACACCCGTGGCCACAGGTCTACACTAGAATTAGATTGATGACTTCAGTCTTTCCAGGTTTTCTGGCCATCATGATTTGACTAACCAGGAGCCACTGAAAAAATCTGGCTATTCAGCTAAAATTAGTTCTACTCTCAATGTTACATATCTTTGCCTGTTCTGATGACCCCTGTCCATTCCCATAAGTCAGAGTTCAACCATCCTCTTGCTTCAGGGAAGAAGAAATAAATAATTAGCTAATTGCTAATAAGAAGATTATCTAACTAGGAACAACACATCATTTCCACATGGTCTTTATTTTCCTTTCCAAAATTTTCTCTCTTCCCCTACAAATAGTGAGGATAAGATGAAGTAGCCTTGCTTAATATGTGATGCTTTGGCTTGTAATATAATTACTGTCCCACCAATGGATAACCCCTTTGGGGCTCACTTAAATTCTTTAACTTTTTCCTGACATTCTATAGGGAAGTTTCCTAAGTTTTGAAGCACTTTACTAAATAAATAAATGATTTCCCTACCTTTGTTATGGTATTGGTTCAACAGTGAACAATTTTCCAATTTGACAGATTAGATATTGAATAACCACATTAGTTCAGCTATTTGATGAGTTAGTATTAAATTATAATTGTGTGTGATGCTTAGCTTCTGCTGTTTTTTGTTTCTTCCTTATCTAAATAATACAAAATTCAAAGCAAGAGGATATATGAAAGTCAATAGAGATAAGCTTTTAGATCCATATAATGCCCTTCCAACTAACAATAAATAATAATACATTTTCAATATATATATCCCCTACTGTGATATCAGTTCTATATGCTTGAAAGATGGATTTCACTTCAAATGTATTGGCCTAAGAAATTATTAGAATTTTTAAAATAATGTTACCCTTGAAATACAGTTACTATGGCGAAGTCAAGATATACTTAAAATAAATGTTTCTATTGAAACTTCCTGTATAATATTTATTAATATTTATCACTTATATGAATCTTTAAAAAGCAATAAATTATAAGGCTAATTAGCAAATTATGTTGAATTTAACAGAAATTCTACTATTACTGTTCATAGTCACTCCCTGACATTCGATTCTATTACATATGGTAGCATACCAGAAACACTATTGTAATTGTCATGAGGTAGTTATATTAACTGTGAAAGGCCTTCATAAATGAGACGCTGCCCTTGAAATATTTATTGGATTGTTTTGAGAAAGGCATTGATACCCACAGTGAGAACACAAGTTCTGAATTCAAAGTAATGTCATTTAAAATATGTCCTATAAGGAAATTTATGGCTTTTTCCATTTTGCCTATACAAATCCCTCTGAGGCATAAATCATAAAACAGAGGAAGAACACGTATCAACTGAATAGCAGTGTGCTGACAAGAACCAGGAAAATAAAAGCAACTCCAGACCATTATACCCAAAGACCCTGAGGGTTGAATTTTCTAGAGTGCAGATGCTGCAAGCTAATACAATAATTTTTGCTCTTTCAAGAAGGAATTTGAATGTCAAAACAGACACATTAGTTAAGGCGCTGCATCGACATTGTTTACTCTGTGCTTTGCCTTAGCTGTGGGCCAGAGAGGGCCTGCAGTGGTGGGTTCTGCTGACCTGATGGTTTCTGCTGACCTACACATATGCACACTTCTCACAGCCAGTCAGTCACCTTATACACTATAAATCTGCAATGAATACTTATTAGGGATTCCTAATGGATCCACCCAAAATGGTGGTTTAGTTCTGCTTCAAAAGACCGAAGCCAAACAACTGAGAGCAAATAAAGGGTCTCATAAGAAGAGATAATAGCAATTAGCTTAAATATAGTTTTGAACCCATAAGAGAAAGTTGGTAGGACATCAGGTGTCATCTCTGCGAACTTGTTTCCCAGGATAAATCCTTGGTCTCCAAACCAGGATGAGATGAGTTTTCATAGTTTGTTCTATAGCTGAGATACTATCATTGTTTTCTCGTCTGATTTGCAGAGTCCTATCCTCCAAGAATCACACATAAGGGTACTTGAATTCTTTATGAGTTGCTAAAATTTTGGGCTTCTGGGATACAAAGACAAATGAGGCTGAGCTTTCCTAGCTTGGATATATGCAAAACCTCTGACTAACTGCCAGGTATATGCACATTTTGGAAAATTGACAGAAAATATTCCCTAGCAAGAAAGCTAAATGGAATGGGCTTCTGGGGAAACATTCTAAGTAGGAACAGAATCCCAAAACAGAATTTCCAAAAGAAAAAAAAAAGAATAATCAGCTTTCTTCTGCCCTTCACAGCTGTCCCTCTCCCTACTCAACAACCGGCAAAGGAGCTGTGTTGTTACAACATGCACGCTGGGGAGCAGAGCGGCAGCTGGCCAGCAGCAGCTGAAGGAAGCCCTGGCCCCAGGAAACAAACACCTGGGAGGCTCAGGGTAGAGAAAAAGAGGAAATGAAGCTGATGCACTTAGGAGTCTCCTGCACTGGGGAGAGAGCCAGAGACCTCCAGAGCAAACGGAGCCTCATTGAGGCAGCCCTTACGAGGAAGACCTACAAAAGTTCATAAATATGAACTGCCCCTGCATAGAGAAAGTGCTATTTGGAGTTGTGTTTACAAGAATAGAACCCACAAGGGCCCAGGGGAAAGTGATGAACTGGGGTAGTGGTGAAATCATTATCTGCCAAACAAATGCCCTTCAAGAAAACTAAGCACATGTCTTAGGTCGAACTCATACCAAGCGCTAACTGAACACGGCAAAGTCTTCTGTTGTCTGCTTTATAAATTTAGCACATGGTCCTGGTTATTTTCTAATACTTCTTAGTAGTTTATATTCTACATGAGCCCAGTAAGATCAGCATTAATCCCAGGTAGAATGGCCATAAAGGAACAATGGAAACACTTCAAAAATTTTAAGCTAATTGTCTTTGTTCTTGCTGTTGGTTCTTTATTGCTGTTGTTTGCCATTATAAAAGTAATTCATCATCCAAATATAAGAAA
The DNA here is from genome assembly GCA_004026745.1 of Myrmecophaga tridactyla. Classification (NCBI taxonomy): domain Eukaryota; kingdom Metazoa; phylum Chordata; class Mammalia; order Pilosa; family Myrmecophagidae; genus Myrmecophaga; species Myrmecophaga tridactyla. The sequence goes on along the minus strand of PVIY010000233.1, from coordinate 137,631 downwards.
AAACTAGGAGAAAAAAATCCGCCCATGAGGAAACTACCTAATTGACATTTTGCTGTTTACTTTTCAGGAGTCTTTTAAAACTATAACATAGCAATCTTTACCCCTCCTGCACTGCCTCCCCCTACATCAACTGAAGCTGCCAGGTGGGGTCCCTCCTGCACAGGTTTCAGTATGGCAGAGCATGCAGATGGTGCAGGTGGGCACAAACCTCTATATGGCTGCTAATAAGAGATGCTACTCCCAGCTCCTAGAATTGCTACAGTGTCTCCAGCACTCTCCTAGGGCACTGACTCTTGCCCCGTCCCCGTCCCCAGCTTTCCTTCATCACTGAAATCATTTCAACTACAAGAACATTATGAGCATAGTCCAGAGCACATGCAAGAATTTCCATGAGTATTTGTTGAAAGAATTAATGAAGTTCCAGTTGGTATAACATGTTGTGCTCAGCTCTGTGGATGTGTGCAAAGGGAACAGACACACTTGTACTCAAGTGGACAACTGACACAACTGAAACTACTAAAGGCATCATGGCAGTAAATGCAGAATGGTGAAGGTTTTGTAATGGTTAATTGCAGTATTACTGGCAGCTGGTTGTGCTGTATTTTCTAGTTTACAACATATTCTTCTCAATTGCAGTCTGTGGGAATTTTGTTTAGATGAATAATCAGAGAAAGGATGAGACCAGTTAGGATACTCTTTCTTAAAACTTTCAGGCTAACTCACTTCCTCAGACAAGACACAAAAGACTGTAGAAGACCTTAGTTTAAAATTAAATCCCTTTTGCTATACACATTACCTACTGGCACCACTGAAGGAAGAATTCTGCCATGACTCAGCTAAACCAACGCAGAATTTTTGGAAGACTCAGTGTTCATTGTTTGAGTCCTAAAACGGTGAATTAGTGTTTCTAGCAGGATTTGTCTATGTCAGTGTATGTTCTGTAGAGGGTAATGGGCTCTCACTCCAGGGTTTCAGGTCTGTCACTAACTAGTTCTGTGACTGTTGGTGGATTTCTTGACCATTGTGGCTCTCACTGCTTTCACCTGTTAAAGGGACTAAGGAAATGCATTCTGTCTGCCTCATCAAGCTACTTTCAGAACTGAATGGGAGTGTCCAAAGGCACTGAGATAGAAAGTATTTCTACTACTTGACTCTCCATAAGTTATAACTAGATACACAAAGAGTTGAATGCCTGGAACCATGATGCCTGTGCAGTTAGTTATGTGAAATCATGCTTTCTTGTTGGCAAGGGCAGTGCTTTCTATGGTTATCTGCTGGTCAGCATTATTTCTGCAGCCTGGAGGCTGAAGAAGGGGTTGGGTGGCAAGGAACAGAGGGCAGTGTGTGCCCTCGAACCGAGTGCCAAGAGAAAACAGCTTACACCTGAACACCTGAACCTGGGTTTTGTCTTCTTTTTAAGAATTGGATTAGGGCTTCTGTGGAATTGTGAATGCTCACATACCTACTACATAACAGGATAGCATGGCAATTTGTTTTCAAAGGCCATAGCTGTTTTCATTTTCTCCCAACTCTGTGGTTTTTCTCTCCTCTCTTCATCTCAGTGAGGCTTTTTTTTTCTTCATCATTTTGAGTCAGCAGCCTGCTGGTGACAAAGGTAACCAGCTGTTCTCTGAGCCCTAATCCCCAAACAACTTTTAATAGGTACTGCCTGCCTTCCACGCAGTTGGCTGCCGCAATAACACAGCAGATTGCAGGTATTTTAAAAAGGATTCAGAGGATTATGGTGAGGTGTGTTTTGCCCAACAGTTTTAGAATTGCTAATATCTCTCTGTTTTGATGATTTGTTTTCCTTTGATAGATGAGTGTGTGTTCTGGAGAGATTTCTGCAATTCAACCATGAAAGGGAGCTGACAGAGTTCTCCCCAATACACCCAATCATCCCTGGACAAACAATAATCCTTGCTAACCCCTAATTATCACAACTTATCCCATACCCAAGAATGACACTGTGTGGCAGATACTTCATTGTCCCCATTTTACAGATGCGTAAACTCAGTTTTTGAGAGGTTAAGTAACTTAGGTCACACACAGTAAGTAAATGGCAGTGCTCAGGTTCAAACGAAAGCGATTTGACTGCATCAAAATCTACCAGCCACCACATTGTTCTATAAAAATGTGCAGAAGCACAAATGGACTGTTCAATTTATAAAGACTGCAGGATCACTGCAAAAACAAAGGAAAACATGGTGGGATAGTTCCGTTTTATTCAATGTCTTTAAAACCTAACAGAGCCTACCACTGATTGGGAATACAGAGAATTTATATATTCTATAGGGTCTCAGTCTCCAGGAGTATCACTTCTTCCATTTTAAAGACCCATTTGTGACCAAGAAGAAACTTGGGTTTGGGAAGAGCTTGGTTTAATACCATGAAGCCTCATTAAACCAAATTTCATTGATAATATTGAATCAGATCTTAGAATTGAAAACTTTTGGAAGTAATTCTCTCTCTCTCTCTCTCTCTCTCTCTCACACACACACACACACACACACACACACACACACACCCCTTTCATCTCTGTCATCTCTCTCTCACATGCCCAGTGCTGTATCATCCTAGGGAGTTCAGCAGCTTGTCAAAGATGTATGAGTAAATATGGCATTCAGGTTTTCTGCTAATCAGGGCAGGAGGGTGGGCTGAAGTTTACCTTTGTACCAGCTAAGAAGGTAGTGTTTGCTAAGCAAATTAATAGGATAAACATGCTTGCAATGAAATATGTAAGCTACTTAATAGAATAAAATATTTTCAAGCACCCATTCACATGCAAATGATTAATACCCTAATTAGGAATCATTCTTATATTTTCATTAAATCCTGCTCCCTGAGGACCTCCATTAGGTACAACTTCATTAAGTCACTATTCTTGAATATATAGTAGAGCCTCTCTAGCTTATGAAATCAAAGGTTTTACTCACATTAAATATTTACTAAGAAACAGTCATTGAGTGCATCCTACATGCCAGGTATTGTGCTAGGCTTTGGCAGTGCAAAGGTGGGTAAGAGATGATTCCTGTTTAGAAAAGGACCACAAGGTTTCATTCTATTCTTTTCTTCTCAGAAGGTCACAAGTTTTCCATTCATGAATGTTTAAGCAGAGGCTAAAAGCCACTTGGGCAGCACTGAAGTGGGGAGAGGAAATTAAAGAATCATCAGATATTTGTCCTTCTGAAGAATATGACAGATTAATCTGTATTGTGTAAAATAAATGGGTTTGTAAATAAATTAAGAAATTTATTTTTAATATCCATGATTAGCATTGTAATTCAATACCACATAGAAAGATCCATTAACTGTTAAAGGGAAAGAAAGGTCCTGATTTTGAATAACAATAGTGGTATCTCTTCTGGTCAGTACATTTAGGAATTGAGAGTGAAGGTTTTCTATTTGCCTGAATCAATTAGCCCTTTAGGAACCAAACTTTTTTTATGATATCCATTCTGAGTAGGAATATTTTTCAATGGACTTCCCTGCATTGTTGAACAACAGATACTGACTTCTATCCTTTTGGTAGCTCAGGTCAAAAGCCTTGGCATTAAACTCAAGTCCTCTCTTCTCAACTGCATATCAGTTCTCCCTCAGCATATATTCCAGGATCTGACCACTTCTTGCCACCTTCACTGCCACCACTTGATGCAAGCAAACAATCCCTTTTCCTCCAGATTGTCCTAGTAGCCTTCTAAACCTCCCTGTTTCTTCCCTTACTTCCTTACACTCTCTTGTGATTTTAAAAATGCAAGCCAAAACCTCTGTCTTAGTTTGCCAGAGCTGCTATCACAAATACCACCCAGTGGTTTGGCTTAAACAATGGGATTTTACTGGTTTCCAGTATTAAGGCTAGAAGAAGTCCCAAATCGGGGTACCAACAAGGCTTACTTTTCCCATAAGATTGTAGCATTCTGGTAGTGGCTGCAGACACTGCTCAGGGTTCCTTGGCTTACATTTCTGCCTCCCATCATATGGCAGTATCCTCTTCTTTCTGGTTTCTGGGACTTTTCTGGTCCTCTTCATAAAGCCTCTGGTAATATGGCTTAAAACCACTCTCATTCAGTTTGGCCACACGTTAACTAAAATAATATCTTTAAGAGGTCCTATTTACAATGGGTGTTCACTTAAAGGAAAGTGGATTAAGAATAAAAACATGTCTAAACTGGGACATGCAACCGCATGCTCCAATGACTTCTTAAGGCTAAGACAAATAGCCTACAGAGGCCAATAGGATTTAGCTCCTCCTTCTTACCTCCTCTCCTGTTGCTGTCTTGTTCATACTGCCTTTTTGCTGATTCTCAAACATGCCAGGCACTTCTCCATCTTGGAACCTTTGCATCTGCTGTTCCTCCTGCAGGAACATTCTTCTTCCAGTTATCACTATAGCTGCTTTCTCACCTCCTTCAGATCTTTGTTCACGGTCATTTCACATTGAATCAGAATGGGTGTTAATCCTATTACTCGAGTCCCTTATGAGCAGAATGAAATGCAGACACAGAGAGAGAAAGCCACAGAAGGAACAACCAGAATCTGAGCCTAAAAGAGAAGCCAGAAGAGGCTGTCATGTACATTACCATATGATAAAAAAGGAACCTCCCAAAGACCAAGAATCCCAGGCAGCCAGCCCCAGATCATCAAGGTTTTTTGGGAAAAAGCATCACCTTGATGATGTCTTGATTTTGAACTTCTCCTAGCCTCAAAAGTGTGAGCCAATATATTCCCATTGTTTAAGCCAACCCATTGCACGTTATTTGATTTAGCAGCTGTGCAACTAAAACACTGCCCTTTTAAGACTGCAGCCAGCCCACCTGCTACTCAACTTTCCTCCTTCTCTACATCATTTTTTTCCCATGGTATTTATCACTAGCACTATCTGACAGACTCTATTTTGCGAATTAATTTTTTCATTGTCTTCCTCCCCCAACTAGAATGTAAGCTCTCTGAGTTCAGAAATTTTTCATCTTTTGTTCACTGCAGTGTTCTCAGCCTCTAGAATAATCCCTACCTCATAGCAGGGCACTTATTAAAAATGTGTTTCACCAATTAATCCATGAACTGAGGGATATTACTACTAATTTTTAGCTGAGTCCCTAAAGTATCCTAAAATATATGAATCAGAATCTCTGAGGGTACACAGGAAATATGTGTCATTTGCAAATAAGGCAAAGCTATGGCCCATTGCTTTGATTCGCTTTTCAATTTATGAAAAGAAAATATGAGTTCATGATGTTTTAGAAATTGTAACTTACATGACCTCACAGTGTCATTTTTAATCCATGTGTACCTTTTACAATTTTTCTATTTCCTCCATCATTATTAGATTAGTACCTATTACTTCTTACCATTGCTTGTATGGCCTTCTAAAACTATATTCTAATCTTTTGCTTATAGCATGTGATAAGGTCAGAATATATTAGAATTTCATCTCAAATAATGTTGCTTAGTTTCTGTGGACATGTTTGAGTGACACCCCTTGCAACAGAAATGAAGATGTGCACATCACTGCAGGACCACTCTGATACCAGGACCCGATACAGCTACTTGCTATCTGCTGCAATACTTCATGCATGGTAGCTATCAACGTTTCCTTTACTTCCCAGCTCCAGTCCGTTTGTATATTTGTCAGTACCAAATATTTATCCCATGGATGAATGACATATCTCTAGACCCGTTTTTGTTTCATCTTAGTGGTGGGATAGTAAACCTTTTATATTTCTTAGGAATTTTATAAGACTTTATGAGGTAGTGGCTTCAATACCAGTGAGTCTAGGAGTTTAGTATGTTATAGCTCTTAGTATATAAATATCAACTTGATTAATTAAAATTCAACCCTGTATGATAAAGGGAAATTAAGATAAAAGTAGATATCCACTTGGTTTTATACACTTTTATCTCAGAATCTCAGAAATGGTTTCACCCAAGGAAGGTATTTTCTCATGTCCCAGTTTGTACTGAACATGAGTCATTCCTGCTGAAGTTCAAACCTACCACCATTTTTTGATTCACCTGCAACCTCAGTGACGGCAGCTATGGCGTGAAGTATCTAGAGGAGCTCACAGATCAGAATGCCTTTTCCTTGGGGCTAATGTTTACCTTTGCTTTCTGATCTCTGGTGATCTTACATCATCCTCTCTGATTTCAGAGATACCAGAGGTTCATTTTCCTGTGCTCATCACAGAGATGTGTTCTGTCCTTCAACCTAAATCGTGCTACATCTCTACAGACTGTGGGGAATATTGTGCCTTTAAGCTTTGCTTAATGACCTATAACCTTGATCCAACCACAAGGAAATAAATTCATGTAGTTGCATATTAATAATAATAAATACATTTTTTGAACCATTTCCACATACCAGGAATGGTACTAAGAGCTTCTCAGACATTTTTGTATGTAATCCTCACAGCACCCATGAAATTTTTCCTTAGACTCTAAAACAACTAATAATCCCCATTACCCAGTGATAAAATTTATATGAAACCTATATAAGCATCTGTTTGTGTGTATGTATATGTGCCTGTGTGAAAAAAAAAGCTTATTTAGACAACAGTAAAAATACATTTATACTTTTAAATGTGAAAATAGTCCCCCAGAGAAGGTTTGAAAAAAAAACTAATATCTAAGTAACAATCTAGTATCTATTTTCTAATCATTATTGGCTTTGACTTATCGCAATATATGCTTTTTAAGTTTATCTCATATTATTATTATCCTCTCCTTCATCTTATTTTTGACTGTTCTTTGCATTATAAATGTGGTTCCTTTCCTAGCTCCTCCTTTTGGCACTTGGAGTGCTAAATTTCTCCAACCTGCCTCTCAATTTCGAACATCGCCTGCTTATACCTCTCCTGCAAAAGAGAGCAAGGCTTACATCTTCTTTCTCCTTTCTGTATTCTGAGTAGCTCTGAAAAGTACCCTGCCTGGTTTTAATTTACACTTTACTGTTTCTCAGTGTGTTGACCATAGATCAAAGGCAGCAGAACTGTGGGGATGCTTGTTAAAATTCAGATTCCTGGATCCCACCTTCAAGAAATGATTCAGCAGGTCCGACCTTACATTTTTACAAGAGTCCCTAGTGATAGTAATATTCCCTAAAGTTTGAAAATCTCTGTTCTAGATGAAAAATTGTACTAACACTTGACTTCTAAATGAGGCCTTGTTTTTTGGACATTTAAAAACCATCAAACAAATGTCTGAATTAAACAAGCTTCTTCTTAAGGAAAAAGGCAAAGTGCTGAAGTTACTCAGCATAGAGAGGGTTTATATACTTACTCTCATACAGGGCTGCCAGTCTATTTCTGAAGTTTCTGTGAGCTTTTGTAGTGAGCACTAATAAGTACTTGTCTGTACAGTGTTTGACGGTTGCCTTGGGGCCTGCTGCACCAGGATTAAATTGGTCCCATAGGCCCGGAAGAGATAAATTTTGGATGATTGCAAATGTGTGTGTGAATGTATGTGTGTGTGTATACACATATTTACATATGTTTGTGCATATATATGTACATACAGATGTTACTTTCAATGATTATAAGTATATATTATGGGTGTTCTAATTTGCTAGCAGCTGGAAGGCAATATACCAGAAACCGAATGGCTTTTACAAAGGGGAATTTAATAAGCTGCTAGTTTACAGTTGTAAGGCCAAGAAAATGTCCCAATTAAAGCAAGTCTATAGAAATGTCCAATCAAAGGCATCCAGGGAAAAATATCTCAGTTCAAGATGGCCGATGAAGTTCAGGGTCTCTCTCTCTCAAGTGAGAAGGCACATGGCGAACACAGTCAGGGTTTCTCTCTCATCTGGAAAGGCACATGGTGAACACGGTCAGGGTTCCTCTCTCATCTGGAAGGGTACATGGCAAACACGGCGTCATCTGCTAGCTTCTTCTGGCTTCCTGTTTCATGAAGCTCCCCGGGAGGCATTTTCCTTCTTCATCGCCAAAGGTTGCTGGCTGGTGGACTCTGCTTCTCATGGCTATGTCATTCTGCCCTGCTCTCTCTGAATCTCTTTCATTCTCCAAAGTGTTCCCTCTTTTATAGGACTTCAGAAATTAATCAATACCCACCCAAATGGGTGGAGACATGCCTCTACCTAATCCAGTTTAACAACCACTCTTGATTAAATCACATCTCTGGGGAGATGATCTAATTACAGTTTCAAACATACAATACTGAATACTGATTAGAAGAAGCAGCTGCCTTTACAAAATGGGATTAGGATTAAAACATGGCTTTTCTAGGGTACATGCACCATTTCAAACCAGCATAATGGGCTTCTCTGTGTGTTATATATAAACATTTTTCTGTGCATATATAGTATATATAGAAAAAACATCCATATACACCAACTCATCATAATATAACTCTATCACTATAGCAGGCAGAATAGCTTGAAAAGCTGAGAAAGTGAAAGATGAGAACGGATGAAATGTAGAGTCACTTCTGACTACATTGTACTGGCCTAATTAGAAGAGCTATGTCAGAAGCTTGTCCACTCAAGCCTTCCAGATCTGTTCAACTGTTTCGTATGAATATTTTTTTGACTTCTATGCTTGAGTTCTTTTTTAGTTAGATGTTACTCATTCCTTCTATTTAGCTTTTGGGGCCTGTACTGGACATAAATGGTATCTCATTTTAGATATATTGAGACAACTGTTTATAATAGTTAAATTCCTAGTCCTGGAGTATCACTGTCAGCTTTTCTCTCCTGAACTATATAGAAAGCTTCTTGTGGGCAAGGACAAGATGACAGTTCTCATCTCTTAAAGAGGCTCTATGTGTTTGTCACTGTGATAAGTGCTTTATATCTACCCTCACAATTAATCCTGGCAAAAATTTTAGGAAAAGGATTTCCTTTTCTCCCATTTTGTAGATGAGCAACAGAACACAGAAATGTTGAGTAATTTTCCCAAGGTCGCAAAACTAAGAAAACAATGGAAACTGGGTTCTTTGACTTCACACTATCAGTAATACTTGACTGCCTCCCACCCAAGAATGCTTTCTTCCCTGACATCAGCTATGGCTCCCTATACATAGCATGTGCTCCACAAATTATTTTTTGTGTTAATATGTAGCACAAATAATTGGTGCAGCCACAGCAGATTCTTAGTGCTCTAAGTCATGTAGGTGTCATTTGGGCCAGTCTTCAGTCAGCATAGCATGGTAGGTAGCATCATGAACTTCTACAGTCAAATCACTGGGGGGCAGTGCCTCCATTTCAGAGACCTTGGACAAGTTACTTAACCTCTCTGTGCCTCAATTTCCTTATCTGTAAAATGGGGATGTTTATTGTAAGGATTAAATAAATCAAGTTGTATAAAGTATATAGCAAGCCCAGTTTAAGTATTTGCTAGGATTACTATTAGTGTGCAGAAGGGAAAATCTAGAGTGTTCAGTGACTTTCATCTGCTCAATAATGTTATTATGCAACAACAATCGCACAAGTTTATGTTAGGCAGACAGGACAGATGTGGTGCATTCCTCAATGCAGATAACAGCCCATCAGGAAAGATGGACAATTTGGTAAGTGTGATAAGTTATGAGGAGTTTCATGCTGAATTGAAAGCAGGTTGGCAGGACACATAACAGGAGGTCCAGACTATAAAAAGCTTTGAATATCTCCAGCAAGAATTTAGATAAGGCTATGGCATGGTCCTAATGTTCTCTGAGGCACTTAAAACTGGCAATTAAATAAAAGAAGGATTCAAGGGGGCAGAGAACAAAGAGAATGAGTAGAATTATAGTAGTCTAAACATGAGGTTATAATATCCCCACTTAGAAACATGATGGAGGAGAAGGAACAGAAAGATTCAGGATATCTCTTAAAAGAAGAATCAACAGGATTTATTGGCTGACCATGAAAAAATAAGATGCGCATGGACTCCCACCAGGTTAATTGAAGAGATGGATCCACAGCACAAGTTTCCTGAATGTAGTTGCCATGGTTTGAGTGACAATGAGAATGTTTCCCTTTATTCTGTGATTCTCAAAAAATCTGGGAATGCTTTAGAATTGCAAATTCTCAGGCCCTATGTCACTGAATCAGAAATTCTCATCCTGAAGCACAAATAAGTTTCCCAGATGTTTTAGTGTGATGTTGCCAGAATGCAATATATCAGAAACAAAATGGCTTTAAAAAAGAAAGTTTTTTAAGTTGCAAGTTTACAGTTTTAAGGTTGTGAGCATATCCATATTAAGGCTATAAAAATGTCCAACTAAGGCATCCAGGGAAAAATACCTTAGCTCAAGAAGGCTGATGATGTTCTGGGATTCTCTCTCAGCTGGAAAGTCACATGGCTACATCTGCGAGCTTTCTCTCCAGGCTTCTTCAGAGGTTTCTCTGGGGGATTTTTCTTTATGTATCTACAAGGGTCCCTGGCTGTGTAGGCTCTGCTGGTTCTGAGCTTTTCCAAAATGGTTCCCTCTTAAAGGGCTCCAGTAAACAACCCCACCTTGAATGGGTAGGGACACATCTCCATGGAAACCATCTAATCAAAAGTTACCACCCACAGTTGGGTGGCTCACATTTCCATAGAAACAATCAAAAAGCTTCCACCCAGCAATATTGAATGAGGATTAAGAACTTGGATTTTCTGGGTACACAACAGATTCAAATCAGCACATCAGGTGAAAGTATGCTGTTGTGAAGAAGCAAAGGAAGACTTTCTACATGGCTGGACTACAATAAGGAAGGACAATTGGAGGCTTGATGAGGATGAAATATAAGTTGAAATCTGATCATGCAGATCCTTTGGCTATTATCTCCTATGAAATGGGCTCTTTGAAGGGTTTTGAAGAGAGGGGAAGCTTGATCAGATTTGCATTTTTAGAAACCACTTTGTCTCTATTTGAGTATATTATATTTAATACCATTGTATCTACATGATATAAATCCAGCCATCTTCAGCAGTGGCCTGATACTTACAGAAGCTTCCAGTTTGTTAGGCCCCCGGCTTTCTGGGTCAGAAACCAAGTCTGATGCCCCTCTGACACTTTGTGACCCTACAATTCTCCTAGCTAGTTCAAAAGCAATTATTAGACTTTGAGTTTTAAACTGGCCTCCAACCATGAAACCACCAAGAGTTTCAATTTAATTTCCCTTTCCTGCCCATTCACACCTTGACTCCTTTTGAGAAAAACCAACTATTGATACTGATAATAAGTTCATTTTATGCTTTAGAGGAAAAAAAATGCTCAGCTGAATTCACCATTAAATACACTCCTCTAGTGATGGAGTCTCCATTTAAGTCAGGCTCCTATTAGCTGAGAAAAGAGTGTCCACTGAGGTATGAAATGTTTATTATAGCTAGTTTCTGCAAGCACTGCCAAAAGAGAGATAGTATTTTCAATGGCCAAAAGCCGCAATGCACAGGACATGAATTATGTATGACTGTCTCTTTAAAACAAATCACCATAAATTATCCCATAGGGCAGACTGCAGGAATTGGGGGCCCCTGAAAGAAATATTTTGTCTTGGTCTTCTCAGCATCAGAAACTTTGGGATTTGAAAGTGGTGACTGAATGAGATTCTAAATCACAAACTTCAATGTTTACAGGGACAAAAGGGGAAAAAAGGAGCAGTGACCTGCATTTTTGAGCATCATCTGTCAAGGTATCAGTAATCAACACGTGATTATTATCCTCATCAGCCCAAAGCATGAAAGTAATTGAGTGAAAAAACTCCTCACATTATGTGAAATGATTACTGCCTTTGAGCCATAATAAACAATGATCTTGCTGTGGTGCACGGCAGCAAAACAAATGAGAACTGCTTGCTGCTGGTACAGTGCCAGGATCATTACCAGATTCTATAGCCATCAACTCCTCCCGTCTAGGAAGGACAAGATTTAATTATCAAGGCTAGGGAGACACTTCTCATATCCTGTTCTTAGATGCCCACTTTGACTCCACATGGGAAGTTGACTGCTTTACATGAAAGGAGCCTCCTCCTCTCCTGAACTCAAATTCACATTCACCCCTTGATGCACCAGAGCTATGAGGGTATCCATTACAAGGCAGCAATTGTGGAACATGGGGACATGCTTGCTGCTTTCAAAAGTCACTGGTCAAAGCAAGAAGGCAGATGGCAGAGTAAAGGTAGAGGAACTATCAAGGGAGGTTCTGGCCTTTCCAGACAGTGAGGTGTGAGATTAGTACAGAACCTGAAAGTGTTTTCTACTGGTAGGATGGTTTGGTCAAGGTTTCAACAAGGTGAAGGAATTGTGGGAGCATATCTAGATGTACCCCATTAACTCGGCTGGGCAGAGCCACTGGAGAGCTTCATAGGGAGGTAGAATTGATGAGATCAGGCTTGGATCTCCCTTGCCCCACCTGCAAAGCAGAGCCAGCTGTTAGCTGAGGTCACAAGGCAAATTGTCATCCCCAAACCTAGAAAGACAATTTCATCCAGGGAGGCACAGCCAAGATCTGCTTACTTGGAGCACACAACTGCTGTAGCCGTAAACTGATAGGAAAACTTAAATGGTAATTTTGATGAAATGTCAGGTTGTATGTGGACTAACTAGAGAGTAAGAAACAACTAGGGCCCACAGTCTTAGGGGAACTCCTGTACTTCCATGGGTTTTACCTCCAGGAAACCCACCAGGTTCTCAATGTGAAGAGCCAAAAACGATTCTCTCAGAGCTCTGGCACAGGGAAAGGAACAGTAACCATTGGGAAATATGCCCAGAACATTCTCCATAACAAAGATCTACCCTCAAGGGAAAAAAGGCTTTACCTGAGCTTTATCCTCTGGGGGAAAGTACATGTCTCTAACTCCAGTATCCTCTAGCCTTCCTGTTACCTGGGCTATATATATCCCAGGGATACATGCCCACTAAAAGAGTGAGATTTAATCCTAAACTATAGAATACCTCTCCCTCCCCCAACATTTTACCAATGCACAAGCAGGGCTCCAGAATAATTACAGTGGATTACAACGAGGACAGCTGCAAGGTGCAGACTATTTAAGGAAAAGACAAAAATAAGCATACTAGAGAAATTTGAAACTTCTCATACCTGCAGTTACAGCAAATATTAAACAGGGCCCAATTGCTAGCCAAAGTGTAATGAGTCTGCTTTTTTTGAAGTTTGACTGTTTATAGTTTTTGAGCCCCACTCCTTCCTCTTCCCCTTATTCCCCATAACTGGCAAATCTGATAAGAAAGCTGGATGCCCCCTTATTGGGAGCTGTTGGGAAATTTAAACCATGTAAGCCCTTATCCACATCTGGAACTCTCACCCCAGTCTTACCCTCTAACCATAGTAAAAACCCAAACCAGTCTCCTTCTCTTGCTTTCTCAAGCCCCTTCAGCCCTGCTTAGAGGACTCCCTTGCTTTTCCCAGAGACCTCAATCACTTTAATAATAAATGCTTTCACACTTTCTGTATGTGTGCATGTGTGTGTGTGTATGTGGTACCATTTATTCTCCATATCCAAACAAAATTTTGGATGAGTATCCATCTGTCTTTGCATGTGACCATAACACAGAAAAACGTAAAACTGATAGGTAAAGGCCTGTTGGCCTCAGTTCCTATTACCTGATTCATTGTGTGCACTTTTCACCAAAACAATTATAAGGCATGCTAAAACGCAAGTGAAAAGAGAGTCTAAAGAGACAAAGCAATCATCAGAATCAGCAGCGGTATGACAGGTTTTGGAATTATCAGGCAGAATTTAAAGTAATTCTGTTTAATATGTTAAAGACTCTAATGGTAAAAGTAGAAAGCAGATGACCAATGTAAGCAGAGAGATGAAAACTCTAAGAAAGTATCAAGTAGAAATATGAGAGATCAAAAACCCAATAAAAGAAATGAAGTATGCCTTTGATGATGGGCTCATCATAGACTTGACAAGACCATGGAAAGAATCACTGAGCTTAAATATAGGTCAATATAAACTTCCCAAACTTTAATGCAAAGAAAAAAAAAAGGAGGAAAAAAAGAATGGAATATCTAAGAATTGTGGATAATTTCCAAAGATATAATATGTGCATGATTGGAATAGCAGAAGGATCAGAAACAGAGAACAGAGTAGAAGAAATAATAGAAAGAATAATTATTGAGAATTTTCCAAAACTAATAGCAGACACCAAACCACATCTCAGAGTAAACCAAGCAGAATAAATACTAGAAAATATACACATAGACATATCATATTCAAACTGCAGGAAAACAAAGTGAAACTCTAGAAAGAAGCTAGAGGAAAGAAATACCTTACCTGTAGAGGAACAAGATAAGCATTATTTAGAGCTTTTTGTCTGGAACAGTGCAAGAGAGAAGAGTGAAATATTTAAAATATTGAAGGGAAAAAAAACCCCACCAAACTAGAATTCTATATCCAGTGGAATTATCCTTCAAAAATGAAGGAGAAAGAAAGGCTTTATTAGACAAACAAAACTGAAGGAATTCACCACCAGCAGACCTGTCCTGCAAGTTCTTCAGGGAGAAGGAATATGAAATGTCAGAAACATGATTCTAAATCATGAAAGGAAGAGTATAGGAAAAGGAAATGGAAATAAAATAAAATTACTTTTCTCATTCTTAATTGCTCTAAAAGTTAGCTGTTTAAACTAATAATCATAATATATCAGTTGATTATGGCACACAGGTAGGTGAAATGAATGGCCATATCATAGGGGAAGTTGGGATGAACTGGGGATAGTCAGATATAAATACCTGTGCTATATATGAAGCAATATGGTATTAATTGAAAGAAGACTTCCATTCATTAAAAACATATATTGCAAACTATTGCACAAACAATAAACTTTTTAAATAAAGTATAATCATATCTCAAAGACAGCAGTTAAAAGGAATCATATAAAATGTGCAGTTAAATCCAAAGAAGGCAAAAAAAGGACAGGGCAAAAAAGAAACCAAGAGCAAATGCAACAAATAAAAAGCAATTACAAACATAGTAAATTATTAGCTCAACCAAATCAGTACTCACATTAAATGCCAGTGAGTTAAATAGGGCATTTGTAAGACAGAGATTATTAAAGCGGATTAAAAAAAATCCAACTATCTGTTGCCTACAAGAAATCCATACTAAATAAATAAAAAGACTTAAATAGGGTTAAAGGTAAAGGGATGGAGAAAGATATACCATGCTAACTGACAATAAATAATATAGGTCCCCGCAATTGTAAAATGATGTTTCTCAATATGAGTTTCTGCTTCTAACTGGAAGTGTCCTGTTGTCAGATACAGATCATATTTTCTCACTACTCCTAGATAATACATCTAAAATTTGTACTCTTCTTTCAGGGAATCAAAGACAGCACCAAAGAGGGTCTGGCCTAAATGTATGGGAGCAATGAGAACTTGACCAGAAATCCTGAGGATAGTATCAGGCCTCTGCTCAGAGCCCCACCTCAGACCTTGCCATTGTTTCTCTTGCCAGGTTTTAATGCAATTTTAGGTCCCCCTTGGAAGCTAAAACATTTACTCTGAGATTACTACTCATGGATATTGGCTAGAGTGAGGAAGAAAAAGGAAATTGGAATCAGGATATGCAGGTTATTGGTCACAAAATTAAAATCAAAAGGCTACTTCCCCAAGGAAGGCTTCTTTGAACTTCAGAACATATTCCTTCCCCTAATATATCCCTGAAATTTCTTTTTTAAATTTCTTTCACTTTTCTGTTATAGTAGTTATAACAATTTCTAATGAATTATTTGATTTATTTTACTGCCTCGATTGTTAGATCACAGCCCAAGTCTCTTTGGCTCTTCATTGAATCCCAAACTTCCAGCACCGTTCATGATCCATATTTGTTCTAATTATGTTTATTAATTGAATAAGTGAATGAATGAATAATGGCAAATTTGTATGTCTTCCCATCTCCTCTCTCAACCCACATTAGCCTAGGATAAGCGGCATCACCTGAGAGATGCTCATCCTAAAAGCACAGAAGGGGTATAGATAGCTCCAGATTTATGATTGTTGCTATTTCTTGAAATGCATATTCTGGCTTATTCTGTTTGGCATTCCTGCCTTTCCATGGACATGATCTCAGGTTCTGACTAAAACATGGGTTCTTAATATAACAAAAGCTTTGAAAATTGCCCACATTACACGTAACACTTCCTAGAATAAATTTGCTGGCCAATATTAAGCATTTAGAATTCTAGAAATAGAAGAAAAGATTAGTGGGCCACTCCTCTTATTTAAACTTTGAACCTCAAAATCCTTTCATCAATGCTTTGCTACTTAGGGGCATGGTAGAAAAGAAAATCTGATTTAATTAAAATTTCTCAACACTTTATTGTCACTATGTGCTTGTCCTATGAATTTTATAATTAAAAATTTAAATAATTTTCCACTGGAGGGCAGAAAGTGTGTGGGCTCCCTGTGCAGAAGTGAATACTTTTCTCAATTTTACCAGAAACTCTTTTTGTTTTTTTTAATTTTTATTTATTTAGCTATTTTTTATTACTGCAAACTCGTAATGTGAGAAATGCTTTGACTAAATCTTGGTGAAAGAATGAGGAATTAAGATACATTGTCCAATCTATTCTGTAACTGCTTGTTGAAATATGCTTTGAAAATTATTGGTTTTTTCTTACTTTGCTTTGTATATATGCTATTTTATACAATAAAAATAGTAAAATATAAAAAAAAAAAAAAAAAGATACATTGTCCAAGAAAGAGGGGCTTTTTATCCTGTCTTTCGTCCTAGCACTATTCCCAATGATACAATTCTATTTTGTTAAAAGGCCTTAAATAGGCCTGAGGGTAGCAT
Organism: Myrmecophaga tridactyla; assembly: GCA_004026745.1. Lineage (NCBI taxonomy): Eukaryota > Metazoa > Chordata > Mammalia > Pilosa > Myrmecophagidae > Myrmecophaga > Myrmecophaga tridactyla. The sequence goes on along the minus strand of PVIY010000233.1, from coordinate 120,887 downwards.
GGAAGGACTCTGTTGCATTTCAGGTCAAAGAATTTCCCTGATCTGTAATTTATACATAACTTTACACATTGGGAGTTATTACTCATTTCTGGAACTTTTTTTTCACTGCATATTTTTTTAACTTTAGTTTCTGAAGTACTAAAGGCATCTTGATATTCTATGTAATAATTTTAATCAAATGAATGCAACTTATGAATGTGCTGCATATTATCTAGAAAATTTGACAAATTATAGCATTCTTAACTTTTTCATTTACATGCAATAATATTCATTTTGGGGGTCATATAATTCCATTTGCTGTAGCATAAACCTAGATTCTTATAACCACCATTAGAGACAGAATCACATCTTGTGAACCTTTTGAAATCAGACCCTCCCAACATGTAATTATCACATGTTTCAAAAATCCAATTCTAAACCTGGAGCCATGAAAACTTGTGTTCACATTAAAAGCAGAACACAAATGCTTATAGAAGCACTATTCATAATCATCATGATTAAGAATTAAAGTATGTCCATAGACTGTTATATTTGTTATGTTTTGTTCCTTTTTCATCCCAGGATAAAACCATTATCCAGTGTAGCACTTGGAAGCTGCTTATCATTTCTCAGACTTTCAGCATTTGCTAAAAGGAAAATGGTTAAGAGTGCCATTGAATTGATCTAATTCGAGGCACTTGAGTGCAGTTAGATAATATTCTGATGTTCTTTCTTGTTCTAGTCAAGGTGTTTGCACATGCATGGAGGGTCCTAATGGATCAGTGGCAGGAATTATCAAAGCCATGAGTATCACTTGTATCAAGAGACTGTTATGCAATTATAATTAAAAACCATTAGTCATTGGAATTTTCACTGTTTTTTTCCCCCTTTGGTGAGTGTTCTTTATTTTCTTCCAGCTCAGTAGGCTAATTCTAAAGAATAATTTTTCGAATGTTCAGGCATACCAACTGTGCTCAAGCACATTTCTAAAAATGGCTTAATAAGGCCTGTAGATTAACTTGTTAAGATTTCTGGGTGATAATCACATCTTATGCTGTAGTGGTGAGAAGGCTGTGCATGCCACAAATTATGATTGACGTGGACTTCACTTCAGAAATACCAGAGTAGAATACAAGAGCATGTTCCTTTTCACCTTAGCAATGTTCAGCTAGTTTCAGTCCTTTTAGGGATTGAAGAAAGAATTGAAAAGGAAATAAGGGCAGTGACTGCCCCATTCTTTAGCTAAAAATCTTTCACCTAACAATCAGAAGACTAGGGAGAACTCTATCATCTCCCAGTTTTCTGTGCTAAGAGGACAAATGTAATAAATAATCTTGAACTTATTGATTTCCAACACGAAATGGAGAGACTAAGTACAGAAAAGAATAATCAGAAATCCCGTGTTTTTTGTTTTTTTTTTTGTGGAGAGCCTCTACTTTTTAATGAACTAGGGCCCTAGTATAGAGCAGGCTTTCAAAGTGGAAAGCCAGCACAGAAATAAAGAAACTAAAGGTAGAGCTACCATCAGTATCTTCTTATCCTTTACCCAACTTCTCCACAACCCTCTGGAGGCTGGACTTGACAGTTGAAAATGATGATAAATGTATGAAGCCAAATGTTTGCAGGATGTTTGGATGGTTGAATGACTGATTCCTGAGTGAGTAGGCTAGAGGAAGGAATGAAAGCAGCAGATAAGCAGATTAGCTTTTCCTTGGTGCTTCTTTCTCACACCACTCCTGTTATACATTTCAGTCATCTGGAATATGGGGAGCCCTTCTCTTGACTCAGGCTTGGGGTAGAAAGAAAGGTAGAATAAAAGAGTCAGAAAGGAAGGAGGACGGGAGGACCAAGAATCAGAAATGGCAGACATAGGGGAAACTATGTCAAAATGTCTTTATCACCACACCTAAAAATGTGATTGGGACTAGAAACTAAGGAATCTGAGGTGTCTTATGAGAAGATATAATTGCAAGATTTTACAGGTTTAACATTTGTAAAGCAGTAGTTCTCAATGTGTTCACCCCCGACCAGTGACATCAGCATTACCTAGGAACTTATTAGAAATGCAAATCCTCATACCATACAATCCATTCAAAGTGTATAAACAATGTCTCTCAGTACAATCACAGAGTTCAGAGTTGTGTATTCACCACAATTTGAAAACATTCTCATTGTTCTGAAAAAAAAAATCCCATACTTCTTATACCCCTCTATTATTGATGCTTAGCTTTGGTATAGTAACTTTGTTACAATTGATGAAAAGACTATTACAATATTATTGTTAACTATAGTCCTTAGTTTCCATTAATTGTATTTTTCTCATATACCACTCTATTATTAACACTTTGTAATAGCGCGTTGTTCTAGTTCATGTAAGAACTTTCTTATATTGTACAATTAACCACATTCAGTCTCTATAACAGGTTTTGCTGTAAGGTCCTATGTCTTATCTTCCAGCTTTCCTTCAAGTGACATATATAACCCTAAATTTCCCTTTCAACCATACTCACGGTCAGCACTGTGTTTATATTTACAATATTGTACTACCATCACCTTTATCCATTTTCAAACATTTACAACCAACTTTACTAAAATTTCTGTATACCTTTAAGCATCACCTACTCATTCTCTACCCTCTTACTATCTCTGAGCTACCTGTACTCCAGATTTTAACTCCCAGAGTCTGCTTATTATAATTAGTGCATATTGGTGAGGTCATACAATATTTGTCCTTTCGTGTCTGGCTTATTTCACTCCCCATAATGTCATCAAATTCCATTCATGTTGTACACATCAGGACTTCATTTCTTCTTATAGTTGCATAATATTCCATCTTATGTATACCACAGTTTGTTTATCCACTCCTCAATTGTTGGATACTTGGGTTGTTTCTGTCTTTTGGCAGTTGTGAATGATGTCTCTGTGAACATCATTGTGCAAATGTCTGTTCATGTTTCTGCTTTCAGTTGTTCTGAGTATGTACTAGTCACAGGATTGCCAGATCATATGGCCGCATACTTAGCTTCCTGATGAATCACCAAACTGCCTTCCACAGCGCCTATACTATTCTACGTTCCCACCAGTGATGAAAAAGTTGTTCCTATTTTTCCATATCCTCTCCAGCAGTGGTGTTTTGGGTTGTGTGTTGTCTTTTTTTTTTTTTTTTTGACAGTAGCCATTCTAGGAGGTGTGAAATATCTTCTTGTGGTTTTTGTTTGCATTTCCCTAATAGCTAGTGATATTGAGCATCTTTTCATGTGCTTTTTACCCATTCGTAGTTCCTCCTTAGAAAAAATCTCTATCTTTTACCCATTTTTTTAATTGAGTTGTTTGTCTTTTTATTGTTGAGTTGCAGGATTTCTTTATATATTCTGGATATTAAACCCTTATCAGATATGTGGTTTCTGAATATTTTCTCCCATTAGGTAGGTTGCCTTTTCACTATTTTGAAAAAATCCTTTGAAGCATAAAAGTATTCAATTTTGAGGAGATTCCAATTATCTATTTGTTCTGCCAAAATCTGAGAACTATAGGAAAACAACAGGAACTTACAGAAGATGGTATCTGTTTTAATAGTCAATTACAGATTGGCAGTGTTTGATGGAGATCTTGTAAACAAGAGGAAAAGAAAGCAGACCCCTTCAGAAAGCAGACCCCTTCTCCCGCCCAGGGAGGGAGAAGCTAGGAGCAAAAGGTCACTATGCTGCTTTGAATCTGTTACATACCCGAGAAAAGCCATGTTTTAAATCCTGATCCTATCTTGTGGGGGCAGCTGTTTCTTTTCATCCTGATTCAATATTGTAGGTGGAATCTTTGATCAGATTATCTCCAAGGAGATGTGGCATGCCCACTTGTGGGTGTGGCCTTTGGCTAGATGAAGATGTGACTCCACCCATTCCAGGTGGGTCTTGACTAATTTACTGGAGTCCTCTAAAAGAGGAAACATTTTGAAGAGAGCAAAGCTGACAGAGATACCAACACACAGAGAACAGAGACACAGGTGCTTGGAGACTAGCAGATGTCACCAGGAGATGTTAAGCAAACCAGAACCTAGAGAGAGCCAAGGGAAGCTGAGAGATTAAAGCCAGCCCTGGAGAAGCAAAATGAGGAACAGGAACAGAGGCTGAAAGCAGTGGGACCCAGGAGCCAGGGATCAGCAGATGCCTACCATGTGACTACCCAGCTGACAGAGGCATTCTAGACCCTTTGGCCTTCCTTGAATTAAGGTATTTTTCCCTGGGGGCCTTAGTTTGAACATTTTTATAAGCTTAGAACTATAAGTTTGTAACTTATTAAATTTCCTTTATAGAAGCCATTCCAATTCTGCTATATTGCATTCCAGTAGCTTGCAAACTAATACTGTTGCTTTGGAAAAGATGTGAATCCCAACTAAAATAACTCTATTCTTGTTGTTTAGTAATGGGCTGTGGAATAAAGTGACTTGTACAGGCAGTATGAACAACAAGAGAACTGGGTGACAACAAGGAGAGGCTGGTGTCTCTAAGGGATTCTTTTGTAAATACAGGTTCAGGCTGAGTAAGTCACATGAAGTTATATGAGGTAGTATGACACTTTTTTCACTGCCCTTGAATGGACTTGGTGAAAGTAGTAGAGAAGGCTAGAGCCTAGAGACACCAAATTTGATTAATAAACCGTCCTTTTTTTTTTACCCTTTGGTGGGAAATCATGAGGAACTTATAACTCTTTTGGTCACAACTAAATAGTAAGGAAAACCAAACTTTCTAAAATTCTCCTTTCTCTCAGGAAGGGCATTAAGTCAGCATAAGACCAACCCATCCCTACCTTCACAGCCTACTCATGGGTGAACTAACATGTATTAACTCACACATACATCTCAGAATTGCCCTTTTCCTCCATTCCTCCCCATTACCATCCTACGGTAAGCAAAAAGAAGAGAGAGGAGGAATTGTGCTTTATTTTGCAAGGTAATAAGCTTATTCCAATTCCCTTTTATGAGGTTCTGACATAACTCACATAAAAAAGTAGGGCATTGTATTGACACTAAGCTGGCTTAAAAGAAAATGGTCACCAGTTTGCACTGGACTCTAGAAAAAGAAACGCATTTCATAATCCTCTGAGTGTAAGAGTGGCTCACATGGTGTGACTATCGTTAAGAGGCTAAGAGGTTTGGGATTGCCAGATGAGACATGAGACCTGCATTAATCAGGGTCCTCCAGAGAAAAAGAACCAACATTAATCTACAAAATAAATAAATCTCTTAATATTTACATATAAGAACTGGCTCACATGTCTGTGGGGATTAGCAAGGCCTAATTCTAGAGGGCAGGCTGCAAGTTGGGAACTCTATTGAAGGTTTCATTGAATTTCCTGGGAGAAACTGGCTGGCTGAGTTAGAGATAGAAATTCTTTCTGACTGCTGAAATCATCAGTTCTCCCTTTAAGGCCGTCAGCTGATTGGATGAGGAGACTTCTCTCATTACTAAAGGCAATCTCCTTCATTGATTGTAGACATAATCAGCCATAAATGCAATCAACTGACTAATGATTTAAACCTATGAAATACTGTCACAAGACAATCAAGCTAGTATTTGACCAAAAGCTGAACATCATAGCTTAGCCAAGTTGACACATGAACTTAATTATTATCCCAAGACCCAAGTTCACCAGGACACACAAACAATTGTTGATACAAACAAGCTGTCTTGGGTCTGAGTTCATGTCCTTCCGTGTCTTCTTGACCATTTACTACAGGAAGCATTCCCCTATCAGGTCAACTTTCTTGCAGAGAATGACATAAAAAATGCTTAGCCTGAAGCTTGCTCAGTTTGTGAGCACTGGGAGGTTATTAAAGCTCGCTAGCAAGATGCACAGATCTCAGCAAGCCCTTTGGTCTTGAAGTTTCTAATCATTCGATAAATGAGATTTATCCATCAATTCTAATGCAAAAGAGTGTAGAAGTGGCCTGTATAACCTCACCTATTTGCCTGACCTTCTACCGCTAAAACACCCTTGCAGCAAAATTAAGTCAAGATTTGGGGAGACTGGAGAAGGGTTTATAGCACAGAAATATAAACTTCTTCCTCTTGTTAAAAGCTTTTTCTGCTACTCATCCATAATCCCAAATCAGGGTTTCTTATTCCTTTCTCTGCATCTATGTATTCCCAAATTCCTGCTCCTCTCTAAGATAGAACAATTTACTTAGTATATGATTCCTTTCCTCCAGGTACTTCTAGTTTTAGGGTCTCACTTTCCATTCCCAAAGGACCTACAAAGGACTTTTCCTAATTAAATAAATTTGCCTACCTAAGAGGAATTCTGGTGCCAGCAGCTAAATATTTTTCATGCCACAAAATTTTTTGTTCTTCACTGTTAATCTAAAAATCAATTTGACCCAGCTCCTTACTTTTGACTTTAATCCTTACTCTCTTGTGTCCCTCTCTATTCATGCCCTCAATCCCCAAACCAATCAACTTCTTTAATGTCCCTAATCTTTACCCAGCTCTTTTCTCAGAGTAGGTTGCACCTGCTTGAGCACCTGAATCACAGTAGGTGGTGGACATTATAATGGCCCATTATAATGAGCCCATTCAGGCTGGTTTTTAAATAGAATTCTGTGGAGCCCATGGTGTTTTGTGGTTACTTGGGGATGATGCAAGGATCAACACAGAGTATAATCCTGAATGGGTGGGATCTAGAACTCCTAACCCCATTCAAATGGGCTTTCTTCTGCTTTATACATTGAGCTTCCATGTGAGACTTTATTTGATTTAAATTAAAAATGAAATGGTTACTGGATTACTCTTCTTGAAAACTATTCACCTGGTATAACGTTGGTGAAAAACCGGGACCAGAGAAGTAAGGTAAAATGTCCAGGTTATAAACCATATTAAGGCAGAGTTTTACTGACTTGGTTCTCTTATAACTCAGACAAACTACCTCCCCACAAATCAGTTCTGCTTAACTTTTGTTTTTAATTAGAACATCTGCCAAAAGTTTTTTTTTTATTAGAGAAGTTGTAGGTTTGCAAAAAAATCATGCATAATATAGAGTTCCCATATACCGACCTATTATTAACACCTTACATTAGTGTGGTACATTTGCTTCAATTGATGAAAGAACATTCTTATAATTGTACTAATTAACTATATACATGGTTTAGTCTAGGGTTCACTGTGTTGTACAGCCTTATGGATATTTTTAAAATTTCATTCTAATAACATAGATACAACCTAAAATTTCCCCCTTTTAACCACATCAAATATATATTTAAGTGCTATTAATCTTGCATATATACATATTCAAAGTGAACAATTTAATGGTCTTTAGTACATTCACAGAGATGCACAATCATTACCACCATCAATTTTGAACATTTTTATCAACCCCAAAAGAAGGCTTGAACCCTTTAGCCATCACTTCCCAACTCTCCAACATCCCATGCTCTGGCAAACACTAAGGTATTTTCTGCCTGTATGGATTTTCCTAGTCTAGATATTTCAGACAAATGAAATAACGCATTATGTGGTCTTTGAGACTGGTTTCTTTCACTTGGCATGTTTTCAAGGTTCATCCATATTATAGCATGAATCAATACATTAGTCCTTTTTACGTCACTGCAGCTTGTGCCTTCTCCATCTTTACAGGGTGTTCTCCCCTGTGTCTGTCTGATTCTATGTCCAAATTTCCCTCTTTGTATGTGGATACCAGTCATATAGGATCAGGGCCTACCCTCATCCAGTTTAGCTTCATCTTAAATATTCATATCTTTAAAGACCCTCTTTCAAATAAGGTCACATTGATGGGGCAGGAATTGGGACTTGACATGTCTTTTTTGAGAGATGCAATTCAACCCATAACATTCAACAAATGTCCATTGAACAATCTGCCCCATTCATACACTGTGAAAGGTGCTGCATTAATGTTATAAGCAGAGAAACAGTAATCTGCTGAACTTTCTGGTTATTATGTGGTTTGTGAATGGCACCTTGATAAAGGAGAGAGAAGACCAATCCAGGATCCAAAAAAAAATCTGGTCTAGAATTTTTATTTCTTTTGTGACTTTGACCAAATCACTTAAGTGTTTCTCATCAGTAGATTAGAAAACTGTGTGGTTGCCCATCCAACTCTCAAAGTTTTGTTATGAAATGAAAATAAAGTTTGATAAAGCTTAGGAAGCCATGAATTGCTCTGTAGATCCTGGGGATGACCAGTTTCAGTTGTATGGGCACTTAATAGGTGTGCATTAATTTGTTGGAAGTTAGTTTTATGAATGATAGAAATCATTTCCTTTCCATTGTCTCCATCATTTCATCCCATTCGTAACAGCATTTAGTGACTAAGAGAGGATCCACCAGGGGCATTTCATCTTAACTTTCAATAGAACCATTTCACTATTCCAGAAATAAAGGTAGAAAGAGTTATCTTTGTGTAAACAAAATAATTAAAAGAGCAGTTTCACAGTAAGGTCTACTGCCCATTTTTGGAGTAGTAATCTGAAGACTGTATTTGGTAATGGACAATTTTTCTGCTATTGTCATACACAGCTTTGTCTTTTTCTTACCTGCTTCCTCTTCTACCCACGCGTATATTTTCAATTCTTCTGAAAAGTAATCTCTTAGATTTCAGTTATAATTTTACATTTAAATTTACATTTACATTTATTTCCTGAGTTTTAGTCCTTGTTGTAAAACAGACTTGTAAGCCCTGGACAAGTGATTCTAGATTTTACTTTCTTCCTAAAGTTAAAGAATGGTGGTGGATAACCTGCCGCTGAGCTCCTTTCTATCTAAACAAGTCCTTTACTCTATGCTTCATAAGTTTTTTTGTTTGAAAAAGGAGTTCTTTGGCTTTAAAATGAGTTTAAATACAAACTAGTGAAATGCAAGCTTGCAATACTGTGGTGGTAGGGGAGAAGTTCCTTTTGTATGTTAGTTCATTTCATTATCCCCAGTACTGAGTCCACTGCATAACACATAAGGTATACAAGAAGTAATTATTGCGTGAATGAATGAGTGGCTGAATGAATGAGACTAGCTTAGTACACTGAATTTGTTCAATCAAACAACCATTGCTGTTCAGTTTCAGTGAAAGGCATTTCTGAGACAAGGAATCACGAAGACTGATGTATGATAAATCGTTTTAATATTCTTTGGTCTGTTAATTAGCTCCTAAGCTGGTTGATTCATTGAGATTTTCATTTCAGACTGGATGCCCATAAGAAAGAACACATAGTAAGAAGTATTCCCTATTAGTTTTCATCTGTCCTTGAGAAACCATTGTAGACCCATTGAGGCAAAAGATAGAGTGGGTGGTTTGTTTGGAATTAATATGCATCAGCATCAACTTCATAATTAAAATTGCATCCCAAGGACAAGTTGGATTTCTTAATAAAAAATCTTGCTGTGTCCCTGGAGTTGAGCTTGTGCTCTATTTTTCAGTGTTCTGACCTAATGCAAGTCATTTTATGCAGTTTCATTAATTTTCTAGCTCACTCTCAATGGCTGAATACAAGCTGTATAAATTATTTCAATCTCAAATCATTTCTAAAGGCAATTTCTGCACTATTCCTTCCTTTCTATTTTGATCTCTGATAAGGAAATTTTTTTAAACTCTTAAATAATGATTTCTTCTTTTTAATTCTCAGAAGGTCCATGTTTTCTATGACTTTTCCCCTTCATTTAAAATTGACTTTGCGATTGTGATTCATTTTTGTATTCAGAGTTTCTTGTTTGGTAAATGTTTGAAAGAAATATAATCTCCCCTTATACTTTTCTCTTCCTTTTCTTCTTCCAAGAAGGAGCTTTGTATGGGGAGCAAAGATCTCCTGAGAACACTGGAAATAAATCTTAATGTCTTTGCCCTGTGATAGGTCTAGACCTTATCTTTCTTCTTTTTACCCCAGTGATAATTGCTTATCAGTACATACAGGCCTATTCATGATTCTGATGCCACTGGGGTGTACATCTCCAGGAAGATAGACAGGAAAGGCAGTCCTCCAAATCCATTCTTAATGGCTTTAATAGAAATCAAACAAAGAAGGAATACTGGGCCAGTTTTACTATCTCAGAATGATAAGGCCATCTATGCATTTTTGGATGCTTTTTCCTAAAGCTTTTTTTCCCTCTGCTCTCAGTTGACTGCCTTCCATAGTTGAGGATTTGAAAAATGTATTTCAAAGCTACAATCAAAATAAAAGATTAGATATTAAAAATATATTCACATACATATATGTCCTAACCTACTGCCATTTTTTACTTCCCTTAGCAAGTTTGAGACAGAAATCACCTAAACATAACATACTCTAACAAGCCTACAGTCCAACTGGAAGCAGCCACATTCTTGGAACAAAAGTTTTTAAAAATAAAAATATTGAACTGTCTACATGCAAAACAACTTGTACATTGGACACCAAATGTCCTGGAATGTGTGGAGAATTAGATATAAACTATAGAGAACTGGCAAGGTAAAGGGAAGAAGAAGGGGAGCAGAAGACATGAAATATTTGTTATTGCTATCTCATTTATTCTCATATCATCTGAGAGAAGTTGAGAAGCACACATATGATTGTTCCTGTAATGGCCCAGGATAAAAACATAGTTTCCAAATCGCCTAAGGTAAAATAGCTATACAGGTTTGAAACTTCTAATATGTCTGTGTTGAATTCAGAATGTTACAGAATAGTGGAAAAGAGTTAAAATGACTACTGGATTAAGGACCACACCCTTCTGGGTTGAAAACTGTTTACCCAATTTAAATATCACATGCTATTGGAAAACCTGGATACATTTTTTTTCCTTTTTCCAGGGGAAGGAAACAATAGTAAGTTGCCATTTTTGGAAACACTGCCTAATTGTGTACATTATGGAAATTTCTTCTTCTAGCGTAGTGAAGGCAGCCTAAGTCTGTAAGTATTTTAAAAAGCCTCTCATATCCCTGACTGTTCAGTACTACTAGGCATCTTGATATTTCTTAAGAATAATGTCAGATAAATACACAAGCCCATTTCTGGAAGGAACTCCTGCTGCATGCGTACCTGCTACCAAGACATGAGGACCCAACTCTATTAAGAATCCCTTAGGGATCTTCCCTAGTATTTCTGTCTCTATCATATATCCATTTCAAATTATCACCCTATTTGGTGTCCTTTTCTCATTCTGCTAGATCAAATCTGTCACCTGTCTTCAAAATGCAGCTCAGTTTTTTCTTCATTAATTCAGACTTCATTGATTTGTTCAGCTGCCTCTGAAGTATCTACAGACCAGAAACTGTGCCAAACTCTGTTGATAAAATAGTACACATAGAGACTTGAACTCTGCTCTCATGGTCTTTATAGACACTGAGGGAGATGCACATTAATCAGATACCCACACAAATAAATAATTACAGACTGGGGCAAGTGCTATGGGGGAAGGAGTCTTCTGAAAGGATATAACAGGCAGAACTCACTTCATCTAGCATTCTTCCTGATGTGGGTATTATATAAGCCAGGTTCTTCATAGTGTAAATGAATGTGCTCACCTCAAATTCCAACAAAATGATACAACAGAAAGGCCATGTGTTCTAAATCCTCCTGAGACAGAAACTGACACAAAGTTCGAATTCAATAAAATGAACTTTCATTGAGCATATGCTATTTGTGCAATATTGTGCTATAAATTGTGAAGGAAACAAAAATGAATCAGACAGAGCTCCCTATCTTTATTAACAAAAATGTTAAATTTAAATAACATGCTTTAATTTATCCTGCTTGGGATTTTATTTGTTTAAGAGAAATACAAATAAAGGGTGAAAGAAGTCATTGTGCTAAGTGATTAATTCCTTTTTAGAGAGGATTGGTAAATACTTCATTTTTAAAAGACAAAGCATTGTATCAAAAAGCTAGATTAAGAAGCTGATTCAGATGTTCCAAGACAGATATTATATAAGTTGTAGTTCTTATGCTAAAGACTAATTTAGAGTTTTCCCATTGCTTTAAAAAGGAAACATGTTACCTTTGAGTTAAATTTTCCATTCAATGAGCTCAGATTCTCATTTTTATTCAGATGGCTAATTTAAAAAGTACTTTGGAAACATCAATGTTTGAATTTCCTCAGTGTTTGTATGTAGTGTGCTCATAAGAGAGAGAAACTTGGGACTAGTCAAAAAAAACTAGCGTTCAGGTACTTATATCACTCCTTACACACTGACTTTGTTTTTAGTCTCCTGGCAAAGGAAACACATAACAACATAGACAAAGGCTTACAATATGCAAAGGAATCAAAACAGATCACAGACTTACATGGCATAATGTCAATTATTTTAAAATATATAAGCATATAAGCACAGATTAGATGAGAACGTGGGCAAAAGGAAACAGTGATATAATGATAGAAAGATGCGGATGAATCTAATTACGTTTCCTTTTTTGGAGAAAATGTCATAGGCTTCCTATGATATTTGCCAGGCTTCCATGACAAAAATCACAAAATGACAAAAATTCTCTACTAATTGGTTAGTAGAGAAAACAGGATTTCATTAGCTCATGGTTTCAGAGGCCAGAAGTTCAAATCAAGGTATTGGCAAGAAGGCTTGTGCTTTGGTTTACTTAAGCTGTTGCAATGCAGCATGCCAAAATGGGTTGGCTTTTAATAATAAAGATTTTAAAAGTTACAAATTCTAAGACCATGAAATGTCCAAATTAAGGCATCAACAAGAGAATACCTTCACTAAAGAAAGGACGATGGTGTCCAAGGTTCCTCTGTCACATGGGAAGGCACATGGCAACATCTGCTGGTCCTTCTCTCCAAGATGTCTCCATGGGCATCTTCTTTATCTCTTAGCTTCTCTTGGTGCAGAGCTCTCTTCAAAATGTCTCTCCCTTAAAAGAATCCACCAAGCAGATTAAGACCCACTTTGAGTAGGAGGGGTCACATCTCCATGGAAACTACCTAATCAAAGGGTACCACCCAACAATGGGTCTGTCCTCACAAAATTGGGTTAAAAGGAGCATAGGCATTTCTGGGGTACATGACAGATTCAAAACAGCACAGTTTGTTTCCTCCTGGGCTGGTAGCTTTCTGGCAGGTCAGCAATCCTTGGGTTCCTTGGCTTTCCTATCACATGGCAATGCCCTCTCTTCCTCTTCTGGATACTGTTGACTTCTAACTTCCAGAAGTTCTCCTCTGGCTTCCAGTCCCTCTCTTTCGAAGACTCCCAGTAATAAGATTATGGTATATCTTGATTCAATTAGCCATACCTTAACAAAAAAAAAACATGTCCAAAAGGACCTATTTACAATGGATTCACAACCACAGGAAAGGGATTAAGATTAAAAATATGTTTTTCTGGAATACATAATTCAACCTACCATAAAAAGCTCTTTAATATCACTACTGTGGGTTTTAATAGAAAAATAAAGGTATTGCCATAATTAGAAAAGACTGCTTCTGGTTTCCTATTCCTACTTTAGAACCACTTGCTAATGAATGACACTTAATAGGAATGGGTACACCATTGTCTTATATATAAGCAGATATTTGAATAAACTACTGTTAAAGATCAAGAAAAAATGGTGAGTTTCTGTCTAGTTAATATGTAAACATAATGTGTATGTGTGTATGTATACATATATATGTACATATACATATATAAACAAGTTAAAGGGTGAAAGAGAGGGAAAAGGAATGGAGGAGAGAATGTGTATCAATTGACCACTGACTGTGTGAGTTCAGGGTAGATAAAGGCCATGCTGGTATATAAAACTGCCCTCACTGTGTGTTCCCAGGACTCATCCATCCATGTTCATGGTTCACATTGGCGGTACTCACATTGTAAGATTCAGTTTGATCGATGGCGTTGGTTGTGCCTGACTCAGTTTCTATGGATTGTGAAGCAATAGAGGACCCCTTCCAAAGTGTATGAAACTTTTTCAACTGAGCAGATTTTATAAACGTGATTGTCAGATTATGATTTAAGCTTTAATTTTTAACTCCCTATGATTATTGAAGAGCAAGTCTTCCCTAGGGAACTGTATAACTTCTAAATTCTTTATCAAGATTTTATGACTTTTTTTTTATCACTTGGCGTTGGATTTTTAGAACATCACAGAAGTGGTAAACATTCCTTTTGCACATCACTGTTTTTTTCTAACTGAACTATAAGCCTCTTTTAGTAGTGACTTAGCTCCTACTCTTTTTGAACTTAAGATGGAACCATTAAGAGTTAAACTTTACCTGTCCTTTCCTGTTTTCTTCCTTTCTCCTACTATGTCTTCTCTGCTGCATACTTTCCCTTTAAATAATTCATTTTCCACATGTTTATACCATTTTCCCTGTATATGGTACCTCCAAGAGACTTGTAATAAGGAAGGAACAGCATTGAACTGTGATGAAGGAGCCCTGATGGATCTAAGTAGCAATGGGAGTGGGGGAGGGACAAGCTGGAAAACCTGCTGGGCCTCAGTTTTCCTATCTGTGAAATGGAAGGGACAAACTAGTCAATCTCTAAAATACTCCCTGCTGTGAGCATCTGTAATTTGTGATAGTCTCTAAAATACCTTCTGAATTAGAAATTCTGAGTTTATGATTCTGTTGGATCGGTGAATGTTCGAGAATGTTCTGTGGAGCCCAGGTAGTGTGTGGAGGTGCCTTGTGGGCTGCTGGGGTATGGGGAAGAAGAGAAGGAGAGCCAAGCAAACAACTTCAATCAGAGCAGCACTCTTTGATCTATTCTAGATATTGGTCTTCCTGGGTAAGGTTTCATTTGAAGAAAGAATTCTATGGCTTAAAAAAAAAAGTCCTCAAAAACCTCTGTACTTGATTAAGAAAATTTTCTTTTAAAAATGTGTAAAAAAGCACAGGCCACGGTGGCTCAGCAGGCAGAGTTCTCGTCTGCCATGCCAGAGAGACCTGGGTTCGAATCCCAGTGCCTGCCCGTGTTAAAAAAAAAAAAAACAGTGTAAAATATATCAGTGGTGATTATGGATCCCACACAGATAAGTCTATAAACAAGAAAGATTGAACTGATACTTAACAATAAGTTGTTAATCTAAAATTTTTAATAAAAGCAATTTGAAATTGCCTTGAAAGGAATATCACCTTTAGTCATTATTCGGCATGTCAGAAGAAGGAGACCTGGGAATATGTTTTATATTAATTTTAGGCATCGCAATTCAGTGGTTCCCAAATGGGAGTCTGGACAAAGTTTCTACCACGTAAAAGAATAATTATGAGAATAGGTAGAAGCTACATTATTTTTTAGTACTTTCTTGGCAAATATAAAAGAATTGTGAACTGTTGTGATAGTGCCACTACTTTTTAAAATTTGTTAAGCCTGTGAAAATCAAAATCTCAGTACTATTGCTCTACAACACTTAGCACAGTATTAGGCATTCAGGTGATGCTCAATAAATGCTTGTCTGATTTCCTAAAGTGTCAAGAATGCAGAGGTTGTATTTTAGTAAATAAAATTAACCATTTGACAAGCATAAAAGCCTTGTGTCTAAAGAAGGGATCTTCCATAGTAGCTTTATTAAATAATTCAATCAAGTGTTATTTATTTATTTATTTATTTTTAATTTGCATATGGGCAGGAGGCACCAGGGATCGAACTCCAGACCTCCAGCACGGCAGGTCGGAGCTCTGCCTGCTGAGCCACAGCAGCCGCCCTCAATCAAGTGTTATTGACTCAGATATTTTTAAATTCATAATGAAGGGCCAGAAGGAAAACCAACTCTCAATCCCCCTTCCTTTCTTTCTTCTTCCTTTTTCTCTTCCTTTTATTAGACTTATTAATACTACTGTTGACTCCATGATAATTTAAATATATTTTCTGAAGGTTACCCTGCAAAGTTAGCCATCCTCTATAATGTATGTCATTTCAGTGGGAAAACATTACAAAATACAAAAAAGAAGTGACTTATCAGTGGATTTTGGAATAGTGCCATGAGCATATGCATGCCCCCACTTCTCATATTTTAATGCACAGCCCTTTAAAGAACTTCTTCAGTGGAAGTGCAGAATACAAGTTCTCTTTCATTCATATATGGCCTTCTCATTGAATATATCATGTTAAGTATCTAAAATCAATATCACACCATTGTTTCATATCTGAGTTAGAGGTTTAAGGAAACAATCAAAAGTTTATTTCAAGTATCATAATAACAATTATTTGATATCATTTATAGGGAATCTGATATTGGGTGAAAGAAGAATTGTCATTTAAAATCCATTTTGCCCTCCAAGTATTTACATACTATTTTCATAACTCTGTTAAATAACATGAGAGTTTCTAAGTCCTAGAAATCAGCATCTACCTCCCTCTCAAGGTATAGTATTCCTTTGGACAGTTTGTCTTTTATTAGACTTAGAGATATACATCATCATCTGTATTGATTTCTCTGATATTTCAAGGGAAGACCTCTAGTAGAGAACCCTAGAAGCCTGGGTGGAAGCTTTGCCAGGGAAATATCAGAGGGAAAAAATTCACCCACCATAAGTTATTCCCTCCAGAGCAGAAAGCCATTGAGTTTCCTTCATGTCAGGTCTATCATACCCCTATATGGGCACTCATGCCCAAGCATGTGCATGCACACATACATATACACATGCCCTCACAGTCACACACTGGGATTGAGTTCTAGGGGGTTGTGGAGTAAATGTGCCGTCAATTTGTCAGTCAGCTGGCAGGTTTCACCTGTACATAGAGTGAATCACTCTCCTTTTTCCATACAAGTCTTTCATCCAGATATGCCCCATTCTGGTTTATGTGGTTTATGCTTTCAGATTATAGCTTTACTGAACAATTTTGGCTTCTCTGTTCTTAGTTTTTGCTTTTCTTATTCTAATTTCTGGGGACTGAGGTCCAGGGCCTGCTGTATCTTTCTCTTTCTAGGACGTTTGAGCTTGGACTCAATGATTTCTGCCTCCTGATTATGCATTTCTTGGTGGCACGCAAATTCTCTACTTTGTGAGGATGTTAACCAGCACAAAGAGTATTAAGGAATGACCCTCCAACTTGTACCCTATAGTGGAACCTGAGGTACTTAAGGCATGTGAGAAATAATCTCTACCTATTGTGACCTCCTGACCCTAGTGGAGTTTTATTTCTCTAGTGTGACATAACTTATCACTCCAAAACACAGTGGCTTAAAACACTAATTTAATCTTGTCTCTCATGGCTCTGGTAGTTGTAGGGCTTAGCTGAACAATGCTTGCTTGGATCACTTATACACTTGCAGTCAGATGGTGGCTGAGACTAGAGTCATCTGAAGGCTTCTTCACAGGGTCCAGACTAGGATGCTGGAATAGCTGAGGGCTGGTCATGCTTCTTTCCAAGTAACTTCTTCATGTGGCTAGCTTCCTTGCAGCAGGTGGTCTCAGGACAGCTGAATTCCTTACACAATAGCCAGCCTCCTCTTAAAGTGAGCACTAAAAATACCTAAGTGGAAGCTGAAAGACTTTGTATGAACTCACCTCATAAGTCACACAGTGCCACTTTCTTTGCATTCTAGTTATTATATTAACTATCTAGTAGTTATAGGCCAACACAAATTCAAGTGGATAGAGGAATAGACCTTACTTCTCAGGGCAGAATGGCCTGTGTATATAGAGAAGAAAGGCTGCCATCTTAGAGACAAGTTACCTCAGTAGGTATCTAATGAATTTTATTGTAGAAGGATAACACATTATAATTTTCAACTAAATCATAAACTAACATTGCTTCAGAAAAATGTTTGTGTAAACTTCCTTCCCGAAACACATATAGAATATATACCTTGAAAGTGATAAAATTAAGTTTTTATTGCAATTTTGAATGTCAAATAGCTTTTATTGAGCAATTCATGAATCGAGCAGCATCCCATTCAGAAAGTAGAAGGGAGTTCCACCAAGGAAGTGGAAAGGGAAAGCTCATACAGGGCAAATGCAGAAGCAAGTGAGGAAGTGTTCTGATTGGTGGACATAAAGTTTCCATTTTACATGGGTGGGGGGAGAGTCTTACAAAGTGGAGAGCAGATATGTATTGATCCAAGATGACTTATTGTCTGCCTGGCTCACAGTGCAAACTCATAAAAGACACATAAGTGTACAGTAAAATTATCTCAAAGTATTGAATTAATTGATAAAGAATCATAATCTGAACCGAAAAAGTATTAGTGATTCAGTAGTAAAACCTAACAGGTTAAAGACAGGAGTCTGAGGATCAGCAAGGTAAAGAAATCTGCCTAAGGTCACACAGCTTTTAAGAGCAAAGCTAAGATTGGAGCTCATCTATACTCAAATTCTCTCCTTTAGGATAGAAAGAATCACATTTCAAAAGGCCTAATGCTTAGGAATTTTACCTCAAAAGAATGCGATTAAATTTCAGTTGGAGTTTGTTGAAATCTACAGAGAACAGAATTGACCATGAATTAATAAATACATGCACATCTTAAGTTTTTCACCTCTGCCAGGTGGGTGCAAATGTGGGTAATTAGGCCTGACCTTGAGTACATTTGGCCCAATTATGGATGTTGCAAAAAATTATCCTGGGCTTTGACTGAATTTGATATAAAACCAGCCAAAACCATTATGTGTCAGCTGTAACTACAATTTTACAAAGATTTTGCTGAATATGTGTATACAAATATTAGATTCCTCTTTGGGAGATTAAAAATTGAGTTTGGCTTATCACTGCATGAAAGGTTCTTTTAAACCTGAGTCAACTAAAGCTGAAAATAATTGGTATATTTGTATGTATATGTGAAAATAGAAATCACAATCTTTAAAAAAACTAAGTATTTATTGAGCTCCTTAAATGTTTGTGGCCTATTCAAGGACAAAAGGTAGGATTATCTCCCTTTAAGGAATTTATAGGTAACTAAGGTAGTGAAGATTGATGACACCAATAAATTGTCAATTTTCAACTGTGCTTAAAGAAACAGGAGTTAAGAAAAAGAGAAAATAATCCATTTAAAGTTTGTTGTTGACAGGAAAGATTTTGTGTAAAAGGTGCAGGTCGATCTGGACCTCTAATGATATATATAGGATTTGAACAGGTAGAAATCAGAGTTTATATCAATATTCTTGTTCATGACGAATGAAGGATAATACTAAAAGTACCCATAATCCAGCCTCAAAATGCTGCTGCCACCTAAAAAGAAAAGAAAAGCTATTTCTTAACCTAGGACACGTGTGAAATGACAAAGGATTAAGGAGTAAAGGGAAAGAGGAAAAAATCACCAAAAATAAGGTATAAACATTAAATGAACCCTAAATTCAACTGTAACTCAAACACTAACTGTGCCTACCTGTGCAAAATTGGGCAAATGTTAGCATTATCCATAAAATTGGCAGATCAATCAATATTTTGCAGCAACCATGGTCAAGTTATTAATACTTTGCATCCAGAGAATTATTGATTCTACAGTTGGCTTTCTGTTTAATGATGATATATTCCAGTTAATACAAGACAGTTCTCACATGAGACCTTTTCTGTAATGCTGAGATTGGTCTGCACATTAATTTCATGTGCATATGTAAGGAAGCTGTCAGTTTGCTTTTTTGCTACCTCTTAACCTCTTATTTAGTCAAGATCCATCTTAAGAAGTGATGCTTTACACAAGGCTCCATTTACCTAGCTAATGTTCCCTCACCAAATTTCACTATTACAAAAAATAAAGAGAAAGAAAAACAGAAAAATCAACCACATATCCACCACCTTAATATATCAACTTCATTTTCCCTCATTGCCATCCAATGCTTATCCATATGTAAACATAATTATTACATAGCTGTGTCCGTGGTATTAAAGCAATTTTATGTATTATTTTTCACCTTACATTATATCATTAAATGTTTTACTAGTAGCGACACAATATTCTAAAATTATTACTTTTATGGCCACATTGATCACTCCTTCTATTCTCTCACAGCGTACTATTCTACTCGTTATTATAACGTTTATGCATTGTATAACTACTTTTTAATTTTTTTGCCTTCCTTTCCCTATCTAGACTATTTCCACCAATGGTAATTCCCTTTGCCCCTGCTCTACCAACTTGGACAAGGCACATAGATTCAACAAATAATTGTTGAATAAATTGTTGAAAATGCATACATTACATTGAGTCAATATAGCTCAATTTAAGTAGCCATTCTTTCCATGGCTGAGAAATACTTTCTTTTGTCATTCCCCCCCTCCCCCAATTCACACACACACCCGTGTATACTCTTTTTCGGATTACTGTTTAAATATTGGAAAGTATAAATATTTACTAGAGTATATAGAGTAAGAACATTGTCAATGATAGATTAGGGCAGAGGATAGGAGGTCGTTTTCAACTGAAAGCCATCAATTGTGACTTATTTGGGGCTACAGCCTACTGTGCTGTCATCACTCTTGCCAGTAACTTGACAAAAGCAGCAACATTATAGAAAGCAATATGAATACCCAGAATGGGAATTTCCCATGGTCAGGATGTGGGTTTCACTGGTGATAACAGCAAAAATAAATGTTTGGACTTGGTGTCAATATAATCTTGTGGAAATTGAAAGGCAGGTAGAAGATGATTTGGGGGCCAAAGACAAATATTTAAAAAATGGTACATGGATTAGTTAGATAGCAGCAGTCATTGAAACACCTAATATTTTAATGTGAATGCCTATTCGCCAACAAAATAACATAAGTAACTATGGGTATTTACTTTGACTTAAAGAAAATGAGATGTGTTCCTCAATTTTTGTCTTCTAAAATGTTCTCTCATCCATGGAGTTCTATGAGGTGGGAAACAAACCTACTGGCAATGTCCACCATATGTGAAATTAAATGATCCCTATATTTGCAAAATCAGTATTTTAGTTGTGATCTTACATGTTCAAAGTCGCCTCTCATTTTGTCTTCTCCTCTCTTACTATCTATATCCCTTGCAGGGAAAACTGACTACTATTTCTAACAATAAGGATGCCTTGGCACCTGGCCTCTCCTGGGCCTTGAGAGAACGGTTTTAAATATGGTGGTGGAGGAGAGCATATGTGAAGCTCTGAAACATCATTTTTGTTGATTTATCACCTGAGCACAGATTTTTGAGGGCTTTGCAGTAACCTTGGGCAGTCACCTAGTCCAATTGCTTGCTCTGAGGTGCAAAGACTAAAACCACAAATGAATTATCCTAGAGAAAAAAATTACCCTCTCTCTAAGATCTTCAGAGAAAGCTGAAGAAACCCTCAATAACTCAACTTGATACTGAGGAATCTTTTATTTTGTTGGGTATGTCAAAAACCAAATTTCTTACATAATGGTGAGTACCTGAATATAAGTACTTTGAGGAAGAAAAACAAACTTAGAATAATCATTAAGGTTTACATTGCTTTTCCTTGTTTTTTTATGTTGTTGTTTTCAGCACACCTGTTCTTTTTTGTTGTCTCCTCTGCATGCTGTGAGGTATATCTGTGTTGACCTTGACTTGCCCTGTAGTATTGATAAGAAGTAGGCTGAGGGAAACTTTCTCCTGTGTGGGAAGTGGTTCTTTACATAGATGTCCTGAAGCATTTGGCTGTTCGGCTTTCTGCTTTTAGACACAGTAGGGAAATGGATAGCAGAAAGCAGAGTTAGTGTGTGATGCTCATTTTCATGACAGCCTAAACATCTTGCCCCTAGAGAGAACAAAGCACTTAATGCCTTTTGGCAGAGATAATGTAGTGGTCAGAGTGGTTAAGCTTGCAGACTCTGTGTCACACAGAAGTGAGTTTTAATTCTGGTTCTTTCACCCACTAGCCTTGTAACATTGGTCAACTCAATCTCATCTATGAACTGGGGATGTTATTACTCCTTCTTGCTGAATTGTTATAAAGACTCGTAATAATATATTTACAGTGATATCACAGTGCCTGTTATGCATAGTAAATGGTACATATTGGAAGTCTCTCTTTTCATAACTGTTTTTACTTCCAACTGTTTAAATTAACTACTTCATATATACATTGGAGGGAAACTTCAGGAGGTGAAGTTCTCTATTGAAATAAAATAAATAGGGATAATGAGGCAGTTGATGTGGTACTTTTCAGAGACACTGAAGCCCAGTAACATTTATAAAGTATACTTAATGTGCTGAGAAACATAGGTCATTGTGCCTGTCCATCATCTATTTATATGAAGGACAATTACATATCCATTATCATCAGTCACGAACAAATACTGATCAGCCAGAAACTAATAGAGGCAAAGGGACATAAGATGTGATTCCTGCCTTCAAGGAATTATCATTTTATTAGTTGTACCACATTGAGTTACTATTTTAAGAGGTCAAAATTGATAAAATGCTGGCAATTTCATAAGAGTCAACCCAATAATTGGACAAACATAATGTGTATAAATAAAAATCCATATGAGTAGAAGAAAGCAGATGCTATTTGCTGAATGAGAAGTACTGGCAACTAATTCAAGGAAAGACTACTTAACGTAGGCTGGAGCAATAAAGGAGAATTCATGTAGAAGTGGGCTTGATAGGGGCCCCTAAAGTTGGGACTCCTCCTCTTTCTTCCTCTCTTCTCTTTCCTTCCATGGAACTTGCCTAACACTGGTAACAAGATATAAGCAGCAAGTTTATGGAAAAAAGCAATAGACTAGAAGTCATAAAACCTCTATCACTTTCTTGAATGAACTTGGTCAAATCATTTAACCTTTCCAGGACTTCAGTTACTCATCTGGAGTGAATGAGAAAAATATCAGTCTTGTTGGGTATACAACTAAATGAGACAATATATATATATGAAATTGTGCAGGTCAGTGTATGGTCCATATTTATATTTTCATTTTCTGGTCATAGGTCTTTGGTTCCAGCTGCATATAATTATGATGCAGTGCTGCATAAATAATGATAATGATGATGGCCTCCCAGAATGACCTCATATCTTCCCAAAGCATTTCATCCCCCAGAGTCTTCCATTTGTGGTGTACTTCCTTCTCTAGTTCCAGTTATGTAGGTGCCTGCATGTACACACCCAGTTCACTCCTTCATTCATTCAACAAATACTTATTAGGCACTTTAATATGCTGGGCACTGTGTATGCCTTGAGGATGAGCTGATGACTAGGGTAAAGCTTATACTCTATACAGAACTAGGTAATCAGTAAATAAACAGAGGCTCTGAAGAACAACAAAGCAGGGTGAGACTGGGACATGAGGAGAAGAGCTGTCTCTTCATGGAAGTCCTGAACTTAGTGAGGGAGCAAGCCATGAAAAGATCTGGGAAGAACTCTCTAGGAAGAAGGAAGAGAGATGGCAAATGCTTCAAAGAGGAGAGAATATTGTCAGGTTTCAAAAATAGCAATAAAGTTGACTCTCTACAGAAGAGGAAATAAAGGAGAGAACGGGAAAATGGGGAAATAAGCCTTGTAAACCTGGTAAAAATTTAAGAGTTTCTTATGCATAATTGGAAATAATGGTGGGGTGAGGAGTGAGGAAATGGTAGCCCAATTGTTCTAAATGCTGTATGGAAACTAGAAGATCCTGGTTTATGAGCAACTGTAGAGTCAGGAGATAAACTAAGAGTCTATTTCAGTTGTCTATACAAGTAGTGATTGTGATTTGGATTAATGTAGTAGCAGTGGAAATGATGAAAAGGAGAGTCTCAATGTTTTTTTTTAAGATAGAGCAATTGCTAGTCAGAAGAAGACACACCTAAAGAGATATTTACCCACTCCAAAAGAGGTTTCAGGGCCGCCAGCAAAAGCATAACTCACACAGCTCCGGGGGAAAGAGATTTTACTCACATCGAGAAGAAACAGAGCAAGATCAGTTTCATTAGTGGGTCAGTTTTCCATAGTGAGCAGATATCAAATCCATGGCTGATGCAGGGAGATGTTCTGTGCACAGTACTCCTCTCTTGTGTTCCTGTGCTGCTGCAGTGGAGGAACCCCGGACCCCCTTCACCAGGGACATATATACCACTGGAGTGTGAGCTAGACGTGAAAAACATGCCATAAGAATCAGACTGTCTCCAGTCAAAATGGTTGAGATGATAGGGGAAGGAATGCACTGGCAGTCCCCTTATCTAATAGGGGTTTGTGTTTTATCACCGC
The DNA here is from genome assembly GCA_004026745.1 of Myrmecophaga tridactyla. Lineage (NCBI taxonomy): Eukaryota > Metazoa > Chordata > Mammalia > Pilosa > Myrmecophagidae > Myrmecophaga > Myrmecophaga tridactyla. Next base: position 96,891 of record PVIY010000233.1, on the reverse strand, counting down.
TAGGAGGACATACCTGGTCCTGAGCACAGGCTGTATTTGTGGTCCTAAGGAAAGGCAGCAGGCAGACTAGGACTGCCCCTGCCATAGCAATCAATCCAGTTACTGACAAATTGGATAAAGGAACTGTGAGAAAGGATGGAATCAAGGATAGCTCCTGAATTTTTGCCTTGAGCAATTGAATGAAAGATGGTACCATTTACAGAAATAGGAAGAGTAAGGAGACATCAGTTGAGTTTGAGTTTGTTGTTTTGTTTTGTCATGATCAAGAGAATCATGAATGAATCTGGGTACCTCATTCCATTGCAAGTGAGACTTTATGGAATCCTTCTGAGGCCATAGCCTGGGCAACAGATGATTCATTCATATATGAAGTCAGGGAATTGCCTGTAGATATAACCGTACTTCCCCCTGGGCGAATGATTTGCTTCAGCATGCAAAGAAAACAACTTCAAAGCAATGTCCAGTTTATTTAATATGACAGTGATCCAGAGCTATTAACTCAGCTGTTTGGGTCATGGTACTTATAAAGATGAAATTGAAAGTCTAATCCATACTTACACCAATTCTTTATCATAAGTGAAACTCCCCTCACTATAGACATACTCAGCCACCTTGCAAATTTTTATTACCCTGACTCAAAGCTAAGAGCTACCTATTAAGGAGGTTGACATGACAAATTACATTCATTTTTAAAGTCCTCTCATTTTATCCTTATAAGAACCTATGAAGTCCTCCATTTTATCCTCTAGGAGACCAAAATGGAGTAAGGTTTGTAATTGTCCAAAGCTCATAAAGCAAGCTTATCATAAATGATATTGAGAGAAAAAGTGGAAATTATTATTCCTCACTCTCACCAAAAACAGCCCAAAGAGCAACAGGTCTTTCTGACTCTAAATTGAGAACATGATGGGGGGGAGAGCTTCTCCAAAAAGGTGCCACGCATTTTCTACTTTTCTATCTATTCTCACCATCTTCTAGTTCCTTTCATCACCAACCTCTAGTCCCTAAAAATCATGTTACATGTTGCCTTTTAAAATGTTGATTTTAGTATATATGCTTCTAAATCATTTGGAAAAAGTTTCAGAGCCCTTTTGGAGAAAATGTTCAAGGAGAAAGTTTTCCTCACTGCCCCATTCATGTATCTGCTCCCACTCCATTCTGTCCCGTCAAAGTCAGGCCTGGGCCTGAACTCTTGTTTCTTTCCTTTGCATTTCTCCACTCCTAAGCACTCTGGTTAAATTTTGTTCAAATACCCGATCTACAGAGTAGTGTGTTAAACTCTCTCCCAGTAACAGCTGTGAGGCTTAGTTACTTCCTCAGACCTCCTTGTATCACTGGCCACCTTGGTTGCTGTCTCCAAGATAACGCAGTCCTCCTTGCCCCACCTCTGTCAACTACTTCTTAGTGTTTTTCTTTTCTTTTCTTTTGAATTTTTGGAAGACATACTGAATGTAGTGTGTATATGGGTGTTGAGGGGAGGATGGAGTGTCACTGGAAGATGTCACACCAGGCCATGGGCTACCTTCTATTCTCTTCTCCCTCCAAATGTGTTGGCTATTTCTTCTCTCCCTCTCCTTTTCCAGAAGCCCATTGTGTGGCAAAATACTTTTCCCAACCATGCAATTTTCCTTTCTAAGAGGGATCCTGGATAATAAAATTGACTTTCCTCTGTTATAAATTTGGTTGTAAGTTTCTCATTGAAAAGTTTCTCAAGCTAGAAAGGAAATTGAAAATCCTCAGTTTTGTCAGTCAGAATGACTCAAGACCATGTTCAGTTTGATATTACCATCAGCCTCTTACCAGTGTACATTTTACTTTACTGCAATCTATCTGCAATTGATATGCTATTCACTTTTTCCCCCACATTGTTGAATATTTCAGATGGATTGGGAGGTGCTGGAAAGCTGCAAGGATGTTTTCCATATGCAGACTGCTGTTTCCTCTCAGGCAATAGATATAATACTAATAGTAATCACAGCAATAATAATAGTAACACTTAACACTAATAGAGCCATAAAATTTTTAAACATACTATGTGTTTTACATTGTGCTAAACATTTTCTCAAATTTTGTCATTTAATAGTATAAATTTTGTCAATTAATACCTCCAATACTCCTGAAGTTTAGGTATTATCCTTGATTTACAGATGAAGAAATAAAGAGTCAGGAAGTTGATATCCTCACATTACCCAAAATGTTACAGCTACTCTGATGGCCAGGATCAAGCTGAGGGCTTCCTGAATCCAATCACAGTGTCTTTTCTGTATATTAGAACAAAGGGAAAAATTGGTGGGGGGAGTATTCTTTTTATGTTGGATGAATACTGTGAATTTCATGTCTAATGCCTTGGTGTAGAGCTGCTAAATTTCGAAATACTATTTTGGCTGACTGAAATTATCACATTTTCACATCAAAGCAGATTCAGAACCAGAAGAAAGTGGGAGAAAAATAAATACATGTTGCATATACACGATGCACATGGCTGATGTGTTATGACACTCGTCTTGAGGAGTGAGAAGCTCCTGGTTAGTCCCACCCTCTCTTCTCATCAGAAAAGAAGAATGTCATAACAGTTCTGTTGTCTCATTTCCATGTATTTACATCACACCTAAACTGTCGAACTAAAATAATCCAGAGTCAAAAGAGACACGTGTCTAGTTTACTTTTTAAGACAGAAGTGCTTACTCTGGTTGAAACTTTTCCCACAAAAACTCCACCGCTTATCATGTATATCTAATAATCAAATACTCCATTGTCTTCTCTTGCTTAACATGAACCATGACAAATGCAACTTACTATTTTAGGCAAGCCAATTAAGCTTTCTAAGTCTTTCCTCATGTGTAAAATTGGGGAGATAGCAATATTATCACATGGAATTGCTGAAAGGATTTAAAACAATAATAGATGATGAATATAGAGTGGTTGGCACATAGCAGATCTCAGTAAATATCAATCTCCACTCCCTTCTCTCCTTCTAGAATGTAAAATTCTAAAGGATAGCACTAGCTGTGACCACTATTTCAGAGCTAAGAGCCTAGAAGTGAATTAAATGTTATGCAGATTTTCTCAGAGTCCTAGAATAGAATTTCATCTCCTTAGCCCAGAAAAGAGCAATAATCTTTCCATATTCCTCCCAAACCCTTCCCCAGAGCTCATACAGCACAGGCCTGTTGATTGCTAGTTTCAACCACCAAGGGGTATGATAGTGGAATGATAGGTGACAGGTGTGCTTCCTTTCTAGCCCAGTGCCTTGAAGGAAGTTTTGAAGTAGGTAGTTGTACTTAAAAAAAGTGTTCAGAAGTCCTGATTCCATTTGCTGAAACACTTTCCCTGGAAGATTTCAGCTAGTTGTGCTGCAGCTTAGTGCTCACCTATTAAAGCTTATTTGTTCTCACATCCAAAATGCATTTGGAAAGCTCATGTATAGCCTTCCACAGCAAATAGGATGAAGTCACTTGCCATTGTAAGCTGTATAAACCTGTGACCCTCAAAGATCAGTTTCAGGACAGTATTGTGCTTAAAAGACCACAGTCAAAGCAACCAAGAATAATTTCAAAACAACCCAAACTAGCATTACTCAGTATTAGGAAGGGGACAGGAAATCTCTCAGCAATAAATCCTAAAATCCTTTTTTGGCTTCTTTCCAAACCACTGCCCTACACACTTCAGCTGTCCTCAATTCCCTGAAAATTCTTGCAGCCCTTGTTTTTGCTTCCTCCTTGTTGCCCTCTATTCTACTTCCTTTCCTGACATTTCTCCATTGGACAGCCCAAGAACTGTCCAAGACTTGACCAATCTTGGAAGGCATAGAGGGGAGGGCTTTGATGCTGACCTCTACAGAATTTCCTCATGGGTAAATGAAGAGGAAAAACTGAGAAAACTTCAAAAATCATAATAATCACTTTCTCTCATCATATTGGAGCCAAACTCAAAACAAATGAAAGAAACTGTGCCTCAAATGGTAAAAGTAATGATGAGGTCTAGTAAGAGAGAGCACTGAATTGGAAGACTGAAGCTTTCATTCTAGTCCTTGTTGTGCCACCAGTTAGCTGTATGAACTTTAAAAATTGACTTGGCTTCTCTGATTTTTCCTTTTGCTCCTGTTTAATGATATGATAGAAGGGTGGAATAACTTGAGGTCACACAGATAGTAGGTGGACAGATGAGCTCTAAGGAGGAAAGGGCCATGTCTTTATATGCTTTTGTATCTCTGCTGCCTACCTGGTGGACAGTTTGGACATGGAAACATTCAATACCTTTTCACAGATAGATGACTGGAACTTCATTTTTCTGACTCCAAAACCAATTCCCTGTGGCCTATCCCATTCTATCTGCTTCTTCACTGTGCCTCTTTTCTGTTAAGGCCCTACCCACTTCAAAGGATTCACAATCATTTTTCGTCTGTGCATTTAGGGTACAGAAAACAAGTCTCATTGTTTTGCTGATGCTAGTGTCTCTACTATTAACAAATTTTTTTTAGTGAGCCCTAGAATTATAGGGCCTCTAAACTATGTATTTCCCATTATACATGGCAACATTTTTACCCACTGCTCTGGAATTATTATATCCACGTTTTCTGTGAGACGCAAAATGTGGTTCTTAAACAATTATTAGTTAGCATTATGATGATTAAAAATATTTCAAGGACCACTTCGATGTATTTAATCATAACTGTCAGTTTTAAGTGTTATGGGTTCTTATGTTTCAGCCCATTGTGTGGAGGTGAGGGGAAGGGCAGCAGGAGAGAACAAAGTGAGAAAGACATTGTATATTGTGTGCTGCCTCTACACCTGATTGATGACATTATATAGGACTTTACTTGCATTTTCTCATCGACTCTCCTCAACCATCAGGTGAGGATGTTATCAGCTACAGTTTTACAGACAGGGAGCCCAAGGCTAAGCTTCATTTAAGTGACTTGTCAAAGATCACAAAGTTGAAGTTGAGATTCATAACAAGTCCTCTGCTCTCACAACAAATCTTGAGCCAGAATAGCAAAGTGGGTGAGAGTATATCCTCTTTAATTAGGTTGTTCAGGATTAATATCTCAATGTTGCTATTTATTTGCTGGATGACCTACATAAGGCAAGTTACTTAATTTTTGTGTTTCTCAACTTCCCATTAGCAAAATGGGATGATGATAGAAACTGCCACATAGGGTTGTAGGGAGATTAAGTTAATACACACAAAGTTCTTAGAACTGTACCTGATATGTAGCAAGCATTTTTAAGTGAAAAGTCTTGTGTGTGTATATGTGTATGTGCATACCTGTGTATGTTGTCACTGCCCTGAACAGCTTCTTACTCATCTGGGAATCTCTCATACATTAGCTCCTGAAGTAAATCTTATTTCATTGTTTTTTTAAAAAAGAGCTGATTCCTGGTGAATGCCTGATCTCTGAATTATAAGTAATGTATTTATGAGGAGACTGTGAACTTGCCTCTGACTGTTCATTTGGCAACAGAGCTCAACCTATAGAAGAGGAACAGAGACAAACCTCTGATCTAGAACGCAATCTTCATTAAAATGTTTCTCTGATAAAACCTTTATACTTCAGGAGCAGATTGCCACATAAGCCCTGCAACCCACTCACCATAATGCCAGCTGCAATTTAAAATTTCATGTCATAAGGAAAAGTTAGAGTCTTCACAAAGACTCTGTAGATCAAATACAAGATGAGAACTAAGTATTGTCCAGTGTATGAAGCATGGAAGTAGTCAGTGTGGCTTTTTGAGTTTTTTCCTAGTCATTTTTATTGATTAAATCTCAAACTCTCTAACATGGTACATGTTGCTTAGATGTCTAAAACCTGCCTTTGAACAAAATGAGGACACTCAATCCAAACAGTCAGGAAGTAGAAAATTTCAAAATACTGTTGTAGTCACTTTACAGCTGCTAAAAAACAATGGGCTAAGCTGACTCTCTAAAGATCTGAGGCTCACACATGCGAATCTATCACTTGTCTTGGGCTCTTCCCTAATATAGATAGACATGAAGCTCTGCTCTCTGAACAAGGTGGGAGCAGCAGCCTCAGGCCCTCGCGAGTGGGGTAAGATAGCTCCCGGGCACCTTGTCCAGGTACATGCCTTTGTCCTCTTCATCATTCTTCCTTTCTCATCATCTTCAGCCAAACAAGGCCATACTACACAACTATTCTGATTCTGCCTCCGGGAGATAATACAGGGCTACAGAAATAACATAAACTTCAGGATCAGAGAGAACCAGGTGTGTTTGATTACATGCTATGCATTTTATGACCTGTATGATAATGAGCAATTTACTTAGCTGCTCTCTTCCTCAATTTCCTTATCTGTGAATGGTGATAAAATTATTATATAACAATTTCATTGTGAGGATTCAATGAGATAATTATGGGGAAGTGTTTGGCCATATCAGAAGCTTAAATTTTAGTCATTTTCTCAAAAGAGAAAGAGAGAGAAATAGAAGGCAGGAGTATCAACTGGCTTTTGAAAAGAGAGAAGAACTTCTGGAAAAATACAGATGGGTATCTGACTTGTTAATAAAATTTTAATTTGATTAAGATCAATGAAAGGCCCATGTGTTGACTGCAAATATATACTCATCAGTAATCCCAAGGAAAATCTATCAGGTTATTTCCTTTCATTAAAGAGTAATATAAATATTGATCAACTCCCCTAATTGACCTGTTTGCTTTCATATAGTGAATTTCTGTTCCACACAGAGGGCACAAATCTTCCAATTACCTTTAGTTCATAATTCATTATGTCACATTAGAAGCTAAACGTGAACATGGGGTCCTCATCAAGAAAATGTACCACATAAGGAGCACTTTGATTGCCTTCATATTCCCCAAAGCTGTTTGAGCCTCCTCAGTGCTGACCTGTACAAAGGCTAAGGGAATACCTTCATTGATCCCAGACATGCCAACTTCTTAACATCTATACTCAAAGCAACTGCTTGGCAGGGTCAAGAAGCAGCCCCTTCACTGAGGACCACAAATGAACAGCACACCAACTAATGAGAAATGAATATTAGGCTTGATGACATGAGGAGGGCTGGAAAAATGCCAAAGCAAACATCTGTTGTCTCATAAAGATGGCTAAAGCCATGTTAATCATGTTGTTAGTGGTCAAAACATTGAAGTCATTTCCTTTAGAGACAATGGCAACATATTCTGCCTCTTGCACCTGAAAGAAAAACAAAACAAAAATGTCTACTATCATATGCCCAGAATCCTAGATGGTATGCCTCCAATGGCTATCTCTTGCTATGACTCTCTGATAAGTCAGTTTACCCTCTGAATGCTGCATATTTAACCTGCAAAGTATATAATTAATAAATGATTATCTGGCCAGTTCACTGTCAGGAACTGAATGAGTAGCTGGCATGGATAGCATGTGGCATACCCTGCAAGTTTGAGGGCCTTATAACTGGAGCCAGACCTTTCTTTACCTCTGTTTCATATTGGCTTCATCAATACACATTATTATGTTTCTTCTGACTACACATTAACCCTTCCTTTGCATCTTTGCCTTGCAACATTAAAGCAAAATCCCTGCCACCAAGTGGAATGCAAGCTAAAGCGCTCTGAATAGCTGGTGTTGGAGAGAGGCACTGGATTGGTCAGGCCTTGTCCACTTCCTACGTCAAAGTAAGAAGGAACTGGAATCCAGCCTCCCTAATAAGTGAGAGATAGTGACTACCAATATGAAATTTGATTCCTCCTCTAAGAAACCACAGTTTTATGGATGTAAGATAATACTGTTTTTCATTGGTTCCCATTTACACTGAGTTTGATTTGCTTAAATCTGAACAAGAGTCAGTTTGAATTACCTCCATTGTAAGACTTTGTCCTTTATTATGTGATGACAGAGGCTTTCCATTTCTTGAAATAATATCTTTCATATATTTTACCATGTACCAGAGTACAACATTAGGTGGCATAGTAGAGGTAAGCTCCAGTGGAAGAAAGGATTCTGCTTTATATAAAGATCACATATTTTATTGTACTTTTATTTTACTTTCCTCTTAATTTTGGTAGATTACTAGGAAGGACTATAAAACAATATAAAACAACTATTCAAAAGATAATTTTTTAAAAAATATTCTTTATGTTTAAAGAATTTAAAAAATTCTTTAATCATGAAGACCACCCAATTTAATTACATCAGGTCATATTTATAAGACAGAGAAAGAAAGTGACAAGCCCAAGATCAGCTGGTGGAATAGTGATCAAGAGTTACACAGAGTCCTAGGTCTTTCCACTTTACTTGCCTCCCACACAAGTTAAACCACTAGGAAAATATAATAAGATACAGAAATTAGCAAGTGAGGGACACGTAAGTGGAAATAAGAAGGCTAGCACATCCTGGCACAAGAGCTGCCTATACCCTTCCATAGCTAATTGATCAGGCAAGACTTCCTGGTCAGTTGATATAGTCAGCCTAGCCCTCCAGATGGCCATCCCCATTGATGAGAGTTGGTATACAAGATAAAGCATATTCCCTATCTCTCTGGTTTAGCAATTGAGTTCACAGGGTTGAGTACCTGAAAGACCTAAGTCCAAATTGCAGTACCACCATTTACTAGGTATATAAGATTGGAAAGTGACTTAACGTCTCTGAGCCACAGGTTCTTTAAACTGTAAATGATACCATTTTCCTCTTAGAATTCTTAGACAAGTACTTAGCATGGTGCATGGCACATAGTAAACTATAGTATCTACTATAGTATCAATCTATAGTATCTACTATTAGTCCAAAAGAATCAACTACTTTATATAGTTTTCCACTTTACAACTTTGCAGTTAGGTTTAGTGAAATCTGGTGGTAGTGATGAGGGTGGTTTATACAGCTACCTGATGGTGCCTTGGTCCTTGGTGCTAGATTCTATATTAGAGGTCAGTGTAAATTAGTCTAGGAGAGACCCTATTTAGAAATAAGACCTAGATGTTTAGAACCAGTTTGGTTCATTTTCAGTCCTGTGTCTAATGTCCCTCTAAGATATCTGTTGCATTGAATTGCAGTTCTGCTAAAGATTGTTCATTTAGTCTAAAGATGCCTGAAAACTTTTTAGAATTCAGGATGGAAGCAATGTTAAAACTGGAGAGGAAGTGTTTTTACATTCCATCCTAGGAGCAAAGAGTGCAAAGGATAAACACCCATAGAGTATATCCAGGTCCGAGAGGTGCTGTTGTGAGATATTCTTTCCAGTAACACCATCAAGGAAGAGGGAACTAAAAGCAGTTAAGCATACACTAGACTGAACCAAAAATGATATTTTCATTGAAACCTATGGGGGCTGGTTTGCAGTGCCTGAATCTGGGGCAAACAGCTTGTGGCATCTCAATGCCTATCCCAGCAATTATTTGAGATCTATTTCTTTCCCATTAAAAATAAAAACAGTTGCAGTCACTTTTTGACATGAATGGTTTTCTGGAAAGCATTGTGCCAACATGAGATTGTCAGACTGTTGTTCCAGATAGTGACATATTCAGGCTCCCATGTGAGGAGAGAAAGAGTTCAGATAATTGGTGTAAATATTTTACTGACACGGTAGTAAAATATTTAAAAAGTGTATAGTGATAGTGCTGCTGTTTGCCGTATTCACACTCCCTTTCTTCCTAATAAAACTTGTCTTCTGAGGATATGCAGTCAAGCGCTCTCCCTAGATTATTATCATTTGTAACAGATGCTCTTACATAGTTTATTTTTATTTATACTAGTAACCAGGGAGTCAAGGTAACCTGGAAAAGTGCAACAGCAAAAAAAATAATAATAATTTCTATTGAGGAGATAAGGATAAGACACACACACAAAGTTTATTGGGCGCCCTCCAAAGTTCTCTATCTCCCAAAGTAATTAATTAGTCATCCAGAAGAGTGTGAATAGTCCCAGCAGTTGAAGCCTCCCTGCTTGTTTAGGAGGCTTAATTCTCAGATATTTACCATTAGGAGTGCCTCTCCCTCCCTTTGTCTCACAGTCTGTGGTTTTGAGCATCTTTTCTTTCTCCTCGTCTTCTACTTTTTGAAAGAGAAAAAATGTAGGCAATATACAATCTTTGGTATGAGGCATATAGTCTGTTTCTATGAATATTGCATAATTGTTGAAAGAGATTATCTTATGAGTTTTCAGGTATTTCTCCAGATTCTTTTTTATCCATTTGCATAAAAAAATCAATTGGAACAAGAATTTTTGTTGCTGCCTCAGTAAAATCTTCTCATGGGATTCCTTGCACAGCTTCGTACGCTTGGAACCAAACTTAGATAAGAAAGATATACAGAAGGTTTTGCAAAATATCATGGGAGTGGCCCAGCTCATAGAATATTTCTGTCACATACATAATTTCTTTCCAGCTAAACTGACTCCTGGCCCAGTATCCACTCTACTGAGAACTGTATAAAGGGCATCTAACACTTAAAATTTTACCTTCCTGTAACTTAATCATCTTCCTACAGCCTAAACCATTAAAAAAAAGTGGAGGTGTTATTTTTGAATATCCCACTTTTAGAGAGATCAGACAATATTCTGTAGTGGTTAAAAGTACAGGAGCTGGAGCCAGAACTTTCATAGCATGTGACATTGAACACGTTTCTTAGGGCTTCTTGAGAATCAGTTTCTTCCTCTGTAAAACAACAACAGTGGTATCTCCTCCATGAGTTGCGAGGAGTAAATGAGGTGATGCACATAAAGTACCCAGCTTAGTGCCTGGCATCTAATATGCAGTCAATAAATTATAGCTGTTTTTTTTTAATTATTAAGGGGTTCTCCTAATCCAGGCCATTTGGTCCCAAAAACTATATTATGGAAAAGCAAACTCTGAACTGTTCGAGGAGAAAGAAGTAGTTTAAGTGGTAAGGCAGCAATTCTGTCGCAAAGAAAACAAGGGTCTCTGTTTCAAAACTGGAGAAGAACTTAATGTCTTGGAAGGAGCTCACTTTCCTTCCAGAAGGCAGACTTCAAGCAGAGGTGACGAGGACAGCAGTCAGTGTGGTAAAACCAAACAGCTCTCCAGGAAACATTCAAACCCAGATGCCAGCTTCATCTGCTGCAACAAAAGGACAGTGAGGCAGGCTATGTGGAAGGAAGGAAAAGTACCTTCCCTGCATGGCTTTATTTCATCATTCAAACAATCACTTCATTGACTTTCCCCTTTTATTTGGGCAGGTTTACATGTGGCAGTTTTATAGCCCGTGGAGAGCTAATTAATAATTCAGATAAACTAAATGCTTTTCTTTGGGGGAAGATATTGTAGATCAATTTAACCTGATTGTATCCAGCTCTGTTGGGATAATAAACTTTTTCTCAGAAATTGGCCACAGAAATTGGCAAAAGCTAGAAAAAAGGGCTTTTTGTTTGTTTGTTTGGAGAGTGGGTTGTTAAACATTACCAGCATATCACTGTTCCGGTGGGTTTTAAATCCCATCCCAAACCAAATACACACATTCTTCTTAGTAGGAACTTTTTAAAAGAAAGGTATTTTAATAATACATTACTAAGGCTGGAACATTAAAGAGAATGGTAATCATAGTACTGGCTTTTTAACTTTAATCACTGATTTCTTGCCAGTAATCAAAAATGTAGAATAGACATAAAATTTTCCTCTCATCCCTTTGCTATTAAGAAACTAAATAATTATTCCTGCAGTCAACATCCCTAAAGCTAAGCACATGATGAGGAAAAAGTCTCCCCCAAGTGTTCATTCTGATAGTTCTAGAATGCAAATCAGAAGTCTAGATTTTTAATAACTCCTCTGGCAATGGAATGAACACCATGGAGTATATGTGGGCAGGTTTGATAAGTTAGTGTAGTGCTTCTAAAATTCCTGGCTTTGACTTTTCTAACAAGCGTTTCCTAGAAGCAAACAGCGTTTTGGAATTTTCTTACATTAAAGAGGCTTGGAATTCTACCAAACAATTAGGTTGGGATTGTTTAGACATCTGTCCTAGTGACCCTTGCTTTAGCTGAAGTGATAAGCAAAAACTTCGTCTTTAACTCACTTTAATGATGGCTGTAGTTTTCAACTTTGGAGCAAAATTAAATGTCTTTTTTGGTATTTCAATTACTTACTCATCATTTGTAAAATTCAACTACTGATGATTGAAAAATCCCATTCAGTAATCAGAAAAAATACTATTTAACCCTGACAACTCTTTTTATTGAAATTATTTTATTGAGATAAGTTTACATAACCATACAATCCAGCTAAAGGGTACAATGTCTTCTGTTATACTCACAGAATCGTGCATTTATCACCACAGTCGATTCAAGAACATTTTCACCCTGAAGAGTGTTCACTATGTTTTACACTCCTACGTTTCATAATCTGGCTTTCCTTCAAGTGACATATATGACCCTAAAGTTTCCCTTTCAACCACAGTTGCACCCACACATCATTGCAGTTACACTCATGATCATGTGCTCCCATCACCTTCATCTATTTCAAAACATTTACAATCAATCTTATTACATATTTTTCAAAAATTAAGCATCAGCTACCCATTCTCAGCTCTCATCCTGTTTTCTGGTGACCTATGTTTTAGATTTAACACCATGTGTTTGCTAGTTGTATTTCCTTCATATTGGTGAGGTCTTATAATATTTATCCCTTTGTGTCTGACTTATTTCATTCAATATAATGTCCTCAAGTTTCATTCATGTAGTCAGATTCATCATGACATCATTTCTTCTTAAGCTGCATAATATCCCATTGTATATATATATACCACATGTTGTTTATCCATTCATGGGTTGTTGGAAAGCTGGGTTATTTCCATCTGTTGGCAAATATAAAAAATGCCACTATGAACAGTGGTGTGCAAGCGTAGGTTCGAATCCCTGCTTTCAGTTCTTCTGAACAATGCCTAGTAGTGAGATTGTTGGATCATATAGGAGTGCTATACTTAGGTTCCTGAGGAACCACCAAACTTGTCTTCCATAGCACTGCACCATTCTATATTCTCTCTAGCAGTAAAAAAGTGTTCCTATTTCTCCACATCTACTCCAAACTTTAGTTTTACTTTTTTTAATAGTGGACATTCTAATAGTTGTGAAATGATGCCTCATTATCATTCTTATTTGCATTTCCCCAATAGCTAGTGAGGTTGAGAATCTTTTCATTGTGCTTTTTAGCCATTTGTATATCCTGTTTGGAAATATGTCTATGCATGTCTTTTACCACACACACACACACCCTTTTTTTTATATGCTGTATGGTAGGGTCACATTTCATTCTCTTTCCATGTAAGTATCCCTTTATTCCAGCACCATTTGTTGAATTTTTGTTTTTGTTGGTTTCTTTTATTTGTTTGTTTCGGAAGTGCATGGGCTGGGAATTGAACCCAGGTCTCCTGCAAGGCAGGCAAGCATTCTACCACTGAACTACCCTCACACCACCCCCTCCCCACCCCAAGGTTTTGCACATTTTTTTTTAGGTGCATGGTCTGGGAATTGAACCCATTTTGCCCATTTTTTTATTTGGGTTTGTCTTTTTATTGTTGAGTTGTAGGATCTCTTTATATATCATGCATATTAAACCTTTATGAGATACATGGTTTCCAAATATTGTCTCCCATTGTGTAGGCTACCTTTTCAACCTCTTGACAACATCTTTTAAAGCACAGAGGTATTCAGTTTTGAGGAGGTCCCATTTATCTATTTTTGTTACTTGTGCTTTGGATATAAAGTCTAAGAAATCATTGCCTACCACAAGATCTTGAAGAGGCTTCCTAATTCAATCTTTTTTCTCAAGATGGTTTTGGCTATAGGGGGCCCCTTAGGCAATTCAATGCCCAAGTCTGCCCCTCTGTACCTCTCCTGTTGATACATTTCCTTCCTTAAGTGCTTTAGGACTATACTCTTACAACCCTTCTCAAAAGTCAGAAAGATAACTCTACCTGCTCCTATGCAGTGTGAATTCCTTGGATCACCTGAAAATACTTGTTAAAAAGGAAGATTTGTGGGCACCTCCCTGGACCTAAGGAAGCTGGATAAACACTTTTCCTTCTACTTCCTGCTCTTGCAGATGATTCCTTGGTGCACTAAAATTCAATAACCCAATGCTTTAAACCAACATTCATAATTCTGTGGGTGTCCCTTACAGCCATGTTGACGAAGTGGGGAAATTAGCCAAGTGGAAAAAAACTGTTTGATCCCCACCCCCCATAAGCCTGGAAGCCTCTCTATATGAAGTACCAAGAAATTTCCATTGTTATGAAAAAGATAGTGAAGGCTTGCATTCTTTAAATTGGCCCCACTGGTAGATACATCTAGGATTGGTGGTGGTGGTGAATAAAGTACAAATCCCAAGGTTCCCATCACTGCACAGGTCAGTGTTATTCGAAATGTTGTACTACGAGGCAGTGATGTGATGGACAGAATTTGTTAGAGGACTCGGAGGTAGAGATTGAAGTGGAACAGGAGGATTGGGTGAGAAAGGGAATCTTTCTCTTGGTAAATAAAATTGCAGAGAGTCTGTTCTTCTTGTATCCCACATTTCCAAAATGTTGCTGTTCTCCTTAGGCAATTTTATCTAATTAACATCTATTTTTCACTTTACACAGTAATCAGCATTCAATTACAAGAACCCAGATGCTGATGCTAAAACTGAAAAATCAAATGCATACAATAAATCTTTATAACCCTTATCTAAAACCAAGACAAAGAAATGTGATTCTCCAACTACCCCCTCCTCCTTCTTTTACCTACATGCCATTCATTCCCTTTTTATAAATGCTTTTGCTACTTTGGTTCCATTCCAGAAACATTACTGAACACCACAGGAAAAGAGTCAAAGAAAAGAAAAGAAACAAGTATGAAAATTAACATAGTTTCCACTTTGTGAGGATGGGTCCTTAGTGCAGCCCTCAAATATTTACATATTACAATATTTTTTATTTGCTTTAAATAATGCAATTAATTTTAAGAGAGCTCTAACCAAAATTAACAGAAAGACTGTTCAGTTGTCTGTTTGCTACAGAGAAATTTATCCTCTAGAGGAAAAATGTTGTCATCACTTTGTACATCCTTGAAGTGTTGATTTTATAGATGTGCTCCTTGAAATTCTTCCCCAAAGGCCTTATAAACAAATTTGACTTATGCTGAATTAAATGGCTAATTATTTTGGTAATAAAGATTAATTTTAAAAAGGTCAAATTTCTGATTCAGTCAAATTAGTTGTCATGCACATTATGTACATTTTATAATACTTTACCCAACTTAAGTCTTTGAGTAAGAAGGAAAGAAGAGAAGGGAGGGTGGGAGAAAGGGAGAGAATGAGGACCAGAGGAAGGAAGAAAAAGAAAGAGAAGAAAGATGGAGTGAGGTGGGTTAAAAGAAAGAGAGAAGGAAAATGGAGGGAGAGAAGAAAGATAGATTGTGACTTATATGGTTGATATGAAAAACACAGTTTACAGTGTAGTTGTAGAACTCAGAGTATGACTTCTGTAGAGAAGAGAACTAATATTTGTTAAGTGCTTTCTACATGTCAGCTACGTTATTATTTAACTGATTTAACCATCACAACAAATAGTTGAAAGATAAAGATATTATCCTTGATACTAGGAAACTGAGGTTCCATAAGTTTATGTAGCATGATTAGCATAGCTTTACAAACTACAAGACTAAAAATTAAATGCAGATATGACTGTTCAAAAAGTTTCTATTCCATTTGCATTATATCATATTATCTTTTCTCACGATTACATCTCTATTTCCGTGGCATTCTCATTGTATCTATGATGTCTTGATTATTAATTGCTGATTCTAAGTCTTTGATTAGGAATTCTGCCTCAATTATAATATCACCAATATGAAAATAGCACAGTCCACTGCATAGCAAGTTCTTGCACTGGAGTTCAGAACAAAGATTGTGAATCAAAGGCAAAGTCTTTCCTCAGGTGTTAATAGAATTCATAAGTATCATTCTTCCCAGAGCAAAAGCGGAATGCAAAAATCAATATTGTGTCTCAGGGTTAAAGTATAGACTCCTTAATGTTACTTTTCTTGCTGCAAAAATACAAAACTCCCGAAAGGCAGGAAAATCTGCTCAATTTTATTTATCTAAAATTTATCTTTCAACTATTTGTTGTGATGGTTAAATCAGTTAAATAATAACGTAGCTTACATGTAGAAAGCTCTTAACAATTACACATATTTTACTTTATCTCAGATAATTTTTTTCTTAAAACTAGATTAACCAATTGGGATCAAAGAAATATATTGTTCAGATTTATGTTGAAAGCACTCAATTGACTTTGAAAGCAGCATTCAGGATAAGAATAGTTAGAATGCTGAGGCCAAGGAAAATACCAGCCTGTGAATATCAGGAGAGAGACTGTGTATGCCCCAGAGATAGTGCCAAATATCCTGGTGTGCCTAGACAGTCCTTATTTTTCACCTGGCACTTGGCATTATTATGAATAGCATCTTCACCATGCCTTCACAAAGGGGTCTCCGTTTAAGTGGTATAGTTGATTATTACTCTAGCTGTGGAAAACGTAGATCACCAGAGCAGATACAAATGTCCTTCCTTCCCACCTTGGGTTTTTACTGTGATGAGAACATGCAATAGTCATAGAATACTATAAGACCTTTATAAAGCTAAAACCAATAAATATAAATGATGCTTATGTGGTTTTTAAGATGTTTTGAGAACACTTCGTTCTTTCTCTGCTAAAGCAGATCTTCATTTTGGCAAAGATGGCTAACGAGAGCTCAGTTAGACCATGGAGTCAATGGCAGACCTGGGTTGGAATCCTAGTTTTACAACTTAATAGCTGAATGACTTCGATCTAGTTTTTCAGATCTCCTTAACCTCAATTTTATGGTTTGTTACAGGGATAGGAATAATGCCACCTACCGTTCAGTGTTGGTTTAACAAACTAGGGCTTTAGAGCCAGATATATCTGAGTTTTAATCCCACTTCCACCACTTCCTCACTGCATGATCTTGTACAATTTAATTTGGAGACTCAGTGTTCTCATCTATAGAATGGCAACAAGAACAGTTCCTATCTCAGGAGAGGGTACTTTGAGCACTGAATAAGATAATGAATATAAAGAAAGTAAAACAAATATTTTATCATAATTTTGAAATATAGGAAATAACTAACATTGCCTTTTCTTCTGGCTACACATTGTTAGGCGTCAATGGGCCTAATTTAAAATCAGTTTTCTTATCTGAAAACCAAATTAGGACTTTAAATACTTGAGGAAAGATTTCATATAAGCATAACCTATGAATTATACCACTGAAGTAGCTAAGTTACAGCCTCAAATAACATTGTTTTCTATTAAATGCAGTTAGAATTGCTAGGATTCATTTCTTTATGGGAACGGTTTCATGCTTTCTCAGAGCTCATACTTTGAATTCACACTTTATCTGTTTTTCACCTTCAGTTTTTATTCATGACTATCTCAGTTTGCTAAAACATTTATTGGTTTTCTTTCAAGACAATTTATCCAGATGAGGATAATTAGCTTGTATATTGCATGACGGTAAACATAATAGTAAAGAAAATGTGATTTCTTCTGATTCCAAGAATGTTTACCAAAATTTAAATAAACTGGCAAAATAGATGTACTTGAGCTTTACATACAGATGTGTGTGTATGTGTGTATATATAATCTATATATCCAAGGATATATATATGTGCCAAATTAAATTCAAACATATATACATGTGTATATATTTATTAAAATTTTCATCTACATGTGTATCTTTATATATTTTTATTTTTTTGATATACTTTCAAATTTACAGGACAATTACAAAAGTAATACAGACCCCATACAGAAAATTCCAACACATTCCTATCCCCCTGCCAAGATACCTAAATCTACGACATTTTGCCACATTTGCTGTATCTATATTTTTATCCATTTTCTGAACACTTGAGTGTAGGTTGCATATATCACTCTTCTTGAACACAATATTGCCATGTACATTTCCAAAGAACAAGGATCTTCACCTATATAACCATCAGAAGTGCAGTTATCAAGGTAAGTTTAACATTGATATGAAACAGTCTACATCCCAATAATGTACTTTTGAGATTTTTCTCCTCCCTTCTTATATCACATATTACAAGCAATTGTCAGTCTCTTTAGTTGCTCCCTCTTTTAAAATTGTGGGAACATATAAACAATGTAAACTTTCCCATTTAATTACTCCCAAGAATACCATTCAAGAGGATTAATGGCATTTACAATATTGCAGTACCCTCACCAATTTCTATTCCTAAAACTGTTTCATCTCCCAAAACAGAAACCCAATATCCACTATGCATAAATTCTCCATTTGCCCTGACTCTGCCATCCTGTACTCTAATTTTTGCCTCTATCAGTGGTCTATTCTCTGATATTTGCTTTGTAGTTATCATTGAGCTTACTAAATCTATAAAACTCTTATTTGCTTTGGTATACCAATTTATGTTCCTGTACCCTTCCATCCCCCCCACCACATTTATATAGTTCTTGTCACAAATTACAGGTTGATACATTTGAATCCAAAACCACTGATTTATCATTACATTCCATGCTCTCACCTTTTAGATCCTATAGGAAGTAAAAGTAGAATTACAAACCAAATATTCAATAGTGCTGGCATTTATATTTATCCAAGTTGTTACCCTCACCAGACATTTTTACTTCTTCATGAGGCTTTAATCTCTTGTCTATAGTCCTTTCCTTTCAGCCTACAGAACCCCCCTTAGCATCTCTTATAGAGCTGGCCTAGTGGTGACAAATTACCTCAGTTTTTGTTTTTCTGGGAATGTCCTAATCTCTCCCTCAAATTTGAAACAGCTTTTGGCATTTTTTTTTTCTTTCAGTCATCCCCTTGATCTGTTGTCTCCATGGTTTCAGTGAGAAATCAGCACTTAATTTTATTGAGGCTCCCTTGTATGTGACACATTGCTCCTGCTTTGAGCTTTCAGAGTTCTCTCTAGCTTTGGCATTCAACAGTTTATTATGACATTATGTGGCATGGGTCTATTCGGGTTTTATCCAATTTGAAGTTTGTTGAGCATTTTGGATGTGTATATTTGTGTCTTTCATTAAATTTGGGAAGTTTTCAAGCCATTTTTCTTTGAATATTATCTCTGACACTTTCTATTCTCTCCTTCTGGAACTCCCACATATTGGCATGCCTGATGGTATCCCACAAATTGCTAAAGGGTCTTTTCATCTTTCTTCATTCTCTTTTTTCTGCTTCTCATATAGGATGATTTCAATTATCTTTTACCTTCAAGTTCACTTATTCTTTCTTCTGTCAGCTCCAAACTGCTGTTCGTCCCTCTAAGGAATTTTTTTATTTCTATCACTGTAGTCTTTAGCGCTGTTTCCTTTTCATAATTTCCATCTCTCTATTGATATTCTCTTCATGTTCATCTATTTTCCTGATTTCCTTTAGTTCATCATCCAGGTTTTCCTTTAGTTCTTTTAAACATATTTAAGACTCTTTTACAAGTCTTTGTCTGGTATGTCCCAGATCTATTCCTCCTCATTGATGGTTTCTGATGCTTTAATCTTCTCCTTTGCTGGGACTTTGTTTTGTAATCTTTTTTGGAAATGTAGGCATTTTGATATTGTAACATGTTATCACTGAAATGTAGACCCTGAGGTATCTGTTCCTTAAGCTTCTATCCAGCTAGTGTTATGATAGAGCTTTCTGTATATGCCAGGAACATTTTTTTAAAAGAAAAAAAATAAATAAAACACACTTCCTAAACTTTGTAAATCAACCGGTGTGAGTGTTCTTCTTCAGGGCTTACCCATGCAATGAGTTTAGAGAATAGCTTGAGAACAAATGTAGGTGCCTCCATGATCCTTTCTGTATATGCATCTTGTCTTAGCCATGCATCTGTGGCTCTAGAAATTCCCCATTTACATCAATATGAACATCCCCTCTTACACAGAAAACAGTTTCTTTATAGTCCCAAGCACTGCACTGTGCATGCCCTACAGCCAGCAATTCTTACCCCAGGCAGCTGTGGTTTGACTGCTGTCTCACATTTTGTAGGAAAGTTCTATGCACTGCCTTCTACCATACAGAGTAAGTTCTGGAATGGTGAGCCTGTGACCAATGTCTTCGTTCAATCCCTCAGTCTGCTACCAGACCAGAGAAATTGTGCCAGACATAAAGGCTCTCCCCACATGTGCATGGCACGTGGGTTACTGTGTTTCCTCTGGAACCAAGACCAGGGACCTGTCCTGGAAGCCCAGAACAGCATTATCCCAAGCTAGTAAGCAAATGGGGAAGAGACCAGCTGGAGTACCATAAGATTCTACCATTTAAAGTTGCCTTTTCTTGGTTTGGTGTTCTCTGTGCCCTGTTACTGTAGTCCTTTAATTATTTTCTGGAGTTTGATAAAAATGTTTCTGCCAGTTCTTGCTAGTTGTTCAAAGTTACTGTAGGGTAATGGAGCCCTGAAGCTTCTCACTCCACCATCTTGATCAGAGCAAGATGTATGTATTTTCTTAATTGAAAGAAATAAATCAAGAAATCAATTACAATGTGATTTCTCTTTACCCATATTAGAAATGGCACAATTGAGAAGCAAAAGAGTATTCATTAATGCTTTGTCTATAGTGATTTATGTCAAGTGATGATATGAATTAAAGATGAAGAAACTACATTGAGAAGAGAGAGTATTAGAGAAAGGACATGGGAATGATAGAGTGTAAACAAAAGTCTTGCATTTAAGTCCCCATTCCAGCATTTGTTAGCTATTTAACTTTAAGAAGTTATCCTTTCTCTATTAGTGTTTTCACATAGTTCTGGTAAATAAAATATTGGAAGTAAAAAGCCCATTGAAACAGTCTTTAATTGTGTTTCCCAAAGAATGGGGTGCATTCATTCCAATATAGTACTTTAGATGGTGGGAAGTGTTCTGGGACACTGAAGCAATGAGGAGAAACTTACTGACTTGTAAATTTACTTTCAGTTCATCCCTCTGGCCATACAGATAGAGAGTAAATTTCTGGTTCAGAATCTTAGAAGAGGAATAATTAGCTTAGACTTATTATTTTGATATCACTATTCATATTACTTAATAATGGATTTATGGCAAATGAATCTGGTTTTCCATTTAAAATAGAACATAAAATTTTATTTTTAGTATAAGTTTTTACATGAGTTGATTAAAAAACATTAGGTAAATAATAGTGTAGATATCACACAGATTAAGCAAAAGTAATGACAGTGGTAAACAAAGAGCTAAAGTTTGGAGACACTGTGGTATTATTATTGCAAATTCAATAAATAACTATTGCCTGTTTTTCTTGAGTTAAGCACAAGAATTCTGTCCTCCTCCACCTTTCTTCCTTCCTTAGGACCACAAAAAAAGGAGCTAAAAAGCACATTCGTATATGAAAAGAGGCTGAGGCTTATATGCAATTCCTTCATAAATCTACGACTTGATTTATTTCCCACTGATTTTCTCTACGCTTGTTTTTGGGGCATCATGGTTGGGAACTACTATTCCAAAGAGACACTAGGTCCCAGTTCAAGAGCATAGACTCTAGTAGAGCAGATAAAACATGTACATAAATAATACATTGTAGGAAATCATAAGTTACTGACAACATACTACAATATTCACAGGGAAAATAAAAGTAGTAACCTAAAAGGAAACATATTCTGTACTAACTTTGTAATGTGGCTGATTAAATAATTGATTAAAGATATAGTGGGTCATATCAAGATACCAGTTATCCATTCGGAACATAGGTTTAATATGATGAAATTTCAAAGACTTTCCATTATATTTTTTATAACGCAATATAAATGCAATCCGATGCACATTTTAAAAATATTAAATACTAAAAAAAGGAAAGGTAATAGAACACCTAGACCTGAATGCTTAATATTTTGGTATATTTCCTTCAAATCTTTGTTTATTGTCTAATGACCTCTCTTTTCTTTAGCTATACTCATGATATACATAAGAATTTGTATCCTACTTCTTTTACTTAACATTTTTTCACTTATATCCTTTCCAAGTTATTAAATTTACCCCATAGCCATCATTTAAATTCTCCTGCAATTATTGACGAGATGAGTCATAGATAAATTATTTCCACATCACCAGGCATTGTTTTTCATGACTTTTTACAATATTAAATAATGTAACAATACACATCTTTGCTGTTTGTACTTACAGTTTGATTCCAACATGGGCAAACCAAATTAATAGCACTGACTCGTATACTGATCTATAAGTTATTTGAAAACAAGAATTATATTTACTCAGCTCTATGTCCCCAGCTCTGCCTTACATATAGAAGGTGCCTAATATGTGTTTATTGAATGACATTGAATTGAATATACTTCCTTCTTTGGTAGTTTGCCACATTTTTTAGAGGACATTCAAGTTAATTAGTTGGCAGCCAAGTAAAATAAAATTTCCCAAGCAGCTGCTAACATTACATGCCAAAATCCAATATGATTCTCTGGGGAAGTAAAGAATTACATACTCTTGCTCACCTTGATTATATATTGATACAAATATATATGTATGTGCCTTATAATAATATATATTATTCACTATATATATGTATATATACACATATACATATATATAGTGCCTTTATTTTCTTATTCAGAAAGTGAATAGAAAATTGAGAAAATTCCTACCGCCTAGGACTTTATTGATGATTTAGAATAAATTAAGAAGAAGCATATAAACAGGAATTTTTTATGTAGTTCTTTATCCAGCAAAGATGTCTACATCAAAAAAAAAGCTAAGCTTTTTGCAAAATTTAATCTTATTTTGGCAAGAAATGATTGTGTCTTATTTATTTCTCCAATATTCTTAAAGAAAAACTTAAATATAAAATTGCATCAGGAATAACTTATAAATAAACAAAAATAGGAACTTAAATATATACATATATATTAGATTCATACTTAATATCAATTTATATTTATTTTGGCAGAGAATGGCTAGCTCCTCACAAAACCCACTTATTCTTCTTCTTGGGCACTTAGTTAAACTAGATTTCCTAGTCTTCCTTGCCATTATATATGACCACGTGGCAAGTTCTGCCTAATGAAATAAGAGCATAAATTATGGTGCTATCGTCAGGTCTGATTCAAGAAAGCCTTCTACACATGATCCCCTTTGTCTCTCTCCATTTGGAATGGAAACAGCTTCAAAGGGTAGAGCCACAAAATAGAATCCAAGTTTCTCAATGTCTTCATGGAGTAGAATAATAAATTTCTACTGTCTTAAGCCATTAAGATTTCAGGATTTATCTGGCAGAAATCTTTATTTGTTCATTTCTATAGTTCCAGACAGGATTTAAGGCAATTGTCTTGTCTGCACAGATTTAAAGAAGAAAAAAGCAAAAATATCTAGGTGTCTTCACCAACTATTTAAAACCCATTAATCTCCAGAGAGTACCCTTTATTTGTAAATACCCCACAATTCAAACAAAGAGGAAAGCATCCAGTTTTTCATGGAGCAGTTGATAAAAGTCAGGAAACTGAAAGGTAAACCACTCAATAGAATTCTTCATGTGATCTTATTTTCCCAAATAAAATTTAATTAACCTCATGCAGAGGAGTACCTGTCCACTGTGGTCACAGGCTTCCTGCAGATTACCCTGGGCGTATCTTGAGGACTGAGCAATTGCCACGGAAAGTCAGCCAACCCTTTTGGACTACAGTCTGAGTAAGGCATGTATTTCAAAGCTTTTCCTGACCCTGTCATCAGGGGGATTTAAGTAAATGTTAGCAAGAATTTTTGCCCTGGGTATGATTACCTCAGTTTTGGCATCTGTAATATGAGATAGTCAACAGGCCATCGTACCTATATTAATAGACCAATCCAGTACCCTCCAGTCTGCCTTCTCCTGAGGTGACTACAGCAAAACAGGTTTTAATACTTGCTTCAATTGAGAGATTTCATATGCCTAACATTGTTTGCAACATTTCCCCTAATATAGATGGAGTGTTGACTTTTATATGCTATCTCATTTCATTTTCATGGTAATCCTGTAGGGTGAATTTTATTGTTCCTAGTTTGGAGATGAGAAGACTGAGAATCAGGGAGGGTTAAAATATGAACATAGTTTTTTTGTTGCATATCTGTGTTCTCAGCCATTAGCCTATAGTGTCCTACAGGTTTGGGACACTGTGCACCATATTTGTGAGGCCATCAGCCATTTTAAGCCAACTATCCTTTAAGTAGTAATATTAATTTCAAAGAAACCTGGAAGCTAGACAAAAATCACTTTAATCTTTAAAAGGTTTAAATGGAATAGGCATATTCTATATGTACAACCATTTCTATGAAGGCCAAAAGGAGACTCAGAACTGTAGGAGAGGAGCAAATAATTTACATTTCAAAGAGATCAAAATAAATACAAGAACAGAGGGCTCTCCAGTTTCAGGAAAGATTAAACAGAAACTATTAATTAATGACAGGACAAGCTTTGCTAATTGTTCACTAGTCACTTGCATATAAGATGAACTCATGTTTTGAAATAGATACAGTCCAGTGGAAAGATGATTCAGAACCATGGAAGAAGATACCAAAGCATAACCCAGAGGGAAAATGAGGAAAAATTTTGTTTTACTCTATTTTTAAAAGGAAAAGTTATTTTTTTTAAAATTGATTATTAAAACATATTCATGGTTGCTTTCTATTTTAAACGAGCTATATTCAGTCATAAGGTATGAAAAAGGTTGGGGGAAGTACAGGGTAAAGGTTAAGGGCTCTGCCTTTGTAGTTAGGAAATCCTAGTAGAAATATTGGCTCCATTACTGAGCAGAGCTATAACCTTAGGAAAATGTGCAGTAAACAACAAAGGTGCTTCCTCCTTCCCTGAAGTCAGAGAGAAGTGCTTCAACAGGGTTATATGGAATGCTTAATAATCTTCCCCTTATAGTTAAGGGCAGAGCATGGACATCTGTCTGATGCCTTCCTTCCTAGGAAGTATAGGGGACCTACATAACTGGGCAGCCTCTTTGGTGTCAAGCAAGGGAAGTTGCTGCTGGATTGGGATTGGTCTGCCTTTCCAGGTCTTTATCGGGGCAAATGATGAGGACTACAAGTGTGAGAGAGCTAGCGTGGGGGTTGTCTGAGGTCTTTCATAATAAAGTAAACTGGAAGGGCAATGGTCCTCAGCAAATGGAGATGGACCTGAACTTCTCTATCCTAGAGATTGTGAAAGACTACTCAGCAAACGAGATTAGAGAATCAATCAAACAGATGAAGAAAGCCACACATGAGATATTCCTTCATTGCTCATCACCAAAGAGCCTTAGAAATTGCCCAAAAAGCAGAGTCAGTTTAAAAATCTACCAGTCCCAGAGAACACTTATCTGTGACAATGCCAGTTAAATAAGAACATTCCTGATCCCCTTAAGTCTCTTGAATAAATTATAAAGGGACAATGGAAGAAAAAATAAAGATGCCCTCTGAGTACATCCATGAGTTCTGTATGTTAAATTCATGAGTTTTATGCCCATTTTATAAAATCAATATAAATTTTTATTACATTAGATCATATTAATAGCTAATTTTCATACTGAAGGTAAGGTATTTCACATCATCTTCAAACTAAATCATTGCCAAGCATCTAGCCAAGTAAGTACATACCAGAATGCTATCTTTAGTTGATTCACAGAGTTGATGATACCTCTCAATTAACTATATGCAGATTAGCAGTAACTGTCTACTCACCTGCCTAAACCATTGAGTAATTTTATCATTAATTGTTTGGTTAGAAAGCAGTTATTTTATATTACAAAATATGCCAGATTGCTGTCCAAGTCCGGCCTTAAAATATTGGAAATTCCCTTTCCTGCCTTGAATGCTTTCCAGGTTCAGCCTCAGAATCGAGAAGAATTGAGTTTCCAATTCTTCCTTAACAAAAACAAAAGGACTAGAGAGAAAATGGTACAAATGCAAAGTTTTGGGGGATAATCGAAAAACACATAGAAAGATATAGAAAGAGTTCAAATCCAATGTTTCTGGCCAACTTTGGGATTTTGGGGGGCTCAATCTCAAGTTTGCTTCGGTCCTTCAAAGAACTGAGGTAACCCTGGTGAGTTTCAAGTCTTGCTCACATGAAAATTGATTTCTGTTAGTTTTCAAATGTTTTGTTCACTTCTCACAACTCTTCAGGTATCTGATTTTGTCACAGATCAGTATTTCTGAATCTACAGTTTTAGATACCTGGAAATTATAACTCCAGATGCATTTTGGACCCCTTTATTCATTAAATCCTTTGCTTTATTTTCTTTCCTACTTTGTCCCCCTCTACTGCCCATCCCACCCCATTTGGGAAATAGCTTTACTAAAAAAATCTTATCATTTCTAATGTGAAGTTTAAAGAGATTTCTGTGCTATCCATTTATTGTGTTGTGCCCCTGTTCAGTCACCAGTCAGAGAACTATATTAATCATAGAATTCCCTGGCTAAACAATTTATCATTACCTTATCATCCATCAAAGCAGCTGTTCTCTTCTAAACTTTTTTTAAATAACATGCAACCATCACCTGTTTCCTTTCTTGTGATTTAAAAATGTTTTTTTTTTTGAAACTCTCTATTTCTCTTTATCCATTTTACCAATCTCTTCAATTCTTCTTATCATTGTATCTCTTGAAGGACCTCTTTTCCAGTTTTCACTGAATCTGTGTTCAGGGAAATTCATGTCATTTGGGGTCATGCTTTCTCTTCTGAAGGACACTTTCAACAAACCAAACCATTACCTGATAAACACGATAATACTGACAGCTATTATTTATGAGCTAAGCACTTTACATAAATTAACTTTAATCCTCATATTTATTATATTTTATTATCACAAATTAACAAAGGAGATGATGAGAATTATAGGCATTATCAGCCTATCCACATGTCACAGCTAATAAGTATCCCATTCAGAATTTGAGCCAGGTATGTTTGAGCCCAAATTTTTGCTTTTTCTATTCTTCCATGTTGTTTCTTTGAAAATCTACTCCCTGATGTTTTTGTTTGGGTTTCTCACATTTATAGAGTGAACAGGGAATAAATACCCAGTGTATAAAAGTGTAAGTATGAAAATATCCAACTTCCCACACTAGGTTTAAAAAGGTACTAATCATGA
Source organism: Myrmecophaga tridactyla (assembly GCA_004026745.1). NCBI lineage: Eukaryota > Metazoa > Chordata > Mammalia > Pilosa > Myrmecophagidae > Myrmecophaga > Myrmecophaga tridactyla. Next base: position 69,811 of record PVIY010000233.1, on the reverse strand, counting down.
TACTTGAGAGTCCCTTTGATCAGAATTAATGGAAAGGCTCTAGGCAGCTTCTTATAGATTTTAGTTTCAGGCTTTATTCTTAATGAAAAGAAGTTCATCTTGTCAAACCTTGGTCACAGTCGGACATTACAGGCAAACTTTGATTGTAAGACTTTTGCTGACTGTGAAAGTTAAATGGAGCCAGCAGTTTGCCCTTCTGAACAAAAACTGAAAAACATTTGTGATGAGAGTAATAAAGCACAACCTTCCTCCTTAGTTCCTAGACAACATCAGAGAACCAGGATGAGATATGGCCGCAAACTATCTACTTCTGTCTAGCTGAGAGAGCAGAGTGGAAGAGATGGCACAAATCTGAAGGGGAGCACGCCTGCAGCCCACTTGCTCATACGTGTTCATCCACCTTTTTAACAGTCCTTCACTTTGGAGCCAAAATAACCATATTTGAAAGAAAAATAAACAAAAACACAACTGGATATTATCCCCCTTCATTGAGCTCCTTTATCGTTTAGTTGTACTCAAGATTGAATCAAATGCTGTCATTTTCTACAGTTGATAAACAGACAGGTTAAGGGGGTCGGACTATAGGAACCTTCCCTAAATCATTATTGAAATAAATCAGAAATAGGATGCCAATTATCTTATTTAACTGGTAGGATATAAACTGGGCGAACCCTGTCAAAGAAGACGGTACTCTCGAGTGGAGTTTTAAAAAAAATAACTCACTCCTTCCTAAAATAAGCCACCGAATAAGCTAAAAAATATATATACAGCATGTAATAAAACCTTTATCTTGAACATAAAGATCCATATAGTTGTAATAGAAAATACATTTTCCCTGCCTTACAGAATAAATTCTAAAAAATAATTTGAAAAATATTGTTTTCAAGTAGTGGCACATTATCAATCTACCCATGGAAACAACACCAGTGCTTTGAAGAAATCAGGATATTCCTTGTCCTGTTAATTGCTCCTAAACTCCCCATCTGAGTGAATGGTGAGGCGTCCCACCCAGTTGCCAAAAACCTGAAAACTCATCTTTTTCTCCTCCACCCCTGCATTCCCTACAGTGAATCTGTAACTACACTACTTCTATTCTGTCTCAGAACACCTCCTGAGTCCATCATCTACCCTCACCCAGACCACTCGATCACTGGTTTTAAGCAATGCGCCAGCCTCACAACAATTTCCAACTCCAAGTCTTTCCCCTGCATGTCTGTTCTTCATGCTGAAGTCAGATTAATCTTCCCAAAATGTAAATCTGATCATATCACTCTTTTACACAATAATTTAATAGCATACCATCACCCTCAGGATAAAGTGAGAACAGCTTTAGGCTAAGTTTACAAGTTTCTTGTAAATCATTTCCCTAGCTACCTCTTCTGCTACTTTTCTCCATTTTTCTCCTCAGCTTTTGCAGCAACAATGCTGAACTATTTTTAGAACCCCAAAGTGTTCCATTGTTGCCGTGACTTTGCACATGCACACGCACACACACCATTCCTTTTGTATGGGACTCGCTATACCTCCCCCAACCAAGGATCTGAATGGAAATAAATTGTTGCAAGGCTCCCATATTTTACCTGACATAAGTCAATATTAACTCTAAATAAATAATGACAAGTTAAAGATGCATAATGTAATCCCTGGAGCAACAATTTTAAATAATGTAAAGAAATATCTGTAGGACATCAATAAAGGAATGAAAATGTAATACCAAAATTAAATTAGAAATCATGCAATTTCTATATTTTATTGTAAAATATATCCATGACTTCTAAAGTATCAAAACAATTTCAAAGTAAGATTGGTTTATTTTTATATAAAAGTAATACAGTCATACTGTAGAAGAAATTTAGGAACACATATAAGCTTATAAGGAGCAAGTACAAATCGCCTTTAATCCACACCTGCAAAATAATTACTATCAACATTTTTATGTATATCCTTTCAATTTTATCCTTGCATATGCATAAATATTTATAGAGATAAATATATATTCATACATATTAGTACACACGCAATGGGAGAATATATCATGATTTCATCTTTCCATGTTTATAAATATAGATCTAAGTCTTGAGTTTTTAATGGCCATATAGGATATTATATGGATATATACTAATTTATATAAACAAGCCATAACATTTATGAACATTTATGTATATTATTTCCTTATGATAAATTTATAGAAATAGAAAATCTAGACCAGAGGGAAAAACATATTGAACTTAGATATATTAACATTTTTTATATCAATTAACCCACTGAAATGATGTGTCGGTTTATAGTCCTTGTATCAGTATATAAATGTTCTTTTCCTTCTATACTTTTTAACTTAGGGTAAAATAAAGTACTGAACTTTGTCATTCTGACAGGAAAAATTGATATATCACTATTGCTTAACTTGCATTTCTTTGATTACCAATGAAATTGATCATCTTTTCATATACATTTTAGCTATGTTTAATTTTTATTACATCCCATTGTCTAGTTTTCTATTGGCATATGCCTGTTTTCCTTATTAATAAGAGCTCTTTATTTAGTAATATCTCCAATTCCTTTTCTATTATGAGTTTAAAAGATATTCTCCAGTTTAGCAATTGCCTTTGTGCATTATGTTATTTTTTATATAAATATTTTTAAATTGGCCATCTTTTCCTTCATGGTTCCTAGCTTTATTCATAGAAAGCCTTCTCAATTCGAATATTATAAACATATTTTATTGAATTTTATTCAAATATACTTTTCTTTTTGCATTTTAATCTTTGGTTCACCTGGATTTTATTTTATTGAAGGCGTGAAATTGATATTTAACTACCCCCCCAAATATCTAGACAATAATTTATACTTTCTCACTGACTTCAAAAGCCACCTTGCAGATAAACTCGCTTTTCAAATACATTTGGATATAATCTTTAGTCGTTGTTTTATTACCTGCATTTTTTGTGTCAGTATCATGATGTTTTATTATTCTAGTTTTGCACCTTATATTTAAATATATCGTAGGGTCTTTTCTCATTGGCATTTTTTAATGCTTCTGACTATCTTCATGTGTAGTCTTCCGAATGAACTTTACAATAGACTTTCCAAGTTCAATAATAGTATTTCTTTAATGTACAGCTGTACTGAGAAATGTTGAATATCTTTGTAATATTGAGTCTTTCCAACTTGGTATATAATATATCTCTCTTTTTAGCAAGTCTTGTTTCCTCAGTAGAGCTTAAAATTGTGATAGTAGTTTTGCACATTTCTAAAGCATTTGATATTTTTTAGTGATATTACCGGAATAAATTTTTGTAGTAACATTTTCTAAATGCTTTATTTTCCGTATATAAGAAATTATTTTAGTTTTGTAAGGTACTAATTCTCCTATTCATTTAAGAGTTTTTCAGTTGGTTTCCTTTGGTTTTCATGGTAGACCCCAATTTGATCTGTAAATGATGATAGTTTAACCTCATCCTTTCCAAAAATGATAATTCCTATTTTAATGTTTCTATCTAATTCATTTGGATAGCATTTTTTGAGACTTTACCTTGCTTCTACATTTTGGGGGAATTTTTCTGGTGAGTCAACATTAAGTTTAATCGTAGTTGTCACTGTTGAGTTTAATCCTCGTTGTTAATTTTTATGGATAGATTTGTTTATCTATAGTCATAGCTATAGATACAAAACATCTATAAACACTGTGATTGAGAAATGTTCTTGTTTATTTTGCTAGCCATTTTATCAGGAGTGTTAAGGCTTGTCAAATATATTTTATCTAAAAATAACATTTGAAACTACTTAACCTTGAGTAAAATAGTGTTTGAAGATTAAGTGTCCCCTGGGAACCTCAGGTTGAGAAGCACAGCTCAACAGTAAATCTCTTGCTATTCAGTTGAGCTGTGAGTTCAGTGTCTGCTTTTCTCTCTGCCTTTACAATTCACTCATTTCCAATCTCATTTGGGGACTACTTAATTTCACTTTAACAGTTCCACTCTGTTTGGATTTGAATATAAGAGAATGATAGTTCATGTCTCAAAATTTTTTTTTCTTAAAATCTGTCTCTACAACTCTTCAATATTTAACCATAAAGCTTATAAAGAAAGCATTTTCATCATAGCCGTCATGGTACCTTGAGTCTGCCTCATTCAAAAAAGCACAAAGACAAATTTTGAGGATTTTTGTTTGCCTCAAATAACTGCACTGAATTCTGAAAAAGAACCTTAAAAGAAAAGATTTTACATTAAAGAAAATAGATAATTCATATGTGAAAGAAAAGATATCCTAACACTTCGTACTGAAAGTACTTGGAAACTAAAGGTCTGATGTTGCATGTAATGTCTGCTAGCTTCGTTTTGAACAGAAGAATATCCCAAACATTAGAGATGTAGTCACTGATTCCAAATGACAGGTTTCCTCTTAGCCACTGACCTGTTTCTCTCATTTGAATCCAAGATAGACACTTTTGTGAAGTGTGTGCTGTTTTGCCTGACAGTCTGTGCCAGATACTGTGCTAGGCTCTCTATGATTGTCACGTAGTAAAATTGTCATGACAACCCTAGGATGTTATTACTATTATCCCCATTTTTCAACCAAGAAAACTGAAGTGCTGAGAGTGACATAGCTTGTTCAAGAATGTACAGTAATAGCGGTAGCCCTTGGTTTAACCCAGAGCTGATTCCAAAACCAGTGTCCCTGCCTTATTCAGTCCCTTCACCCATCTCTGTCCTGACTCAACTTCTCTCCCTCCCTCCTTTCGCCCTTTCTCTTGCAGGCCCGTGACCGAGGTGTAGACTAAGAGGTGGAGTCATGCTTCACACGGCCATACCATGCTGGCAGCCATTCCTGGGTCTGGCTGTGGTGTTAATCTTCATGGGCTCCACCATTGGCTGTCCTGCTCGCTGCGAGTGCTCTGCCCAGAACAAGTCTGTTAGCTGCCACAGAAGGCGGTTGATTGCCATCCCAGAGGGCATACCCATCGAGACCAAAATCTTGGACCTCAGCAAGAACAGGCTGAAAAGTGTCAACCCCGAAGAATTTATATCATATCCTCTGCTGGAAGAGATAGACTTAAGTGACAACATCATCGCCAATGTGGAGCCAGGAGCATTTAACAATCTCTTTAACCTGCGTTCCCTCCGCCTGAAAGGCAATCGCCTCAAGCTGGTCCCTTTGGGAGTATTCACAGGGCTGTCCAACCTCACCAAGCTTGATATTAGTGAGAATAAGATTGTGATTTTACTAGACTACATGTTCCAGGATTTGCATAACCTGAAGTCTCTAGAAGTGGGAGACAATGATCTGGTTTATATATCACACAGGGCCTTCAGTGGGCTGCTTAGCTTGGAGCAGCTCACCCTGGAGAAGTGCAACCTTACGGCAGTACCGACAGAAGCTCTCTCCCACCTCCGCAGCCTCATCAGCCTGCACCTGAAGCATCTCAATATCAACAATATGCCTGTGTATGCCTTTAAAAGACTGTTCCACCTGAAACACCTAGAGATTGACTATTGGCCCTTACTGGATATGATGCCTGCCAATAGCCTCTATGGTCTCAACCTTACATCCCTTTCCATCACGAATACCAACCTGTCCACTGTTCCCTTCCTTGCCTTTAAACACCTCATATACCTGACCCACCTCAACCTCTCCTATAATCCCATCAGTACTATTGAAGTAGGCATGTTCTCTGACCTGATTCGCCTTCAGGAGCTCCATATAGTAGGGGCCCAGCTCCGCACCATTGAGCCTCACTCCTTCCAAGGGCTCCACCTCCTTCGCGTGCTCAACGTGTCTCAGAACCTGCTGGAAACTTTGGAAGAGAATGTCTTCTCCTCTCCTAGGGCTTTGGAGGTCCTGAGCATTAATAACAACCCACTAGCCTGTGACTGCCGTCTCCTCTGGATCCTGCAGCGGCAGCCTACCCTGCAGTTTGGTGGCCAGCAACCCATGTGTGCTGGCCCAGACACTATCCGTGAGAGGTCGTTCAAGGATTTCCATAGCACTGCCCTTTCTTTCTACTTTACCTGCAAAAAACCCAAAATCCGTGAAAAGAAGTTGCAGCACCTTCTGGTAGATGAAGGGCAGACAGTCCAGCTAGAATGCAATGCAGATGGGGACCCGCAGCCTGTGATTTCCTGGGTGACACCCCGAAGGCGTTTTATCACCACCAAATCCAATGGGAGAGCCACGGTGTTGGGCGATGGCACCCTGGAAATACGCTTTGCCCAGGATCAAGATAGTGGGATGTATGTTTGCATTGCTAGCAATGCTGCAGGGAACGACACTTTCACAGCCTCCTTGACTGTGAAGGGATTCGCTTCAGACCGCTTCCTTTATGCGAACAGGACCCCCATGTATATGACTGACTCCAATGACACCATTTCCAATGGCACCAATGCCAACACTTTTTCCTTGGACCTTAAAACAATACTGGTATCTACAGCCATGGGCTGTTTCACATTCCTGGGAGTGGTTTTATTTTGTTTTCTCCTCCTTTTTGTGTGGAGCCGAGGGAAAGGCAAGCACAAAAACAGCATTGACCTTGAGTATGTGCCCCGAAAAAACAATGGTGCTGTTGCAGAAGGGGAAGTGGCCGGACCCAGGAGGTTCAACATGAAAATGATTTGAGGGTCCACCACTCACACTATTGTTTCTGTGTCATTGTTGGTTACTAATGACACAGTCTGGCACTGCAAATTACTAGGTCAAGAGGCAGCACTGTGCAGCTGCCCCTGTGTCAAAGCAGGGTCCATGGAATCTGGAGGACTTCTTATGGAAACTTTCTACCTGGAGGCTAGCAGGCCTCTGTGTGGAGCCCTTCACACAGTGGGACACTAATTGTTTGCATTGCAAATACTGGCATTCTGGGGATCTCAGTAATGAACCTGAACGGTTGGCTCACGCTCACGGACAGATACTCAACATTTTCTACCACTGCAAAAACAAAAGAAAAATTTAAAAAGAACAACCTACAGTGTAGGATTTACATATTAAAAGGACACATTTGCCTAAAACATACTCTACAGAAAAATTTGTACCTATGATTATCATTTGTTAAAGCCTTGCATCATACCATATTGTTGGTTCAGCACCACAAAGAAATCAATATATTCTTTACTTTTTTTGAAACATATATGCTGTATATGTTTTAAAGCAATATGAATGAGAGGTTGTGCTTTCAGTTACTCACCACTATAGATTCAAATGTGATTTCTCCTTTCTTTGCATACAGATAACTCTGAGACTAGATCCCTGGAGTTATGGGTAGAGATACGTGTTTGTCTGATGTAGGATGCCAAGAAACAGGACCCAAGGCAAAACTGCTCAACTATGTTAACTTCTGTTACTATAAATAAAGGCATGTGCCTAGTTTTGATACAGAATGGAATATTTTTTATACTTGTGATATTCACAATGGACCAGTTTACTGTAACAAAACCCTTGGTTTCTCCAGCAGGTGGTGGGCCACTAGACATAGTTGACCTGTAAAATGCAAGGTAGGTGTGAATAAAGAAAGCAGTCCATTTAACCACAACTTGCTTTTGCTTTCATCAGCCCAGGCTAATGTGTTAATAGAAAACGCAAGAAGAGTTGATGGTTATAAAATTATAGTATAATAGCTACCTTGTAGCTAAGATCAAGAATCCAGAAGTCAAAAGGTCTCTAGATAAGGAGTTCTTCTCAAATGCCAACACAAACCAGGGTGATCCATGCATAACACGACATTAATGCAACTAATGATTTACTTAAAATGTGATGACTGCCTGAAGGGACTGCTGCCAGTCAAAGGGAACATTCAGCTGCTGCACACTCTGGTGTTGTCTATTCAATTACAATACACAGCAGTAGTACCTTGAATGGGCAACTTCAGGGTTTCTCCCTGCTTCCTTATCAAGCAGATAATATTTCTATTTTGAAAATTATCCTGGGTAGACAAGAGGAAACTTGTTTTCTAAAGAGGTAAGATTATAAAGCACTCTCAGATTTTTGTCCACGCCAAGGAAAAACTATAGTCCTATAAATTTGTTAAACTATGCTGACTCTTTTAGCCCTCTGACCCAAAGATATTTGCCCAATTTGTATTAAAGATTATTAGTCAAAGTTGAAACATTCTAGTTTGTTTTTTTTAATGGCATCATACCATTATCACCAGTGATCTTGTTTCAATAATGGATTATTTCATTTAGCTAAATGTTAATGACTTTCAAAACATATTCAAATAATCTGAGAAAGCATTGAATTTGGAGCATAGTCATGAAATGGGACATATATAATCAGCATAGAACAAGTAGGAAATTTCTATATTTCTCACATTTTGAGAGGGATCTAAAAATCAGTTCCTTTTTGGATACCATGCAAATGGGAATAGAAATTCCCTGGATTTGCTATTTGACATATCAAATTGGAGATCTGACTTTCAAAAAACTTGGCATTTTTAGCATTTGAAAGTTTGAGGAACTTTAACAAAATTAAATTGACCCCAACGATAAAGTGACAAGCCCAGAAATTGTTTTTGCCAATTGGATAACAGCAAAGTCCCTTTCCTCCCTTAATAATGGGTAGAAAATTAAATAGATTGAAGAATTGCCTGTTTGATCATTTTCATTTGTTTTTCCGGATTGTTATCATAGATCTTATAGAAATTCATTTCCCACTTGTGGTAATTATCTAATTTATATCTAATAATACAAATGAAGCTCTGCAATGAATTCTATCACAATTCCAACTGGCATGCAAGTGGAATGGGGTCTTTCAAAACATAAAAAAGGACAAAGTTAAAGTAGAGATAGTCTTCCAAAAGTAAATAGAAAATAGTTCCTCTTAATTTTGTAGCATATTATGGAGCATTTAACCAATACAAAAAAATAATAATGAGAGAAATACTGAATAGAAGGAATTTGTGCTTTTAATTTCTTCAAAATAAAAGTTGACCTTCAATGAGTGAAATGCAATTGGATTGAAATTAAGCCATCTAAGAAAAAATTTAGTCAAAAGATTTAGCTATTACTCAATCTGGAAGAAAACAGTATCAAGTCTTTCAGGCATTTCCATACTCTGATCCATGGAACACCAATTCTAAAATATTAATGAATGTTCTTCCAAAGTAGATATTTTCATCGACTAATAAAGTTGGGAAAATGCTGCATTCTATAACCACCTCTTGGCAGGGCAAAATGCATATGAAACCAATTTTCTGAGAAGTCTTGTAGAAAATAATCCTGTTTAATATTGTTTATCTTGGGGGTTCTCTGAATTATTTTGTGCATGAAGCACCTCTTTTCATGATGTAGCTATTAACATCTTAGGAAAAACTAGAGTTCTGCAGAACCCAGTTTGAACAACATTCATCTAGAGGACTCCACTGATGTATTTCTAAACCTTATGTTCCAAGAGATTATAAAAAATATATCACCTGCATAAATGTTCAGATCATAAAAGTGGCCTGATAATGCCAGGCAAATCAATGACTTCTTACCTGAAGCAGAATAATAATGAATTTATAAAGGTCATTTAATTTTCTACATTCTCATTATTGGTGCAGATCTTGGGTTCATTGTTATACCTGCAAAGCTCTGGCATTCCATTGACTGGTAGCTCCATGGTCCACCATTCAATTTCATAAAAGAATCACTGGCATGAATTTCCCTTATGACTTCAAATTACCTCTCTTTAGATCAAACTAGAGCATAGTAGAAAATAAGAGATCGGTCCAGCTTTTCCCCTTAGTCCTCATCACTGAGTTATTAAATCTCTAGAAGGAATAGTTCCCTGACTAGAACCCCCATGGTCTGAGAGAATTTACTCATGTCCCCAAATGCCTCTGTGTAAAGACATTTGTTTTTAACTTCAGGGATTATGCTCAGAAACTGTTCAACAACAAAGAATGTGTCTTGAGGCTTTCTTGGGGAAAAAAAAATACATTGTTTTCAGTTTAGAAGGTTAAGACCTGAGAAAAAAACATACCTAGAGTTTAAAGGGAGGGTCAGGAAAACACTTGTATTCATTTTAAACCTATTTCTTTTATTGCTATTTTTATAATTATCTTTCAACTGAAGAAGAATAAGAAATTATGCTCTTTCATTAATTCTCATCAGTGTCTTTTTTTATCACTCTCTTCTATGGCCTGGTCACTTTACATAGCTCACATGAACTTTTCCAAATGAATTTTGTGGCATGTAGGGAACAGAAATTTTGGGGCTACAGCATTCATTCTATTTGGTGCTTAGGTAAAGATGTTTTATCTTTCTTACTGGGATTAAGTTCCTAGAAGCATTCTCAGACTAGTATATCATGTGCCTGGTGATTTCCATTGACTTTGTAAGCTCTATCTCAATTCCTTTTTATTTCCCCTAACCTCCTTGATATTTCTTGTTTGAGAAATTTTAGAGTTATTCTGACTTTGTATTGAAAGCCCTGAAGAATGAAATGTTATCTGACTTCTTAATTTTAGAGTAGCATGTTTTGGTTAGGCAACAGAAGTTGCTTCCTGGTACTTTAGCAAGCACTTGGCATGAATCTCTTAGTAACTCTCCCCTTAATCCCCTCAAAGGCCATTACAAGAGAACCTTCTCATTCTCTCTCTACCAAAATATTTCTATATGGAAAGGACAGCTTCAGGACATCCGTTTACAAGATCAAAATAATTGCTGATTTGCTATATTCAGCAAAGTTTGCCCATTTTAAACTGCATCCAAGGACCAGAGGCCTGTGCTGACAAGGCTTAAGTCAAGTAAATTATGTTTTAAATCAACAATTGATGACAGGTTTTCAGATCTGAGGTTGGTTTGTCTGTTTGGAAATCAGTAATTACAGCTGCATACTTTCTCAGAAGAAAGGTGGGGACTGGAAACTGCTTATCTCATGTCAGCTTTTCAACAGAACGCTTATGATAATATCTTTGCCAAAAGATATGGTTAAGAATTTTATAAAAGGTTTACTTTTTGAAAACAGGCTTGGAGCTGGGAAATATGGGAAATTGATCAAGACAATCTTGCCTGTTCCCCAGACTGCCCTTCTCGAGTTTGCCGCGGTCTTTAATACCAACCACTCCTGTCAGTCCATTTCCTTGGAGAACACCTGAATAAGGAGGAGGAAAAGAGCAGGGACTACCAACTCCCCTGGGATGGCCCACAGAGAAGAAAGCTTTGGTATTCCCCTACATTACTGTCTCCTTCCCTGACACCACAGTTGAAATGAACCCACATTCTCCTGTTCTAACCAATGTCACCTCGCAGCTGCTGTCAGGCATCATCAATGAATGCTTTCTCCAGAGACAAGTCTTCTTTCATTGGCACTCAGAAAGTCTTGGGTAATTGTTAAACTAGAAATTGCTTTAAAAACAAAAAAACAACTCCACATAACACTGTAAAAGTTAAGACTTACCATTCACATAATTACAAGCTGACAGCAATCTGCAGGTTGAGTGGTTCTGAATTTTTTTCCCTCCTCTATAAGCAGGTGGGTTGATATAACGCCAGCCTTAAATAGAAAGCTTTATTTATAGCCTTAGCAGAATGAGAAAAGAGCTGGCATAATCAAGAAAGCCCTTCACATTTTAAGGAAGGCTGTAGTTTTAGTATGCAAAGTAGCCATTAAAGGACAACAAAAATGCAAATTTATAGTCTACTGAATTGGTTAAGTACATTAATTCCAATAAAGATCAAAAGCAACTGTCCATAATGAAATGTGTTAGAGTCAAAGATTTTGTATCTATTCTAAAAGGGCCAAAAAAAATGCAGAACATTTTTGCCATGTTTACTTCCTACATTTTGTTGCACACCTCCTATTCTAAATTGCTTTAATATCTAGAGTACACTGCAATATAATCATCATATAATGATTAAGTAAAAGACAAATTCAGACTGGCAAAAAAAATTCTCCCAATCTTTACAACGTATGTCCAGCATCAAACTGATTCACTTAGGTATTAGTTGTGTTACAGCAAGAGATCAGAAATGAATCAAGAACAAACTTTGTATAGAGGCTATTGGGAAGAAAAACATATTCTTTTCCTCTCCAGTTATAAACTCATGTGTGTTACACACATGGGGTGCTTAACTTCCATGTCAGTTGTCTTCTCATGCTTTAACCATAGGTATGGAATGGCCCAAATCATAATTAATTTTTTTAAATATTGTTTATATATACATATATAAATATTTGAGGTGGTAATTTGATTTTAAGTATTTAAAATGTAACTGTTTTAAAAATTGATAAGCTTGAGCAGGAGGGGAAAAAAAAGAAACAGAATGTGTGTATTTTGTTTTCCTTTGTGTTTTATCACAATTGTACTCTGGGAACATCCACGATTGAAAGCTAATCAACAGCCTCCAAAACATTTTTCTTTTTTAAAGCCTGATAGCCTGTTTTTGTTCCAAAAAAAACTAGTGCTAATGACAAAAATATCTTGATTTTGGTCTGTGTCTCATTGAGTGTTACTATTGATTTGTGTTGTGGGCATGTTGGTTTCTTATAACAAGTGAAAACAAGCTAACTTATCTTACTAATATGCAAAACAAGTTAAAATAATTTTTTGGTTTATTTTTACTGATGAAAAGGGCCTAAGCATCTGACATCTCAGTTAATTTCAGTAGGGTATTATTCAATGAAATGTAATAAAAGATCATTAGAATCATGTAGAAAACATTTCCATATTGAGAAAGGTAGGTTATATGAGCTTCACAAGGGGCTTGACATTGTTTAACTCACACACTGCATTAGTCAAATAACCTATAAAATGGTTCAGTCAGGGAGATGGCATTTCCACTGTCATTTGATTACAAAGCTGGGGTAGGTGGAGACTACTCAGAGGTCAGAGGCCAGGCTATCAGGTTCTCCATATGTAAAATATCCAAGTCTATGTAATATCAAGCACACTAAAAAGTTATTCTGTTAGTGAAGATAAATCCTGTATCACTTGTAAAATCCTGTCAAATTCACTTGATTTGGTTACATAAGCAAAGTAATAGACAAGACCTTAGATATGAAGTATATGTGAGTAAGAATGAAAGGGTTTATAGTAAGCCATTCAATGCCATCTAGCTTTTTTCTCGAGTTATCCTTCACCCAGCCAATTTTTAATGATTTAAGACATCAAGTTAGATAGAAAGGCAGAACTAATTAAACTAAAGAAAAATCTCTTATCTGCAGGCAAATTGGTAACAAGGCAAAGAGAAGGTCATCTAGTGTTAAAGAGGAAAAGAATAAAACATGAAATAAACTCCCCTTGCACAATCTTTCTGCTGGGAGTGAAGTTCTCTATTCTTGTCTTCGGTAGTTAAGGTAATGGGCTTTAGGGAGATGTGCTCAAATAGCTGCCAACCTCAATGGTTTCATCTTCAGCCCCTGTAACTCTTTTGATGCTTCTAGTGAAGAGCAAGTAGGTGGAGCAGTCAGTAACAACCTGGAAGCTATGCTGTTAAATGGCAAGGAAGCCCAGCATTCACATCTAAGCCGCAGCAAAAATACAAGTTCTGAGGCTGCTAGTATGAAATTCAGAAAAGAACCCTTTGCTTGTCTTTAATTGCAAAGCAAAGAGTTTGCCACCAGGGAGGGACTTCCTTTTCCTTGAAGATTTCCTGGTAATGCCAGAGCTGCCTGAGTAGGAGTCCCATCTCTGACAATGGGCTTTCATTTCATAACACTAAACTAGTGCAGCTAAAACAGAGGTTTTCCATAGACAGTTCTGAATGTGTTGGCTATATATCATTGCCAACTAATATCACAACTTAGGCTGTCCAATAATCTCACTGTTCAGGGGGAGGATGGGCCCAATATTTCAGGCCTTGTTCTTCATGAATAGGAAGAACATAATATAATCGAGTCAAGATTTTAAATGAAAGCTGGACATACTCTGACTCAATGGACTGGCTTCTGGCTTTGTACTTATAAAGACATTCTGGTCATGTGCTGCTTCATAAATGTAGAAGACCAACATAGTTCAGCATTTCCATTTTGGTTTTGTTTCTTTTATTCTCTCTTTTTCTCATCATGAGGATACTGTTCCAAATAACTGGCTAGCTATTGTTTCTGTATCATTTGATATATTCTAAATAAAAGTTATGATTTCCTACCTACTCCCTTTAAAACAGCTGAGCTTATTGTAGAACCCAATATATTTTTCCTAATTACCTCATTGCCAGACTCCAAATATAGGCCATGGAGACTAAATGTGGAATAAAGCCAGTTCGGGAAAAAGCTGAGAAACTTTAGTGGGTTCCTGAAGGGAAATTCATTTAGTATTTCTACTTCTGATTGCCTCTAGGGTTTGTCACCTGGGTGCCTTTCATCAACTCTTATAAACAACTAAATGCAAAAAAATATTCCCTTCTATTCTCTATTAAGGAATTTAGATTGAAAAGGAAATCCCTCAATTATATCTACGTAGGTATTGTTTCATTCCATAACACTCTGAACTTAGTTTATCAAAGTGTTGGAATATGTAAAAAATTTCACTAAATATTTTAATATTTTATATATATATATATATATGATACTAAGAACCATCTGGAGAAAAGGCAGAGAAACAGAAAAGTCACATGGAAATATGACTTATCTGAGGATTGGCCTCTATAAAAAAAACTAAAAACACAACTCAACCATTGAGGGGTCAGGGTCTGAGAGAAGAAAATTCAAGGAGAGCTCCTCCTTCTCCACTCCCCCCCCCCAAAAAAAAAACCCACTACTAGAAAGGTTAACTTCTCACTTGAAAGACCTAAATCTTGTATGTGATTTTAAAAGTTAGAGTATAATGAATAATTTTATCATTTTTATTGTCATATTTGGAGATAAACTTATTTACCAGATACCACTGTAAAACAAAGGAAACATTTTTATGTACATTTTCTAACCACAGAATCCCTAGTCATTATTTCTAAGCATAAGAAATCAAACATGCTAGTACCCTAGCACAGGCCAATTTCATTACATTTAATTGATTCCTTTAGCCATAGGGTATTAGCCGGATGTACAAAAGACTAATAGGTCGGGTCCATTATATATTCAGGTCTCTCATAAAAGCTATATCAACACTCCATTAAGCACACACACACACACACACACACACACACACACACACACACACACACACCAGGCAGCGGGAGTTTAAGCCTCACAGATCAAAAATCCTACAGGGAATTAATTTGCTGAACACAGAACAAATGAGTAATGCAGAGATTATCAAGTCAACTCCACCATTCTACCACCTTGATTTATATAAACTCTCCTATTTTAAGAACACCTAGCAAATCCAACTGCCTTTACTTCAGTGATCTCAAGAGCCTGATACTAAAGCACTGCTCTAAGAAACTTGTAAGTACTAATGTAGGACTGGGTTCAATACTGGGTAGCTGTTTTCTGCTCTGTCTCCTGGAGTAAGAAATGGGCTCATAGAAATGAGACACAATTGAACAAATGTAGCCTGGCTGGTGAATCTAGAGAAGTGTAGTTCAATGTATTTTCAAAATAGCAGTTGATAAGAGAGACAACAAGCTTTTCAAATGAATAGCAATGAGTGAAAAGGTATATACAGGAAATGTTCATTTTAGAGGGAAAGGACGGTGTTTAGATATGTGACACTGCCTATAATGTTGATCTTCAAGGACTGGGTTCCAAACTGATAAGTAAAGACATTCTATATTAACAAATATTTCAAATGTCTGTATATTTATAACCTTATCAATGCTGCCAATATTAGCCAAATATCTACCCAGAGAAAATTCAGGAACCTACTTAATTATTTCATTCTCATCCTTGACTAGCCATTGGAAATCAGAGTTTTCAAGCTTTTGTCTTAAAAGATGTAGGAAATTTTGTTTTCCCCTTATCCAAGCACAATCTCCTTTCATTCACGCATGCATTCATTTAATCATGCAACATCTACTGAGTATTCATTATCATAGTAACTTAACAACTCATCAATAAATAAAGCACTCATCAAATTGTGGTCCAAATTCTAATCCTGCATTTCTGCACATTAAGTCTTTCCACATCCGTGTTGATCACAGCATGGTTTTCATTCTACCATCCAAACCACGTGGTTTAGAGATGGGCCTTAGTGTTCAAATGGCCAGACACAATTCTGCCTGTAAGGACCTACCTGCTTTAATGATCCACTCTCAGGGAGTCAGAATAGTTAAGTACTAAAAGGACCAGGATCTGGAATAAGAGTTCCCTGGGCTCTCTCACCGGATTCATGTTTCTTTTTTGGCAAGATACTTAACATCTCTGCATCCCCATATCTCAAAAATACCATAAAACAACCTACCTCACAAGGGTGCTGTGAGGCTTACTGTGAAAAGGATGAGGGAATGGTGCATGGAATTGGGGGTCTACTACAAAGGTACTGCAGGATTTTGAGTAGCTAGAAAGAGTTATTGAGTATGAGCCCCACTCCTAGGAGCCCAAGTCCTACCAGGACATGCCTGCTCCCTTTACAGCTAGAATCTAAAATGGCATTGGCCATCAAATGACTTGGTTCATCCTTGATATCACTGACCTCTACAAAACTCCTTACAAATCCCCCTGCTCTTTGAAAGATGCTGGCTGCAGAAAAATCATTAAATTAATTTTAGTAGAGGAGAATAGAATGATTCACTTTCAGGTGTTGGGTGTTGGGGGGGGTAGTTATTTCTATATGAAAAAGAGAGTCTAAATGGATGTCTTCGAGGGGATGCATTTTATTGGAGAAATTTATTGCCTAGGGCTTTCTGTTGTTTTCAGTCTGACTCCCCAGCTTTCTGTGTCACTGTCTTAACACACATCCCCTTTTCCCTTTTATTGGAAGAGAAGCTATAATTCTCATTTCATGATGATTCTTTCATTCAGTCTGTTTTGCTCAAAGGACAAATTCTTTTCAATAACTATTGTAATTATTTTCTTAGAGGGCCATTTTAACTGCCATATTGTTTAGCTAAGCCCTATTGTCTTGGTGTCCTTCAAAACTGTCAGTTGCTTTAAAATAAGGGGTGGGAGGGGGGAGCTGATAAGCACATTGTTGTAATTGATTTGTATGTTTGAATTGTCTTATCAGAAAACAAGGTTATGAATTTCATCTGTTGACATACAAAAATAAAATACTTTCCTAAAAAAAACTGAAGTTGCTTTTTGAATGTTCTAAGACCTCATTTATTCTTCTCTTCATCTTTTCAATGTTTCATTATTACTGTTGCATTATTAATCATACATAATAATGGAAACCTAGGCTTTTCCTACATCCATTGTTATAGAACAATTCTTATACTTAGAAAACTGCAAAAAGAAATTATTCAGGACCAAGAATTGAAAGAAATCAAGAAGAGTCAATTCTGAGGGGTCTGCTTTCAGGCCTAACCATGGTATCTGTAAGATAGATGGGTATGAAAAAATTGGCTTTCCAAGGCATTTGGTAACATCACCTTTTTTTTTTTTTTTTTTTTCAGTAAAAATATCATTGCAAATGATGGGGAGAAGCCAGAAGATATTATTTGTATCAGTCAGAAAACTTTAAGAAATGAAATGAAAATAATGGAACTGAATTGAAACATTTCTCTGGGCTAAGTTTCAGCCATAGAAATTTAGAGAAAAATTTAAAAACATTATTGGTTAATGCACATTAACCAAAGTGCTACATCATCTTCATTTACTATGAGCATAAGAAAGAATATATAAGGTTAGGAAAGCAAGTTAGAGAAGTTGATGTAACCCAAGAAAAATGGAATGAAAAAGATTATTAAAAAGTAGTAAACATTCATCCCATTGTTTAACTTACCTGATTACTGCATGCCATTTTGAGACTTTAGCCTGGCCATCCTGAATTTTCTCCAATTGCATATGCCTTTTTGTTCTATATCATAAATGTCCTTTAAAAAACATCTTCTGATTGTTCATAGAGCATCCCCAGGGATATGTTATCATTTCTCAAAAATAACTACATTTAAATTTCTTTCTTTCTTATTCAATATCCTTAGTCAACTTACTTCTTTCTGGAATACTTCATATCTAAGGCTCCTCTCAAACACTTCCTCAAGTTTCTTCTACTGTCCCCACGTCCCTAGTCAAGGAGATTTTGTCCCCTATCAAAGAAAGCATTATACAGATTCCATCTCAAGAGAAAAGAGGTTTCTCATGCTCAAAAGTTTACACAAATTCCAAGTCAGCTGTACTACTTTCAGCCTATGGTTTTTTTCACCCAGGTGAGTCCACTGATGGGCTATTTGACGTTCCCCATAGTCATTTTGGGGTGGAAATGATAATAATCAAAGCCTTCTTATTTAGAACACCACAGTATTTACTGAGTCCATTTCCTTGTCCAAAAAGTCCTGATAAATGAAATGCAGAGTCCCAAACTCCCTGTTAAAAGGAGATAACTGCCTAAATTAAACATTGTTCAAGATACATGTTTCCCTTTAGCTGTTTTCTTACTTTACAGAACCTCAGTGTGATAACCTACATTTATAATGTTACTTAGACTTACTTACATTCCCAGGCAACGTAAAATGCAATGTCAGAGGCTAGGCCACAAGGACTTTGTCCCCACACTAGAATAAAATATTCCAGAAATTGGGGAGAGGTCAGGGAGCAAAGAGAGTCCTCATTAAAACAATTTCACTCTTTCCAAAAAGAGGACATTTGTATTTGCTAAACTAGACTCCTACATTTGCCTTTTATGAACAGCCCTGCCTTGACTGTGGTGATTTCTAAAGCTGGAAAACTTGAAATCCTAAATCCTTCTCCTTCCTGTTTATGTAAATCTGACCTTCAGTTAACCAAGTTTCTCAAGCATAATGCTTTCAAAAGGTACAGAACCAGACATGTGGCACTGATGGAATTGCCAAGGTGGTTACTTAATTTTTACTTAATATAAAAGGGTATGCCTGCTCAATATAGAAAATTTGGAAAATAAAGAGAGGTCAGGTAAAAAAAAAAAATCTATCATGCTCCACACTTCAAAGACAACCATATTAATTATTATAGTGTAATTCCCTTCTGTCTTTTTAAAATAAAAACTAATTTTTTAAATAGAAATTTAAACTGTTTCACTAACACCATGACAACTTATTGCTCCTCCTGCTTTTTCTTCTCCCATGCTCCCCTTCTCCTCCTCCTCTTCCATTCCTTCTCTCCATCAAACAATTAAACATTCTAAGACCTCTTACCAGATACCAATCAATAACTTCTGCTCCCAAAGCAGAAATAACATGACTACTCTCCCACCCACGGCCACAGAAAAGATTCCTCTTTGGAATGTGAGTTGTCCCCTTAAAAGTTTCATATGCTTCAGAATTTTTTTTTGTATTATTCTATTTTAATTCATATTCTTCAAAAATTAACTCTTACTCACAGAGTCCTCATGTCTAACTCTCTGACACAGTATTTTAAATTCTCTGGGAACTTCAGTAAGCCCAAGTAACTTTGATAAATGCAGGTTATTATACTTCTTCTTCGAAGTTTATGAACTGAAACTAGAGGCAATGATGACCACCAATTGCCAAGTGCCTACCACGATGTACTGGGCTCCTTATAAAACCAGTCTCATTAATCTTTCCAGAAGCATTAAAGATTAGCACCATCTTTCCCACTTTATAGAATTTTCACCTGGTGCTGTCTAATTCCAAAATTCATATTTTTTCCACTCTGCCCCACACTGCCCCTCAGCTCCAATTCTTTCCTAAGTAGAACAAAACCTTAAAATCATTTCACAAGGAGGACTCTGGTTTTTGGTGCCATACATGTACTATTCTGCTTCCAGAGCTCCCTTTGCTGTTGAGATTCATTTCTTTCTTGTGCTCTCCCTTGACAGCAGTCCTGGATTTCTTAGTCATTTCTATAGAGTTCTTTGCAATAACAGCCATCTGAGTGAGCTCTCTTACTGCGAATGTGTGTCTAACGAGGGCTGCTCTCAAAATGCAATTGTAATTTGGTATTAATTAAAATCTAAATGATAGCTAGTTTGGTTGCCTGATTGTAAAAACCCATTGACTGTCTGAAAGGGCAAAGGGCCATTTTTCTTCCACTCGTGTCATCGTTCTCATGATCGCCATCACAGCCACCACAAGGTAAAAGGTTGTCCTTCCTCATCACCTTCAACCTCTCCTGCCCTCATGTTAATAAAGCCACTTTCTAATAGCTAGCTTGGAAAACTGGTTATGTAACACAAATGCAGCCGAGTAGCCTGTTTTTCTTCTGATATATTAATGCAAGTAGGATTTTCTTGGAATGGAAGATTCCAGAAGACACAACTGGATCATGCCACCGATGCATCGATGAAAATCATATTTGCTTTTTTTCAAGAAATCCTCTATGTCCACCGTCAAGAACTTCAGTATTATATAGGATGGAAGTAGGTCTTGGGTTAAGTGAAACATAGGAGTATATTTGCCTAATTTGGGGACATCGGGAATTCAATAAGTGTGGAAATTTCCCTTAATTGGGAAAGAAGAGAGGTAGAGGCTGCTCTCCTTCTCCCCAGAGGTTACTGATGCAGATGGACAGGGTATGCCAACTCTGGACCAAGCATCACAACAACTCCACCACGAGAATAAATGCTCCTCTCCCACGACAGTAAGATCATTAACAGTGGTCACCAGCTGGTCTTGTATAAAGTGATCTGAGCATGCCACTGGACCTTCACCTCATTCAGGGACAGATAAGCCAATGGCAGAGAGTGATTCCAACACAGAAAGCTTGATATATTGTCTAGGTTTCCAATTAAACACTCTCGTGTTAAGTAAAGACAAAGCCAACTGTCCGTGTGTGCTCTCCCAATCTTTACAATGCAGCATGGATAATTTATGCTCCTTCTCATTTCTGTATTTTGCCACAGCATGCTTTCATTTGGCAGGGTTATTACACCCACAGTACCCTTTCCAGATTCCTTAAGTTTTCACATGTCCCTATCCCTAATTTGGGATGTGGAGAAATCCAGATAAAGGAGCCTCTACTCTCTGGTGCTTTCAGGGACAATAGAGACAAGTGAGCTGACATCTGGCCTCCTTGTGCATCATTCACTCAAGTCTTTTTTTTTGAATGTCCCCTCTGTGTCAGGTCATAGGCTTGACTCTGGGGATTCCCACAGTAAACAAGATACCTGGTGAAGAACTCATTGAGCTCCTGACTGTTCTTTAGCTGCTGCTCTGTCTGGGAGTCATTAAGCAGGTTGCCTTATATTTAGCTTTCTGTCAGCCTTGTAAAGTGGAAAACAAGGTAAGCATATCCGCCCTGCCATGGAAAGCTCAGTGACACAAGGCGGAGAAGATCTCAAAAAAAAAAACAGTTGTAGGCCAAAGATTTGGTTTTGCTACCAAAGAGCAGCTTTCTTGTGCAAACAAACAAACAAACAAAAATCTCTTCAGAGTGGGACTGTCCAAAATGAAAAGTCTTGGGATTGGATGAACACAGGCACTTTCCATTTTAGAAATACTTACAATGTTGGTGAAGGATTGTACGAAGTCAACTTCCCTGCAGTGAAAGGAGGCCTCGTACAGAGCTTGACATGCAGTAGGTGCTCAAAATACACAAATTTCAAAACACAGACCTTAAAAAGACAGGACACATCAGGAGGAAGTACAGTCACGGATAAAAACAGGAACATATCCACATGAAATTAATACATCATCCACTTTTTGTGGGGTTTATTTTTATGTATTTTTAACATTAGAAAACAAAGAGAAGAAAATCTTTAAAAATTAAATTTCTAGTCACTCCAATACCAAGAGATAAATACTGTTAACATTTAAGTGGTTAAATCTGCATACTCATAGGCCATTATATATATATATATAATTTTTTAATTGACATATATATGTATTAGGGTTCTCCAGAAAAACAGAACCAATAGACTATATAATATTATATAAAGATATTTATTATAAGAAATTGGCTCATTTAACCTTGAGGGCTGGCAAGTCCAAACTCTGTAGGGTAGGCCACAAGCTGGCAAAATCATAACGTATTGCTCAAGTCCTTTTCCACATTTCTCAGGGGAAGCTGGCTGGATGGAAATTCCAGCAAGAACCAATGCTCAAGTTGAGGCAGAAATTCCCCTTCTGATTCCTGAAATCCTCAGTTCTGCCTGGTAAGATTTCCAGCTGATTGGATGAGGAGACTCCCCACAATGCTAAGGCCAATCTCCTTAGCATTAACTAACTGTATTAACTAACTGTAGATGAGTTCAATCAACTGATTATAGGTGAAAATTCCATCTACAAAATGCCCCTACAGTAACCAACAGGCCAATGCGTGACCAAACAACTGAAAGCCATAACCTATCCAAGTCGACACACAAAATTAAACATCACAATATTGTTTTGTAAACTTTTTCATTTAGAATTTTATTATGAATCTTAATTGACTATACAAAATTCCATTTTCTGATTCTGCTGTACTTTAACTAACTCATGCCCTATTCTTGCATATTTAGGTTGATTCCAATTTTTTTTCTTACTGTAAATGCCCATGTACTGGATATCTTTAGAACTAAGTATGAACATGAGTAAAGATTTATTTCCTCAGGATAAATTATTGGAAGTTGAATTGCTGCATTAGAATGAATGCAACATTTTGAGGCTTTTGAAAGGTAATAATAAATTACCTACCAGAGAAGTATCAATTTACAGATTGATCAATAGGACATCAGAAGTCTCTTTTCCCTGAAGCCTCATGAGCTAACCTAGGTTTTGATGAAAGCATGCAGAATAAAGATTTTCACCCTGTCTTTTATGTGAAGTACACTTAGCTCCCACCTGATCCTACATCATTGTCCTAAAATTGTCCTCTTTGCTTACAATGCATTTCATCATCCTGTGTAATTTCCTCTCAAGTGCTTACATTGAAAAGGTATGTACCCAACATGCCCCTCTGAATTAACTCAATAACTATAAAATCCAAATACCAGAATTCACTTGACTGTAGGTCAGAAGCTTCATTTATTCATTTATTTAATAAATGCATATTGAAAACCTCCAATGCCCCAGGCACTGTTGCAGTCTTGCTATAAAAACATTGAACCAGATAGATAAAACTCCTAACCCAAGGAGATTATATTTTTTGTAAAGGAAAGAAATAATATACAAACAAGTAAACAATATGATATCAGTTAATCATAAGTGCTACCTTATATTGCAGATAGGGTAGTCAGAAAAACCTCCTCTAGGAGATACCTAAAAACAGACACCTAGATGACATGAGTGAGCAATCCACAGGCTTATATCTGGGCTAAGATATTTTCAGAAAGAAAGAAGAGCAGGTGCAAAGGTCTTGAGAAGAAAGTCAACTTGACATATCCAAAGAACATCAAGAATGCTAGTGTGACTGCAGCAAAACAGGAAAGGAGCATATTGGTACGAAATGAAGTTGAAGAGGGGCCAAATCAAGCAGGATCTGGTTGGACATTTGAGGACTTTGGATTGTCTTGTAAGCGATAGGAAGCATTTGATGGTTTTGAGCAGGGAAGAAAAGTGATCTGATTTACATTTTCTAAAGCTCTGTTAAACTGTTTTGTGGTGATTAGACTGGGGTCAAGTGTGGAAGCACAGAAACCAGTTCACAGTCTCTTGCAATAGACAGGCAAATTCGCATTTCAAACCCTTGAATCTTGTCTTGGAAGGAAGCAGGATGTTAAATGATATAGATACTTATGTTTAGAAACAGAAACCAATCATTACATTACTTGGCTCAGCAACTAAAGGATAGCTGGTCATCTCTGCAGTAATTACTTCTACTGTCCAACCAGTTGATTTCCATGGAGAGGTGTCCGCAAAGCAATTTATAAGAATTGCTAATGCATAAGAGAACTGTCAGCACATTTGGTACATGGTCTAGTATTGTATAAAGTTATAAAAAGCTTGAACCAATATATCTTCCTTAGGAAGAATAAAGTGGTAATTGAGCAGAATTATGAGCTGTGCTTCCCCATGACACTAGGTTTATCTTGTCACTGACCAAGCTGGGCTTCAGAATGAGAACTGAGTTGAAAGCAACAGAGTGTCTAAGGTCAGAGACCAATTATTGATCTATATGCAATCAGATACCTATTAAAAAATGTCATGAAAGAGCTAAATCAAGACTTTGTTTCTATTTCTAGAATCCTATTGGCTGAGTATTATTTAAGCCTTGGGGTGGGGGGAGTGCTGAGATTACCTTTTTTCATCTTAAGACATTGGATTTCTAAAGTATATAAAAATGGGGCATATTTTTCTTTTAAAAATCACATGTGAAAATTAAAGGAACTGCTGAATCCACAAGGAAATACGCTCAGCAAAAGTCTGGGAAAAACAGTCTAGGTCTCTGTACGTATGTCTTTTGTTTTAAGTTTGTCCTCTTAATTCCTTCTAACATGAATATGTAATGCTGATAATCTATGCTAATGAAAAATGTATCCAGAAGACATATAATGGATGCCTTTAATTATTTCTGCTGCTGTAATTGATTAACATTTTGCCTGTGCAATACTATTACAAAGGATCAGGAGTGAAACACTGTATGTATCTAGTCCCCATAGGGCCAGGAGGGAAAAACACACTGAACATTGCCATTTTACAACATGGCATTCTGCACAGCCAAAGCGAGCCTCCCTATTCTTATTGAAAGTCTAATGGAAGTTGCTTTAAGCAGCCTGGAAAGAAGCAACAGAAATAAAAGACAAAATGAAAGGGCAAAAAGCCCGAAGGAGTGAATATGGAGAATGTTACAAGGTGGAGGAAATGAGATCAAGAAAAACATGAAGAGTGTGAAAACAATCATAAGTCCATAAGGAATCTGGGCAGATGAAGCACATAGAAGTAAAAGCTGAGAATCAGAGAATGCAAATTGTGTGTATATATATATATATATATATGTATATGCATGTGTATAGGCATATGTATGCATGGATGTGCATGTGTGTGTACATGCATACATGTAAGTGTGTGTAGGATAATAATGACAGAATTTAAATACAGAAATATAAGGCTCCAGTACCAGCACAGAGTTTGCCGATTCAGTAACCTTACACAGGGCCAAATCCATCTGATGAAGCCTCTCTAGCAATTTTTCCCTTCCTACCCAAAGTCAAAGGAAGGCCCATTCATCATTCACTTCCCAGCTACTTACAGAGTATGTAGTATATGTCAACTGAGTGTCAGATTCTGGAGAGACAGTACTAAAGAAGGTACATTTCCCTGCTTCAAGTTGCCTACGGTCCAATGGGGGGACATGGCAGGCACAGGAAGTTTGGGGGCTGTGAGCACAGAATAAGAAAACAGATATATATAGATGCCTGATACAGAGTTTGGGTAATTCAAGGAAGACTTCTTGAAATAGATGATTTCTATCCTGAGACAGTCTCATGAAAAGTATGTGGGGAGAAGGGTGTTCCAGGCTAAGAAAACATTTTCTGCAAATAACTTAAGGAAAGAAGAGATTGGGCATTATTAGTGAAATGTAAAAGTTCAATCCATCTAGTCCAGAGGAGAGTACAGGGCAGAAGACTGGCAAGTGGCAAGGTTGGCAGGCAAAGGCCAGATCATGATGGTGTCTCTTAGAGGAATTAGTTTAAATAAAGTTTAGTAAGTTTATTCATCTTAATAATTCTCAAAGATCACACAGTGCAATGAAGGTGCATCATGAATTTTCCAAGGAAGGGAGACAGGAGGCAGAATTCCTCAGGTTTGGTTTTTTCCTCCCATGCTGTTTATTTTAGCAGAACACTTATTTACATCTTAAATATTTTTAACAAAAGACCTGCTATATAGTGTTTTAGTTTACTTGGCTGCTTAAGCTAATGCCATGCAATGGATTGGCTTAAACAATGAGAATTTAATGGCTCATGATTTTGAGGCCAGGAAAATGTCCAATCAAGGTGATGCTTTCTTCCCTTAGACTGGCATTCTGAGGTTGGCTGCCCAATCATCTTGGTCCTGTGCTCCTCTGTCACATGGCAGGGCACATGGCAGCCCTCTGACCTCTCCCTTCTGTTCCATGTTCTGTTGACCTTCAACTTCTTGATTCCCACAGCTTTCTAAATTTCATTTTGATTGAATTTGACCATACTTTAGAGTAATCTCATCAAATATTCCTAAATATGATGGATTCACACCCATGGGAATGGATTAAGAACATGTCTTTCTGGGGTACATAATCACCCATCACCACATTTTAAGAATCTTTGGCGTAGATAAATACATTTGAACTTCGTCCTAGAGTCTCCATAATCTATCCCTTAGCATATCTGTTCAACTTTTTTTTATCTGTCCCTTTCATAAAACCCACATATTATTTAAATGCTCCTTATATATGCCCCTTAGGAACAGCTTTAAATAAATAAGAAAGAAAGAAATGAAGTCAAGGACAATTTTAAAAAGCAAAAGCAAATAAGTCAAAGCCCAAAGATATTTCTTTCCTTCTATGTAAGTCTAAGCAGAAGACTGATCCTCCAATAGAATCTTACATAGAGCCTTGCACTGAGTTCACTATCAACATTCATCAAATAAAGAGTAAAATAATTTAATGAACAGTGCCTTTCTTCTGTGTTGCTATAACAACATAATATATTGCTCTAAAACTGATACCACTAGAATACCAATCCAGCACAGAACTTCCTTACTGCTTTGTTTTATTTATGCACCTATTTGGCAAAATCCTAGCCCTAGATAAACAAACCTATCTGCATTGATCAGCTGAGGGTGGCTGGAAAATGAAGCAAACAGATCAGCTTGTCTATAAATTCATAATCACCATCACTATCAAAAACCGACCATGTTTTTTAATTTTTCACTATCACCTCACACTAAGATTTCAAATCTTTTCTACTCCTCTCAAATCACCAGTCCTTCCCATGTCACTATTCACATTCAGCAGATCACCTTAAACTTATTTACTTAGAAACAAAAACCTGACTATTTTAGTTTTTCAGGCTGCCATGACAAATGCCACACAATGGGTTGGCTTAAACAATAAGAATTTATTGGCTCATATTTTCAGTCTAGAAGGCTTGCTTCCTGATACAGTCCATATTGTTCTGGCTGGCTGGCAGGCAACCCTTGGGTTCCTTGGGTTTTCTATAACACAGAGATGTCCTCTCCTGTCTCTTCTGAGTCCACTGACTTCTAACTTTCAGCTTCTCACCATGGCTTTCTCTCACTATTTTTGAATTTCTACTGCTTCATAAAGAACTCTAGTGATCCAGATTAAGACCCAACCTCATTTAGTTGGGCCACACCTTAACTAAAAATAGCAACTTCAAGAGATCCTATCTACAATGGGTTCCCACCCATAGGAATGAAGATTATGACAAGAAAATATACACATTTGGGGAACGCAACTTAAGCCACTACACCAGCAAATAGAATCTCTCTCAATTTCCCACATCTACATCCACCCTAATTTCTCCTGTCACAATAGAAAACCGGTTCAGCCCTCTTATTAGAATTCTATCCCTCTATTATTTTAGTAAAATTACACATCAAGTATCACTTCTTATAAGAATCTCCCTTTGAAACAATACTACCCATGAAACCACACTCTTTCCAAGCAAATGATCTCTAGTCTCCCCTTCACAGAAGAATTTCTCAAATAATTTGTCACTTCACTTCCATTTCCTCACTTCCCACTCTTTCTCCTACCCACTTCCTTGACCCAAGCAGCTCTTGCTAAGGATCATTAAAATCTCTCTGACACTAAATCCGAGGGACACTTTTCAGTTGCTCATCCGATTTC
The DNA here is from genome assembly GCA_004026745.1 of Myrmecophaga tridactyla. Classification (NCBI taxonomy): domain Eukaryota; kingdom Metazoa; phylum Chordata; class Mammalia; order Pilosa; family Myrmecophagidae; genus Myrmecophaga; species Myrmecophaga tridactyla. The sequence continues at coordinate 42,157 of PVIY010000233.1, read as the reverse complement.
ACCTCTCAGTGGTATTCAACAGTGTCAACCACACTTATCAAGTGGAAACATTTCTTCCCTTGGTTTCCATGCAAAAGTTTCCCCTGGTTTCCTCCTACCTCTCTGAAGGAACTACTTATCAGCCTGTTTACAAGTTTATCTTCCTCTATCCCACAATTAAACGTTGAAGTTCTTCCTGGCTCAACCTTAGTCATTCTTCTCTACTTATTCTATACTCTCTTCTGGGAAGTTGTATCTATTTCTATGTCTTCAACAGCATTCTGAAAATCTTTTGAATTTCCTATACATGATGCCATCTCCAATATTACTAAGGTCCCACCATTTTTTTCTCACACGATTGCTGCGGCCCCTCAACTAGTCTCCCTATGTCCGTTTTGGTATCCTTACAATTTGTCCCCCTTGTCACTACCAGAAGTTTTGAAAAGCAGATATGATCATGTCAGACAAACACTTCTTCCTTCTATCCTCCTTCACCACTCCCTGATATGGTGAACATTTTAAAAACTTGCTATTGTTCCCAGGATAAATTCCAAAAATATTTAACATGGTCTGCAAGGCCCTATATGCTCTAGCCCCAGCCTATATCTCCACCTTCAGTATACTTATCTCTTCCCCTCATTCTCTGTACTTCACTCTTTGCATTTAGGTTTCTCAAATGTATTATCTTCTCTCCCACAATAAGTTATTTTCATATTCTGTTCTTTCTGCTTCAAATACTCTTGTCACTCCCCCACACCCTTCATCTAACAAATACTTCCCATGACTTAGCTAACTCTAAGCTCAATTAAAAATCATTTAGGGAAACTTTTTGTGGCAAGTGGTCTATCCATCCTGAACCCTGCTTGAAGCTACTAGTGTTCTCAGGTCTTATGTTCCTCAGCGTCCTAAAGTAAGTGGTTGTGCTGGTTTGGAGTTGTTATATACCACAGAAAAGACTTGTCCTTCTAATTCTGACTCAATATTTTAGGGTGGGACCTTTTAATTCAATTGGTTCCATGGAAATGTGAGACACCCAATTGTGGGTGTTACTTTTCTAATTAGATAGAGATGTGACCCTGCCCATGCAAGGGGGCTCTTGATTAGTTTATTGGAGTCCTTTAAAAGAAGAAATGATTTGGAGAAAGCTCAGAGCCAACAGAGCCCAAAGAGCCAAAATGAGACCCAGATGTTTGGAGATGCCATTCCATGTCTGCTATATTGCATTCTGGAAGCTTTAGCAAATCAATACAGTGGTATTTAAAAATATTAAAATAGACCATTGAAAAATGGATCCAGTCTTAGGCAGGAGAAAACATTTTATAGAGTTTGCATAGTATCTAATAACATGTGGATATGCCTTGAACCAATGGTCGATATATCATGCCTCTTCACCCACAGCCAAAACAACACACCTGAGAAATAAACAGTGGAAATATGGATAATACCTTTCAGTATTCCATTTAATGGTTCTCTGTCAAAATGTTTGCCTCTTTGATCCCATACTCAGTGCTCAGCTAGTCCACAGATTCTATATGCAGGGAGGAAAATTTCTACTAGGGCAAAGATATTTCTACTAAATGAAAGCTGGATTGCACTATGCATATTTGCCTTATGCCTTATTCATAGAAGGGGGTTATAGGGTTGGCTCGGTGATTGACCCTGACAATAACAGGGAAATTGTTATTTCAGCTGCTTGTGCTGGTTTAAAACTATTATGTACCCCCAGAAAAGACATGTTCTTTTTCTTAATCCAGTCTTGTGAGGGAAGACCTATTTATAGGGGGAGACCTTTTTATTAGGTTGTTTCCATGGAGATGTGACCCACCCAGTTGTGGGAGGCAACTGTTAATTAAGTGGTTTCCATGGAGAAGTATCTCCACCCATTCAAGGTGAGTCTTAATCTTCTTACTGGAGTCCTCTAAGAGGGAACTATATTGGAAAACTCTCAGAGCTGACACAGATAAATATGTTTAGAGATGAGGTAAGAAAATGCCCCGAGGGAAGCTGTTTAAAGCCAGAAGCCAAAGGACCAGCAGATGCCAGCCACATGCCTTCCCAGCTGACAGAGGTGCTCTGGACACCATCAGCTTTTCTTGAGTCAAGGTATCTCTTTCTGGGTGCCTTAGTTAGGACACTTTTATGGCCTTAGAACTGTTAACTTAATAAATTCCCTTTATAAAAGCCATTTAACTGCTGTTATATTTCATTCCAGAAACATTAGCAAACTAAAACACTGCTAAACAATAGAGGTCACAGGAATTTGAACTCAGGGATATCCTAGACCACCTTCTGTATCACTAATAAAATGCTATAGTCAGACTCTCTCAAATTGTGCACGTATACAACTACCGCAGACTTTGTACTCTCAAAAATAAACATTTAAGATACCACACTGGGCAAAGAACCATGACTACCTTAGGTAATGGTTAGAGAAGAAAGGAATGAGGAAGAGTTAATAATAGGGCAGAAAAAATAAATACCTGTTATGGTCTCAAGATTAACTATAGATACAAGTTGTTTTACCTTGCTGTATGTCCTTTGCTTGCTTCTATTCCTTCTTCTTTTCCCTCATTACTTATATAAGCTGTGTTTTTGGTGGTTAACTTTCTCATTTAGTCCATAAGTTGCAGAATATTGAGAGGGAGTCATGGCAGAACAAACAGCTGTGTCAAGAGAAGTGATACTGGGGTCTTGATTCTTGAGATCCCTCCAGCAAGTCATAGCAACACTTTACACTCCCCAGGGCCTGGGAACTTTATGTTTACTGAGCCCTTGAGTAAGTGAGGACAAGAAATTCAATGGCATATAATTATATTTCCTGTCTTTTAAATCACTACCATCTTTATATAAGTGTCATACACTCTGTTTCAGTTCTTGCATGCTTTATAGTTTGTGATTATCTCTATAAAGGAGGGCAAGCTAGAAAGCCCATGATAAATTCTGGCAAAATTTTTAATAGCAGACTCCAGACTGCAGATGGAGACATGGGAAGGATCAATACATATTTTCCCTGGACACACTGCTATGATCTCCATATATCTAGAGACATTGCCATTCAGATAACAGGATTTTCTGCATAAAAATTTTATCATTGCAAACCAAACATGGGTAGTTTTGTTGCTGTTGTTGCATTTGATGACCTGAAGTTCTAAAGGGGAAAGAATACATCCTGGCAGACTTGGATTCCAGTGCCTCTACATTTTCTAACGTTGGAAATAGGAGCTGAGGATATAATTCCATGCAAAGCATAAATATCCTTTCTAGACCTTGTTCTTAACCGAAGGAAAGTGAGGGATTTTTATGGTGACTCAGCCCATAAAAGCACTCAAAAATGCTTGGGAACAAAATCAATGGCTCATTTATTGGGCATTTAACTCAGACAGGATCTGAGGAATTTATCCTCAGACTATAATAAAACCAAAAGCCACACATTTGAAAATATCAATTATAACATTGTGGTGAGAAACAAAATAATCTTTATACCCAACAATAAGGAAATGGCACAGTAATTTTGTCCTATCAGAAAGCCAGAAAATAATGCAAGCACTAAAACTGATAATTTTGAAGATTACATGGATATATGAATTCATTCATGATGACACATGTGACAGAAAAGTCAAGGAACCCCAAGGATTGCTGCAAGCCAGCACCAGAATGCTAGTCTTCAGGGAGAAAGTAAACCTTGCCAATATTTTGGTTTGGACTTCTCCTGGCCTCCAAACCATAAGCTAATAGATTTCGACTGTTTAAGCCAACCCACTTTGTGGTATTTGTGATAGCATCCAGGAAATGAGGATACTTTCTGTTGCTAGAAAATAGGATGCTGCTATTACAAATAACTGAAAATGTAAAAACAGCTTTGGATTTGGGTAATGAGTAAAGATCAGAATTACGAGACACTTAATAGAAAAATCCTAGATTGTTTTGAAAAGATTATTGCTAGAAACTTGGGATTCAAAGGAACTTTTGGTGGAGACTTAGAAGATGGATGGGTTTTTATAAACTTTTTATAAACTGTTGCAAAGGCAATCATTGTTATAAAGAGACAAGAATTGGCAAAAGTGTGTTCTGATTTAAGATGAAAGGTAGAATTTGTAAGTGGTGAAGATGGATATTTAACTGAAGAAGTTTCCAAGTTATGCATAGAAGGTGCAGCCTGGCTTCTCTTTACTGATTATAATGAAATGTGAGAGGAAAGGAATCAACTGACGACTAGATTCAAGTACAAAGGAACCAGCAAATGATGTTTTGGAACATTCTTACCCTATCCAGATAGTGTGCTATGAGATTAGGGCCAAAAACAGTTCTATCAAGGTCCTCTTTGAGCTCCAGGAAAGAGTGTAACTGACCCAGCATTTCTAAAGATACAGTTCTGTGACTCATGGATATGGTAAGCCATCTCAGAGGAAGTCAGGACCAGGAATATATTTATCTAGGAATGAATTGTTGAAGAAACTTTTGTCTGATGATTTGGATCCCCTTAAACTGCACACAAAGCCAACAAGTTTTTTTTGCAAAATTTGTATGAACAGAAGCACTGCCAGGCTGAACTGAAAGAGACAGAAAATGGATTAATTGAGGAATGAATGACTTCAAGTGAAGAACCATGTAAGCAGAGATCTGGACCAAGAAGACCTCATAGAGCCAACAGGGGGAGCCACGCATGTGGAAAGAGTGGGTCTGCCTCTGTGCTTGGAGAGAGGGGGCTTCCACCTCATTGGAAGAGTTCAACCACCAGTCCAAAGCTCAGAGAAAGTGGGTCTAAACCCAGGTGTTTGGGAAGAGTTCAGGTAGTACTCCAGTGCTCAGAGAGGGTGGGATGTATGACCCATCGTCTAGTGAGAGCATTGAAAGTGCTTGGAAATTATGTGCAGCTGCCACTCCAGCAGGCCCAGAAAACAAACATCAATCAAGAGATGACTCGCAGAACTTGAAATCAGTTTGCTTTGATGGCTTTTGATTGTTTGGAATCCATGACTCATTTTCCTTCCAATTTCTCCCTTCTGGAGTAGGAATGTCTATCCTATACCTGTCCCACCATTGTATAGTGGAAGCAGATAACTTGTTTTCTAGGTTTCACAGATCTATTTGTAGAGAGGAATTTTGCCATAGGACTGAACAAATCCATAAATGATTTTGATAAGAATTTGTAGTTAGAGATATTACTGAAATGACTTAAGGCTTTTAGGATATTAGAATGGGTGGATGTATTTTTCCAGTGGGAAGAATATGTCTTTTAGGGGTATAGATGGTGGACTGTGAGAGATTAAGTTATGTACCCCAGAAAAAAACATGTTCTTAATATTAATCTGCTTTCATGTGTACTTGAACCCATTATAAATAAGACCTCTTGGAGATGTTATTTTAAGTTATGGCGTGGCCCAACGCAATGAGGGCGAGTCTTATCTAGATTACTAGAGGCCTAATAAAGAGAAAACCACAAGAAAGAGTCAGAAACTGGAAATCAGCAGTAACTGTAGGTGCAAGGAGGAAAGGAGAGGATGTTGTTATGTGAAGGAAAAGTCAAGGAACTTTAAGAATTGCCAACAAGCCAGCACCAGATGCCAGTCTCCAGGGAGAAAGCAAGCCTTGCTGATATCTTGATTTTGGACTTCTCCTTGTCTCAAAACTGTGAGCCAATAAATTCCTCTTGTTGAAGCCAAGCTATTGTGTGGTATTTTTCATAGAAGCCTGGCAAACTCAGATAACACATTAAGGGGGAAAAAGTAGAAATCTGAATGACACATGCAAATGACTACAATGAGATTGGGAGTCTTGGTGAGGATATGTGGTATCAGAAATTTCATTCTACTTTTCCAATGTTAATTAAATATCATTGAGGGTGCATGCATGGTTCAGTGATAGAATGCTTGCCTTCTATGTGAGACACCTGGGTTCAATTCCCAGACCATGTACCCCTCCCCCCCAAAAAAAATATATATATATTGAGTCAACATCTGACCAATTACAAAATTATTACAAACTACCCAATCATCATAGAATAGTTTTAGAGCTACAGAGCTTTGTGATTTGTTCTGAATGTGGAAGGCCAATAAGAAAAGGATTTACAAGGTAAAATCCAACCACAAAGGACTTTTGAGTCCATAATAACTTAAAACAAATGCATTGGAAACACTAGTAAATAATACAAAACGCTTTGTTACGAAGTTTTGAACACATAGAACAAAAAGGACAAATGTGAATAATAAAGAAAAGCTTCAGGGAAGAGGTTGGACATTACCTGGGCCTTAAAATGTATGGGAGGTATGGACAGATACAGGTGGGAGAGAAAGACAGTTCAGATGAATATGGAGCAAAGGCAGTGATGCAGAATTATGGAAGCATTGCCTTATTTTTATTTGCTCTGACAAGGCACAGACATAGTTAATTGAAGAAGGACTACCCTGATCAGAGGAGAAAATGAGGAATTTTGAAGATTAAGCTTCTTTTCTAGTCTTGCCTCAGAACTGAACTAAGTTTCTGGTGTGAGTTAACTTTTCTGTTTTCCATCCAAGATCACCGAATTCTTTTTATTTCACATGGGCAGGCACCAGGAGTCGAACCCAGGTCCTCTGGCATCGCAGGCAAGCATTGCCTGTCTGCTGAGCCACCATGGCCCGCCCATGGATCACCGAATTCTTATCCAACAGGCTTCAAGATCAGTGACATCCAGACAGGTGCTCAATTGATGTTGGTTGTTGAGAGTCAAGTTTTATTACAAAGACAATCCATTTAGGGCAAAACTAGCTTTCTGGAGGGTGGTGGATATAGGAGTAGGCATGCTTGCAGGGGCTAGCATGTTTGCCAAGACCCACATCTTTCCTAATATCCACAAGTGCTTGTATAAGGCTGCTGTGGCTATATAAAAACAACCATTATCCTGTGGACAAATCTGCTGCAAGCTGGCTTATCTTTCCAAAGTCAATATACCACGTGAAATAAAAGGCTTAAAACCTCTCTTTCAGTTGTAACACTTAAAAATGGCAGAACTCTTAAAAAAAAATCACTCAATATAGGTTTATAGCAATGTGTCAAGTAAAGGCCTATATGGTTCCTTTTTCACATGAATTTCCATGCTTTTTCTATTTATCAAGACAATAAATAACATCTTTTATGTCATGTCCCAGTTCTTGACCAAATAAGAGATAGAAAAGAAAGACTAAGGCATACAGAGGCCAAAATGTCACTATTACTACTATAAAGCTGATATTGGAGAATATAGCTTAAATCCATCTGCAACAGAGCTTCCTAATAATCCAATCCAGAAGCAGTTTGTCACACATTAAGAGAATTACCCCACACATATATACTTATGCAAACAAACATATACGACAACAGTGCAGAATGGAGAGGGACAGTAGAATGAGTGCTCACTGCAAGCAGGCAGCTTTCAATAGGAGAGAGAGAAGAGGGACCTGGGCCTCTCCAAGCTCACAATCCCCTGAGGAGGGGTGAATGAGGGCACAGAGAAAGGCCAGTCTTATGTTGCTGGGGCTGTCTTATGTTGGCCAGTCTTATGTTGCTGGACCTCACGTGCTGGAGGTCCCTACACGTGAAGGAAGAAGAAAGGATTCCCACTCTTTCCCAAAATACCTGCGTTGGCAAAATGTTACAAGCTTATCTATAGAGTAAATTCTTAGCAAAGGGACTTCCAGATCATTTTTAATTTTCGATATTGCTAAGTTTCCCTCCAGAAAGCTTGCAGCAATTATTCTCCCAGCAACGGAATATGAGAGTGCCCATTTCCCACCCTATTAACAAACATTTTTGTTTTGTTCAATCTGATAGGGAGGAGGGAGAAGAGAATAGTATTCATTGTTGCTTTGATTTGCATTTCCTTAATTAAGAAGGAAGTTGAGCTTCATTTATGCTTTGTTTTCACTATTTGCAGCTCTTTTATTATAAATTGCTTTTTATGCGCTTTGCCCTGTTTTCTCTTTATGTTAATTTTGTGCATCTTTTATATTGATTTGTATGAGCACTTAATGAACTAAAGGAATTACATACAATATTCCATTGTATGTAAATACCACAATTTGTTTATCCAATTCATTGGGTAATGGACACTTGGGTTGCTTCTGTCTTTTGGAAATTAATGAATAATGGCACCATGAACATTTGTGGACAATATCTTCCAACTCCTTGCTTTCACTTCTTTTATGTATATCCCTAGAAGTGGAATTGCCAGATTTTAGAGTAATTCTATACTTAACCTTCTGAGAAGACACTAAATTGTCTTCTACAGCGATTATACAATTTTACATTACCCCCAAAAATGAATGAGTGTTCCTATTTCTCCACAATATCTCCAATATTTGTAATTTTCCATTTTGTAATAGTAGCCATTCTAGTGGATGTGAAATGATATCTTGTGGGTTTTTTTTTTTTTTACATGGGCAGGCACCAGGAATCTATTTTGTAGTTTTGATTTGCATTTCTCTAATAGCTAATGATGGTGAGCTTCTCCCATGTATTTGTCCATTTGTACATCCTCTTTGGATAAACACTGGTTTGAGTCTTTTGCCTGCTTTTTAATTGGGTTGTTAGTCTTTTAATGTTCAGAAGGAGGACTTCTTTATAGATTCTGGATATTAAATCCTTATCAGATATGTAGTTTCCAAATATATTTGCCCTTTGCATAGGTTGTCTTTTTTACTTTCATGATGAAGTCCTTTGATACTGTTGCATGAAAAAAGGGACAAGGGCTTTAAGCCTCCTGGAATGTTATATAGAAATAGAACAAACTAGGCCAAGGCTCTGAAGTTTCAGGAAGTAGGTTTTATTTTCTATGGCCATAGGGCTCAGCTGAGTAGCCTCTGAAAGTCTGAGCACCAAACAAAAGGTTAACATCAGTTTTTATAGACAGGATGATATGTTAAAGACAAGGTAAGCGATTGGCAGGTTTAAGTTGAGAAGGGCACAAAGCTGAGCCATTAAGGGAGGGTCCCCATCCTAGGAATGTCTTATCTTGCCTACTTGCAGTTTCACCCATTCTTGAAGGCTAGGGGAGGGGGTTTGGGGAATTTCCACAGAGGAGGCAGCTGAACTAGGAGAAGCAGTGGGGGAGAAGCCTGCTTGCTACAAAACAAAAAAGTTTTTAATTTTGATGAAGCCCCTTCTGTTAATTTTTTTTTTTTTTATTGCTTGTGCTTTAAATGTAAAGGCTAAGCAGCTACTGCCTAAACAAAGCCCTGATGATGCTTACCTATGTTTTCGTATATAGGCAAATTTATCGTTTTTTTTAATGTCAACTTATTTTCGGTTATGTTTCTGGGAATATCAGGCTTGATCATGGCTCAGCTAGCTCAGGGAACACAGCAGAGGATAGATTTAACTGGACTTATTTCTCAGCCTTGTCAATGAATCTTCTTTTCTATCTTTTTGGACTGCATTCAAGATTGTCAGAGAGGATAAAGGAGAGAGCAGAGCAGGTCAGAGCACCTGCTTACAGATGTTTACAGTGCAGGTAAGATTTTATCTGTTAATGTAACAATGTTCTATGTAAAAATTTTATTTGAAAAAAATCAGTGCTGCTAAATTAGAAAATAGATTTGAAATTCAATTCTCTGTAAAGTTGCGGTTTATAAAACCAAACAATGACACCTCCAGTCCATTCTAAAGCCAAACTGACTTATAAGGTTGTTTCCCCATTTGCCTTCACCTTGACCCACCCCTAGGCTTCTACTTCCAGGCCCACCTCATGGTCACTCCCCTGATGGAGGAGGGCACACTCACCCAAGTCTGGTCTTTACACATTCATATACACACTATGTTTAACCTATCACTTGATGGAATTACAGAGACCATAAGGAACAGGGCTAGAACTGTGAGAAAGCCAAATGGCCATCTTTTAGCACCTCCCATTGGAGAATATTTTCTGTCAGGAACAAATGGCCACAAGCCCTTATAAAAGCCAGACACCTGGACTGAAAATCTCCCATGGCAGGAAGCCCAGCTGCTAAGGCAGCACTCCTAACCTGTTGTTGACCATTGACAGGAAAATGCCTCCTGAATTGGCTGTGTCCACAAGACTACGAAAAGGAACTAGCAGGTTATAATGACTTGTGCAATGCTTGACAGTTAACAGCACTTCTATGAGCAAATATCTTGTAACTGTACACTGGTAATATCATTCAATTTGAAATCAGGTGACTTGGCTTCTTTTATAATACTTATGTGTCATTTGGAGGTAGGCAAAAGTTTTTCCAGCAGGACACAGGAAATAACCATAAAAGAAAAAGTGATATATTAGACATCAACAAAATTAGAACCTTCAGCTCATTAAAATAAATGCTTTTTCACCACTTTTACATTACACATGACAGTCTAAAGTAAAATTTATAGTGTCCTGTCATGGTGGAAAAGTGGATGGACTCATATATAGTTGGGTCTTGCTTTTCTATCCAGTGTGAAAACCTCTGTTTACTACTTGGAATGTTTTGACTCTTTATATTTAAAATAATTATCAATATGTTTGGGTTTAAATCCACTATCTTTCTACTGGTTTTCTATTACCACCATCTGTTTTTAGTTCTTTTTTTTTCCCCTGTTTTTCTGACTTCTTTTGGATTAATTTAGTTATGTCATAACAATATATTTTCTTCACCATTGGTTAGCTGGCAATACCCCTTTATCTTGTGTTTTTAGGGGTGGTGCTTTACAGTACACATCTTTAATATATGTCAATATATTCCTCCAAGAAAACTTACATGACACGTAAAATGTAAGACTTTTACAAAATATAATTCTAATTTAAGCTATTGTTGTTAACGTTTTTACTTCTACATATGACAGAAACACCATGATACATTGTTATTATTTTTTGTGCTTACTGAGTCTTTTATCTTTTAAAGGAATTTTTCAAATGAACAAAATGATTTATATTTAAAAAAATTTAAATATGTAAAAATCCTCAACAAAATATTTGCAAATCAAATTCAGCCAAATATAAAAATGGTACTATATATTCACCAAGGAGGATTAATCCAAGGAATGCAAGGTAGGTTTTAACATTGAAAAGTAAATAAATGTAATTCACCATAATAACAGAATAAGGAGGAAAATCTGTATAATCCACTGAATGGATATAGGAAAAGAAATCGACAAAATTTAATATCCATTCAGAATAGGAGTCTTAGTAGATAGGAATAGAAAAAAACTTCCTGGATCCAATAAAGACATCTATGAGAAACTTGGGGCTCAAATCATACATACTGGTGAAGTATTTAAGGTTTTCTCATTGAAACTTGAAGATGTTCATTCTCAATAACACTTTTGTTTAACATATTATTGGTGATCATAATATTGCAATAAGGCAAGAAAAAGAAATAAAATGCATAAAGATAAGTACCATAAAAGAAGTAAAGCGGTCTTTATTCACAAATGACATTATTGTTTATGTGGAAAAGATTGAGGAATCTACAAAACAACTACTAGAATTAATAAATAAATTCAACAAGGTTGCAGAATATAAAGTCAATATTCAAAGATAATTGTATTTCTATATAATAGTAGCACTAACTGGAAAATTAAATTAAATTAAAAGAAGACTTTATATGACAAACATCAAAAAATAACATACTTACAAATGAAATTAACAAAAGATAGGTAAGATTCCTGCATTAGAAACTACAAAACACTGACAAAAGTAATTAAGGAAAACCTTAATAAATTGAAAGATATACCATGTTTGTGGACTAAAAAGACTTGATTTTACTTAAAGGTCCCCAAAATGACCTGTAGAGTCAATTTAATTGCAATCAGAATTCCAGCAGTTTTTAGTAATAAACAAGACAATTTAAAATTTCACCCAGAAATTAAAGTGATAGAATATCCAGAACAATCTTTGAAAATAAGAAGAATGTTGGAAGAAAAACATTATCTAATGACTTACTATAGAAGGATAAAAAAAAATCAAATCATTGAAACAAAATAGAGAGCCTAGAAATAGACCCACAATTATATGATCATTTGATTTTTGACAAGAGCACTAAAGCAATTCATAAGGGAAATCAAGTCTTTAAAACAAATGGGTTAAGAACACTGGGTGTTGATAGGAAAAAATGAACTTGACCCCTACCTCACACATAATTTTATAAGGTGGATTATAGACCTAATGTGAATCTCTCTATGGCTTCTAGAAGGAAATAGGACTACCACTTGGAGTTAGAGAAATGTTTCTTCTATAAGACATGGAAGGCAATAAACCATAAAAGAAAAAAATGATATATTAGACTATGTCAAATTAGAAAATTCTGCTCATCAAAAGACACCATTAAGAGGTGCAAGGGTGGTTTAGGAGCAGAATGCTTGCCTTTCATGTGTGAAACCCAGGTTCAATTCCTAGACCATGCACCAAAAGAAAAAAGAAAAAGAAGAGACCGGTAAGAAGATAAATACGTAAATCACAGGCAGGAAGAAAATACTCACAAAACATATATCATACAAAGGATTAGTATTGAGGATATATAAGGAATTCCTATAACTAAATAACAAAAATATACAAATAATTTCAAATGCAAGAATGGACCAAAACCTTCAATAGAAACTTTTTTTAAAAAGAAAAGAACGGCTAATAAACCATGAAAAGTTTTTTCATAATTAGTCTTCAGGGATTTATACATATATTAAAAACACAATGAGATACCACTACATACCTACCAGAATGGATACAATTAAAGTGATTAACAATTCCAGTTGTTAGAGAAGATGTAATGCACCCGGAATTCTCATAAATTATAGGTGTTTACCAAAGAGACATCGAAGCATATGCTTACAAAAAGTCATATAGAAGAAATTTATTTGAAGATTTATTTGCACTAGCCAAAACTAGAAACAGCCAAGGTGTCCACCAACAGGAAATATATATTTTTAAAATTGTGGTATATTCATAAAATGAAAAATTATTCAGTGATTTAAAAAAAGAATAAATTTCAGAACTACTATGGTGAATGAAAGAATTCTTTCAAAAAAGGTTAGAGAGTTCCAGGAAGATGGCAGGATAAGGTAGATCGAGCCCAGCTCTGCTCTAAGGAAAAGTTAGAGAAGGGACAGGAGGGTGACTGAGACAGGGATTCAAGAGTGCAACTGACCTGGAAGAGCCTCTGCACCACATAGGATAACCTTGGTTGCAAAAGCTGAGGAACTGAGAAGCAGAGAACTGGAGCTTAACAAGGAAGCCTGGAGCCCACAGGAGTGCACGGATGGGGAGACAGGGTCTAGGAAGTAAGTCAAGCTGCGTTCTTTGAACATGCTACCTTCACCAGCTCAGTCCCACAGCCCGGGACTCACACCACACCTCACACATCTGAACCCTGTCACCCACCCACTCCCAGTACTCCAAGCTCCCCGGCCCCACCAACTGTAACCCATGTCAAATTCTGAAATATGCTCTACAACTAATTGTGGTGCTGTACTTTTGAATGTATTGCTTTATTGTATATATGTTATTTTTCACAAAAAAAGAAAAAAAAGTCAATTGTGATGATAAAAAATATTTATTCCTTCTAGCCTCCTATATCCTGGAGCAGTTAGAAGGAAAAACCTGAAAGGATTGTGTGGTAGCCCATGACAAACTTTGGGATCTGTCCTGTAACTGCTTGCTGAAGAGTGCTTTGAGAACGACTGCTTTTTTATTTCTTTGCTTTGTATATATGTTATATTACACAGTAAAAAAACTTTTAAAAAAGGTTACATGCTATATGGTTCCATTTATATGAAGTTCTACAGCAAACAAAATTAATTTATGATGGAAAAAAAGCCAGGACAGGTATTGCCTGTGGGTTGATCCCACAGACGGGGAGGGCTACAAGGGAACTTTCTTGGGTGATGGCAGTGTTCTATATCTTGATTGTGGTTTAGGCTGCACAGGTAGGATTTTTTTGTCAAAAGTTAGAGAACAGTACACATAAGATTGCACATTTCACTACACATACATCTATCTAAAGAAAAGTACTACAAATACTGAATGCTAAGATATGCGTGCTGAGTTAGGTAATATGTACTAATATCTGTAACTTACTTTGAAACATATCAAACATTTATTGATAGACAAGGCCACGTGACCTATGGCAGGGGACACAAGCCAGCAAACCCCAAGAATTGCTGGCAACCAGACCAAAAACTTCACAGACTTTGAGGAGAAAGCATCACCTTGTTGATACCCTGATTGTGTACCTCTCCTAAACTCCAAACCCATGATCCCAATGTCCCTTGGTCATTTCTGCTGAGTACCACTCATACCACCACTGTATCTGCACATGATGACCTCAGCGACTTAAGATCACCTGAAAGACATCTGCTCGTGTGTTGTCTTAAACTGTTATCAGGTCTAGAGGGAAGATTGACATTCTTCAGACCTGGCTAGAAAAGAACAGAAAGTAAAATGACAGACTCAGTAGCTAATTAGAAGTATGAGGCTGAGGGCCACGGTGGCTCAGCAGGCAGAGTTCCCACCTGCCATGCCAGAGACCCAGGTTCGATTCCCGGTGCCTGCCCATGCAAAATAAATAAACAAAAAATAAAAGTATGAGGCTGAAGTGATGTCATCAACATGGTTATGTTAGTCAGCCCCTGAAAAAATAACTCCAGAAATTAAGCAAATAAGAAGTCAAATCTTACTTGCTTTGAACTCTGGAGGATGGTAGAGCCTGGAGAAGAAATCTACACATGCTGAATCAAAGAAAGAGAAAAATATTAGGTGTGAAATTTCCACTCCATCTCAATCTTCCATCCTCCTCATCTGGTTCTCTTCCATCCTCTCAATCAGTCCCACACAGCTTTGGGATTGTTCAGAAATAGCAGCCCAGATCCACCCACCCAGCCTACCTCACCCCCGCCCCCACACCAGGAACATAAGGCTACTCATAGCAGTGAGTAAGAACCCCTTGCATATCCAGTTACAGGAATCCAAGTTCACACAGATCCAGGGCAGAACACAAACTGCTGAGGAGTACTGCATACAAAAGGGCCCCGAGGCAAGCTTCCAAAATGAAGGGATAGGGAGAGACAGCAAGAACCTACTTCTCTTCAAAAAGCAGTGAGTAGCCTGACTGAAACTATCTGAATCATCTGTTTTGGGGATCTGGAGACCAGGGGAGTTCAGTAAAACATCTAAGGAAATGCAGGATGAAGAGACTGAGAAGCTGTGGCAAAAGACTGTGAGTACTTCTGTCTGAGGCCTGGCACCCATCCCTATTCTTGAGGGAAGCAGTAGGAAGTGGTCTTTGCCTGGAGGTTGGCTGTGTACTAGGATAGGAGTTCACCACCCCAAGTACAGGGGAGGACCCAACCTAACCCTGAGCCAGATATTGGCTGGTGAAGTAAGAACATGGGATCTTATAGTTTCAGCCCATCCTGGTCAGAGACCACCAGACACTACTGTTTTGACCATGTCAAAGGTGAACTGAAAAAGAACCATAGCAGCCTGTCTTCTATAGGGCTGAGGGGAATAGGTGGCCAAAAGGTGCCATCTGCTGGACAGACCAGAAAGTTCAGCCTGGTGATGTGAAAGTATAATACAGGGGCTTTGGGGATTCTTTCCAGAACCCTCTCCCAGGGTCCTTTGGATTTAGTTAATCTCCCTGCATGGGTACCTGGCCCTGTTTTGGCTGGGAAATACTGATGAAGCAACTGTCAAAGAAAATCCTTAATACAAATCCAATTAACAATAAATCCTAGACAAGAGAGAAACCAAACTTCAGAATAAACCATCAAGACAGTCAGATACCTAGATAATAGCAAAAATTCACAAGGCATACCAAAAGGAGGGAAGATATGGCCGAGTTAAAAAAAAAATTTTTAAAGTTGGAAGGGATACAGAACTTGAAAAACTAATCAAAGATTTTCCAAAAATTATCCTAAATCTAATCAAAGATATTATATTGCTAAAGAGATAAAGGACGTTAAGAAGACATTAGGTGAACATAAAAAAGAGTTTGAAAGTATGTAAAGAAAAAATAACAGATCTTATGAAAATGAAAGATACAATAGATGAAATTTAAAATATACTAGAGACACTCAACAGCATAATTGAAAAGGCAGAAGAAAAGATCAGTAAAGCTAGGGAACAGAGCAGCCAAATTCAAACAGACAAAAGAACATATGGAGAAAAGAATGAAAAAAATTTGAGCAGGGTGTCAGGGAAATGAATGATAACATGAAGCTTACAAATATACACACCATGGGTGTCCCAGGAGGAGAACAGAAGGGAAAGAGGACAGAAAGAATATTTGATGAAATAATGGTCAAAAAATTACCTACTCTTGTAAAAAAACACAAATATGTAAATCCAAGAAGCCCAACATACTCCAAACACAGAATAAATCTGAATAGAACTGCTCCAGGACACATACCAATCAGATGTTCAAGTGCCAAAGAAAGACAATTCTGAAAACAGCAAGAGAAAAGCGATTCACCACCTACAAGGGAAGCCAAATAAGATTTTTCATTGGACACCATGGAAGTGAGAGGGCAGAGGGGCAATATATTTAAGATACTAAAAGAGAAAAATTTCTAGCCAAGAATCCTCTATCCAGCAAAGCTGTTCTTCAAAAATGAGGGAGAGTTTAAAATATTCACAGAAACAGAAGCTGAGAAAGTTCATTAATGAGATCTGCCCTATAAGAAATACTAAAGGGAATTCTGCTGGCTGAAAAGAAAAGACAGAGAGAGGCTTGAAGGAGAGTATAGAAATAAGGATTAACAGTAAGGATAACTAAAAGGATAAAAAGAGAAACAAATATATCTGACAAATAAAAGCCAAAGGATAAATGGTTATAGTAATAATGAATGTTAATGGATCAAATTCCCCAATCAAAAGACATAGATTGGCAGAATGAATCTTAAAATGTGATCCATCTACACGATGTCTACAAGAGATTCATTTGAGAGCCAAAGATACAAATAAACTGAAAGTAAAAGGTTGGAAGAAGATATTCTGTGTGAGCAGCAACCAAAAAAAAAGCTGGGGTAGCTATACTAATATCAGACAAAAAAGACTTTAAATGCAAAAATACTATAAGAGACAAAGAAGGACATAATATATTAATAAAAGGGGCAATTCACCAAGAAGAAATTATAATCAGAAATATGTATGCACCTAATCAAGGTTCCCCAAAGTACATAAGGCAAACACTGGCAAAACTAAAGGGAGTGATAGACATCCCGTTGCAAGGGAGTAATACGATAATAGAGAGAGACTTCGACACATAACTCTCATCAATAGGCAGAACATCTAAACAGAGGTTCAATAAGGAAACAAAGAACCTAAATAATATGATAAATGAATTAGACCCGAGAGAGATATATACAATATTACACCCCAAAACAGCAGATATACATTATTCTCGAGTGCTCAAGGAATGTTCTGCAGGATAGATCACATGCTGGGGCACAAAACATGTCTTAATTTTGAAAGATTGAAATTATACAAAGCACTTTCTAATCATATTGGAATGAAGTTAGAAATCAATATCAGCTGGAGAAATGGAAAATTCTCTAACAGATGGAGGTTAAATAACACACTCTTAAATAATCAATGGGTCAAAGAAGAAACGCAAGAAAAATCAGTACATATCTTGAGATGAATGAAAAAGAGAACAAAACAAAACTTACAGGATGAAGCAAAAACAATGCTGAGAAGGAAATTTATAACCCTAAATGTCTACATTAAAAAGAAGGATAGAGTTAAAATTAAAAGCCTAACTTAACACTTGGAAAAAACTAAATAAAGAACAGCAAACTAATCCCAAAGCCAGCAGAATAAATAACAAAAATTAGAACTGAAATAAATTAAATGGTAACAAAATATTGCAGACAAAAGATAATTAATGAAACCAAAATTGGTTCTCTGAGAATATTAATAAATTGGCATAATCTTAGCTAGACTGACAAAGACAAACAGAGAGAAGATGCAAATAAGTAAAATAAAAAATGAGAGGGGGGTCATTCCACTGAAGTTATAGAAATAAAAATGATCATAAGAAGATACTATGAACTATATGCCAACAAATTAAACAACTTAGATGAAATGGACAATTTTCAAAAAACACACAACCTACACTGACTCGAGAAGAACTAGAATACCGCAACGAACCAACCACAAGAGATTGACTCAGTCATCAAACCTCTCCCAAAAAAGGAAGGCCTAGGACCAGATGGTTTCAAGGGTGAATTTCATCAATATTCCTAGAAGAATTCATACCAATCTCCTCAAACTCTTGAAGAAATTGAAGAGGTAACACTACCTAACTCTTCTATAAAGCATCATCATCCTAATACCAAAGCCTGATAAAGATACAAGAAAAGAAAATTACAGACCAAGCTCTTGAATAAATATAGATGCAAAAATCTTCAACAAAATACCTACAAATCAAATGTAATAGCACATCTAAAGACTAATAGGCCATGACCAAGTGAGTTTTATTTCAGGGATGCAAGAGTGAATCAACAAATGAAAATCAATTAATGTAATACCCTCATTAACAATTCAAAAGGAAAAACCGTATGATCACCTCAATTGATAGAGTAAAGGTATTTGGCAAAATCCAGCACCCTTTCTTGGTAAAACCACTTCAAAAGGTAGGAATCAAAGGAAACTTCCTCAACATCATAAAGGAAATATACGAAAAACCCACAGCTAACATTGTACAGACTCCTATTGGAATCCTTCTACAAAATCTGTATAAGTGGTCCTAACAATTACAGTTCTTACTATATATCACTTTACAAGGATCTTTATTTACACAAGATTATTTACTTCTCACAATTACTTTGTAAGATAAGTATTACTGTACTTTAAAAAAAAAATTAGGGAATTGCATTTCCTGACAACGTGATCAAGTCATGGAGTTATCATGGGGTGGCGGCAGGATTTTAAACCATAACAGTCTACTTCCAAGATCCATGTTGTCAGCCACTAGGCTTCACTTTTTCTGTTTGAACTTCTGGGAACAGAAAACTCACTATCTTCTGGGATAGTCTGTTCCACTGCTGGGCAGCTCTGCTTGACAGATGGGCTTCCATTCATTGATCTGTAATTGGACTCTGAAATGTTTATAGACTGTCTAATCTACTTTTTACCAAGGCATTCTTCTCGTCAAAGTCAAGCAAACCTTGTCCTTCTGAAGTCCTTTTTATTGATGGGCATCCCAGAAGAAAACCTTCAAGAGAAAGAAAAGGGAGAGGGAGAGAGAAATTGAGAAGGAGACTGAAACAGAGAGCAATTGTGACAGAGAGAGATATGGTCCTAATGTTGGTAGAAAAGCAGGTGTCTAACTGTTGGCCAAATGTTAAATTACTAGAGCAATTCAGTTTCCCAATTTGCCATGATACCAGCTACCCAGAATTAACAAAGACCTGCATATATCAGCAAACAGCTGAAGATAATTTTCAGCAACACTGTGCCCAAAGCAAAGAAAGGCATTCTGAAGATCTCATTAAACCTTTGGAGCCTGAATGTTCAACTGATTTCATTGTAAGTCACAGACTTTGCCTCCTGCACTCTCCAAAGTATCTCTTGAATCCACATTTTTCTGAGAAAATTGTATGACACAGTGAGCAAGCTTACTTGTCAGGCCTTGAAAAATGGATCTGTTCTATTCCTGTCTCAGAGATGTATGAAACATTCCTTTTGTTGGTCCTGTCTGAGGTTTAGGATGTGTTTTAGGACTATACACTTACAAAGAGGACCAAAATATAAAAGATGGTTTTTCTTTGGACATTAGATGGAGATTTGGTGCATGTCATCTCTGAAATAAATGAGGTCTCTGATTTGGTTTCTCCATCAAGGCAACCAAAGACAAAGGATGTATCACCTTCTTTGCACATCACTTTCACCACCTTTTGAATCAGGCATATCAATACCTCTTTACAGTGTTTTAAGAAAGGTTTCGAGAACTGGCATGAACTTCCTGCAGAAAAAATGAAATTAATTGCTTATGATTGTTAGGCTGACTGGGTACCACTCAGGAGTTGATTAGCTTTTAAGCTGTTTTAAGAGGCTTGGTGTTGTCCCCTCCACTCAACCCACTCAAATTCCCTCACTCCACATCCTAACACATACGCATATCATTCAGCCATGCTTAATTCCTACCCAAGTGGTATCGATTGAACTGTGTTCCCCAGTTTGGACATGTTCTTGGCCTTGGTTCACATTCTGGTGGGTATGGATCCATTGTAAATAAGATCTCTTCAAGATGTCACTTCAGTTAAGGTATGGCCCAATTGAGTCAGGTTTTAATCCAGATTACTGGAGTCCTTTATAAGTAGAATGAAAGTCATATAGAGAAGTCATGGCAAGCAAACAGAAACTAGAAGTCAACAGAAACAGAATAAAGGAGAGAAGATGTTCCTAGTACATTGACACATGACAGAAAATCCAAAGATTGCCAGTCAGCTAGACTGCTATGGACCCTAGGAGGAAGAGAGCCTTCTAGCCTCTGAAAATGTAAACCAATAAATCCCTATTGCTAAGCCAACCCCTTGTGTGATATTTGTTTTAGCAGCTAGGAAACAAAAATACAAAATACCTGGGCTCAATGACATGAAGTATTCCTCAGAAAAAGCAGTAACTCCACTCCAGAGGCACCAATTTCCATGATTCCCTAGAATGTAAAATTGATGGAACCATTTCCTCATCAATTCATGGCTGCCTTTACTCCCTCCCTGAATAGTTCAAATGGGACCCAGGTCAAACTTAAAGCTACTGTACTTCTATTCCAAATGTCACTTGGAAGATAGTAGGACTGCAGAAACAGGAGTGCAAAGAAACTTCATTTTGGTGACTGAGTTTCAACTGTGAAGTGAAAGTACAATATCATTAGACACTCTGTCGTGCTAAATTGTAGCTTTTCCAAGCTATTGGCATTCCTGATCTCAGTTCAATAAACTATTACATTTGGAGTATGGCAAGCGCTGCTTCTGCCCAACCAGTGACTGTAACTCTGAAAAATCTGAATGCCAGATTACTGTCTACTTTCCCAGCCAAGTGTTATCAACCAGCTACCAGCTCCACAAGTGTCACATCCAACTTAGAACATGGGATTTATATATTACTTTAAAAAGAAAGAAACCACTTCTATTAAAGTCAAATGCCATCTGAAAGTTGAACAATCTCAGGCCTGTTTAAAAAACTGATTAGAAAACCAAATATCAATCTCTAAAAGAATTTAAACAGTGTCTGAGGTAAATAGCAAACACTTTATTCACAGAAATAAGAAAAATCATTACAATGAAAGTCATTCCTTATCTTCCATCAACCATACATGAGATGGAAAATAGAAGTTCTTAATTAAAATCAGTATTTTTGTTTTTGCTTTTGTTTGGTATGTTTGTTTGCTTTTTGTAGTTTGGTTTTCATGCCTGGAGCACTCTTGCTGCATTCACAGGCAATTGACTCTTTTCACACAGGTGCCATCTTGGTGCCTCCTTGAAGATTATGATGCTTTAAAGGCAAGAAGGCAGCAGGAAATGACACAATTGCATTTGCCTTTGCTGTTAGCTGAGAAAACTCCCTTTACAAACATTATAAAAGACAAATTCACCTTAATATTCACAATGCCCCTCCAAGGGTTCTGACGGATCAGAAATTTAGCAACAAACATCCTCAGCAAAACTAATCTCTATGTCATAACCAGGTTTTTTTGTTTAGTTTTTTAGAGTACCACCAATTGAAGCTTTTCTTTTTTGGGCTGGCCTGATGAGAGATTGAAGCTATTAAAGCAATATTCATATAAGCATATGGCCATGCTAGGAAACCAAATTCTTCTTTGAATTAAACTTCAAATGCCTTTTACCTTGAGGGTGGTATCTTGTGTTTCCTTAAAATCGGAATTAAACCACTAAACTTAGGGGTCAGTTTCTCATCAAAATTAATTATATAGTGTGGTAGTTAGATTCAGTTGTCACTTGGCCAAGTGAAGGCACCTAGTTCCGTTACTGTTGGTACAGGAACCTCATCTGTTGCTGATTACATCTGCAGTTGGCTAGAAGGCGTGCCTGCTGCAATGAATGATGTTTGATTTAATTGGTGGGTGCTTAAATGAGAGACTCAGTGTAGCACAGCCCAAGCAGCTCAGCATACCTCATCTCAGCACTCACAGCTCAGCCCAGGCCTTTGGAGATGCAGAAAGAAATAACACTGGGGAAAGTTGTTGGAACCCAGAGGCCTGGAGAGAAGGCCAGCAGAGATTACCCTGTGCTTTCCCACACAAGAAAGAACCTCAGTTGAAAGTTAGCTGCCTTTCCTCTGAAGAACTAATGAAATAAATCCCCTTGTATTAAAAGCCAATCCGTCTCTGGTGTGTTGCATTCCGGCAGCTAGCAAACTAGAACATATAGAATCTCATTGCTTTGGATTTTCTAAAGGAGTTTTTAAAGTCTTCATATTAGAAAAAACATTAAACATTTGATTTTTGAAGTTCTTTTAAGTAAGAGAAAGCATTCCATTTCCAGATTTATGATATTGTCCACACACTTGGCAAAGTTATTATTCTATATGTTTCTACCAAGAATCATTTTCATGGCTTTCTATCAAAGCCCAACCATATTTATTTCTGACAAGACAAATATCCAGAAAGAAAGGACATCTTTTCATTCCTTCTGAATCTGTCAATTCTACTACCTTCTGTGTCAGGAACTTGAATGATTGGGAACTTCATTCTACATGTGGCATAAGTAGGTTGGTACAGTCAGTGAATGAAAAATTAACAAAGAGCAAGATGGAAACTTGTCAGCTCCAGAAATTAAGAAGTCAGAGTACACTTCTAAAGAAAAAGTGGGTGAAATACAAAGAGCTCTGAATTACAGGTGTTGAGGTTTATGTTCTGATTCAGAGTTTTGAATCTGAAACATTTTCTGGGTCTTAACTTCTTTGTGTACGTAATAAAGTAGAACAGGTAGGAATATTTCAGCTACAAGTAATAGAAACCCAAACAAAATAGTTTAAATGAAAAACTTGAATCAATTAACTTGTATAACCAAATTTCCAAGTACTAGATTTCAGGAAAGGCTATAGATGCTTAAGTGGTATAATAGAAAAATGTCTCTTTCCACCCTTTAGTTCTGTTTCTTACTTTTGCCTTCATTGTCAAAAAGGCCCTCCTCAAAGAAAAACAAAGAAGCCCTTTGTAATCTTCAGGCTTATATTCTAAAAGCTTGGCCACAATAATGGAAAGAGAGAAACTGTTTCCCAGTAGTTTAAGCAAATGTCCTAGAACTAGTGTTCATAAACTTTAATTAACATGGCTTGAGTCTTATGTCAATTTCTGAACCAATACTTGTGACCAGGTTGATATGGTATATAAGTTAGCTTGAGTTGAAGTCACATTCTACCAGAAGTAATTCTCTAAAGGAAACCCATGGTGATATTAGAAGAAGAAACGGAAACAGATACTGGTAGAAAAAAAGCAGCAGATATCAACTACATGAAGGAAATGGATTAGAAGACATTAAAGTTCTGTTTATACTCTAATAATCTAAGAATTCCTCATTGCAGAATCCTAATTTTGAAATACTCAAAAATAATGGAGAGTAAAAAGGTTAACTTCTTTATTTGCCAAAATCAGTTTTAATTTCTTTATGTAATAATATTCATAAACCAAATCATTACAAAAACAAAGCATTGTCCCCAAAATGGAGTATTTATAGTTGTATGATAATGAAAAACATAAACAAGAACAATGATCTGATAAAATTTGTCAGAATTTTTTTCCATAGACCTCCCTCTGACTACCTCAAGAAACATGATAACCACTAAAGGTCAACTGTCTACTGAACTGAATGAGTAGCTGATTTGACTCATAATGATAAACAGTTGGAAATAGAATTGAAGGTATGTGTACAAGAAAATCACTCACCCTCCAAAGGATTAAGTAATACTTAGAAATACTCGAAGAGTGATAGGCATAATTCTTAGAAATTTTAGAAAAATAATTGGATTCTGTCTAGGACACAGGTAAGGGGAGTTGATTGAGATTGCAAGTATGCAAAGATCTAGTTCCTGGGTCATAGGAGATAATGAAGGGTACACAAATATTACAAAGAGAAGGGGGATAAACAAAAGACAGGCCCAAAGGAATGGAACTGATGATTAGGATTTTAAGGGATGGTGTTCATGCTTCACTAACTTTCAGTTTTGGTTGCATAAATAATGGTCCCAAAGACTCATTCTGATGACAAACCATTTGATATTATATGAAATAATCAGCATTTGCCCTTTCTTCCTTAGTTTATTTATTATAGTCCCTTTTCTGTGACTATCCCTAACTACTTTATGTATTCATTGCATTCTTCGTCTTTCTCTATCAAGGTCATATTTTGGGGAAGCCTCAGCTCTAACTATGAATGCAAGACTTTTTCCCACCCAAAATTCGCTTACTAATCTCATGCAACAGATAGGGACAGGTATATTTCCAACAGAAACAGTCATCCCAATTCCTTAATAATTTCACCATTAGATATGTTACTGATGCATTTGGTTATTTTCCAGTGCTCTGAGGATCTAAGGATATAGAAATACAGCTTGATAAGGGACAATTGCACAGAGGCAAAGTAAATCGGATGGTCCTGAAATTTCTCTCAAAATTGTTTGCACTATGTTATGTATGTACATAAATAATCCATTTTCCTGTTGTTACAAGATAACCACAACCAGTGGCTATAGCTAAAGTTGATTTATTAGTATGAAACAGAACAACAGTATCTGAAAGGGTTTCCAAGGATGGGTGAGTCTTCAAAAAACACTCAATCCAAATATTTTTCTTTTCTCCGCTACATATCTTCAGGGCCCATGAAACCTGTGTAACCAAAGGTAAGGGATTTGGCAGAGGGTTTTGTTTTAGAGAGCAGTATGTGGTCTCATGCATATTGCTAGAATTTCTTACATTTTGTACACATTTGTATAGTGGTAAATAGTAGTTAAAATCCATGAGCAATAAATTCATTTAGGTTCTTATATAGTCTGAGACAAAAGGTTCTGTAATTTAAAGAATGAACTTGATGTAAGAGCAGCAGAGATGGAGAGCATTTATAATTAGCAAATACACGTGACCTGCATAAGAGATGATGTACACCAGTGTGAAATGTAATACTGCATGGATATTAGTCAAGAAAAGCTAGATTGTGCTACAACAACAATCTCCCAAATCTTAGCATTTAGACAACAAACATCATTTCTTGTATAAATCTCCATCATGGGTCTACAGGGGGACTCTTCCATTACTGTCACCAGGGACCCAGTCTGATGGAGAAGATAACTTCTTGAGTATTGCCAATGGCCATGATAAAGGATAACAAACATTCTGTAGAATTTCCCACAGGCAATTAGATGCTCCTCCTGGAAATGATACATGTCAATTCTGTTCAAAACCCCTTCATCAGACTTAGTCATATAGTCCCCTTGGGTCACAGGAAAACCAAACAGTGCAATTCTATCAAGTGTCTCGAAGGTATATATTCTGTGAGAAGCACCGAAGACTACTACAGAATGGGATTGCAATGACATAAAAGTAATGTAGACTGAGACCAGTCTAGTGACTGTACTACACATCACATAAAAATAGAGGAACACCTAAACTCTGGTGAGAAGCAATTGATAATAAACAGCAGACCATAGTCTTGTTATAATTGCATTATAAAATCTTTAGGAGCTGTTTAAAATGTACTATTCAGTTTATTCTGTGGTTTCTATGCCTTTCACATTATTTTGCTATCTTTACAAAATCCCAGGCAAAAGCAAAAAATCCCTTCGGGCATATTAAGGAAATACATCTGAATTTCTGAACTAGCATGAACTCTTTTGCATGAGGAGATTAGAGAAGGTTAATAACATGGTATCAAATATCACATATACAAAGCATGCTATTCCTTCCCCTCTTAGTATGCAAATTATGAAATTAGATCATTGTTAGTGTCGAATATGTTTTAAGCATGTATTGGAGGAATGTATTATGGGAATTTTTTGGAACTGAAATATCAGACTTAAATTTAGTTAACTAAATTTAAAGAAAGACAAGAGATACTCATTGAATCAGTTTCCTGAAAAATAAACCTATTTCTCTTTTGCTTACTATATTAATTAACATTAATTGCACAGGAAAGGCTGATAAGCTAGGTAACTTCAGTTTAATTTCTCTCTGAATTGTTATGTATCAATGAAGGCCAAATTAGTAAATTTTCACTGGATCTGAAAAGCTAGCTATGATGGGCAAATTTAAAACAGAAGAAAAAGCAGTGATAACTGTAATACTGACCATGCTTTACTGAGCATTAACTATGAGCTAAGTCCTCTTCATGTGTTATCTTGCTTGGTCCTCACAACAGCCCAGTAAGAAAGGGATTATTATCACTTCTATTTTCAAATAAAGAAACTAAAGCTTCATGAGATGAACTTGTCCAAGTTTACAAAGCTGGAAAGTAGGTAGAACTGGAAATTCAATCTGTGTCTTACTCTAATGCCTGTCCTCAATTATTATGCTCCCCTGCATTTCCAATGCTATTTCTTTCCTCCTTTTTCCCTCTCTTTCTTTGTTTTGAAGTGAATCAGCTCCTCTCTTCTGTAGAACTTCACCTTCTCTCTCTCCTCCTTTCCTTTTCTCCTTCCTTCCACTTAGAAAAAAAAGCTGTGTGTTGGTGAAGGGAGAAACTCATTTGACCTTTCTTTCATGCTTCCAGCTCATAATAAAATCTCTATAAAGGCAACTATATAATAGATCAAGTCTTGATTGTCAACATAATATATTTGGTTCTGTGAAGTCTGAATCTGTTTTAAGCACTTCCAGAAACAAGCACCTTGGTTTTGCTCAAGAGGCTCTGGAAGAATCACAGGAAGAAGCCACAGCAAATGGAGCAGAAAACACCATTTGATCTAGTCTTATTTGTCTGTGCTCACAGATAAATGCAACGTTAATCAAAACAAAAGTCCAAATGAAACAAAGGATCCCAAAGGGAAAGAAATCCTTTGATCAGCTTTACAAGTACAGGGACATAGCTCCTATTGGCAAGCTTATAAATTTATTTCATCTATTTCAAGTATTTGCTCTATGATCAAATAGCAGGACAGATTTTGTTTCATTAAAACTTTGGACAGTGCATGTCCTAGATTATAAAAATCATGATTTTGGTGGCATAATTTAACTTCTCATAAATCCTGATTTTATTAACCTATACTAACTTGAAATGACCTTAGCAGTACAAATACAAATCAACATCAACAACATCAAACACAAATCCCTCTTCCCCCATCTGAGCAACTTGCCTTAAGACTTTTCAGGTGTTAATTCTTTTCTGATTCCTCTCTGTTTAGATCCACCTTGCTTTACTTCAACTAGAGGCAGTCTTCAAAACTTATAGTAATAGGGTACGATGGGAGAGGCACCATCACATGGCAGGTTGCCAACTTACTGACTGTGATATGGTCCAGTACCTTCAAAGTTCCTGAATCTCAGTTTGTGCATCTTTAAAATTAGTGGTTGAACTAGTTGCCCTTTAGTTACTTTCCAACTCTGAAAAATATGAGGTAAATAGCCTCTGAAATTAGCAAGCTTCTTTTTCTCTAATCAATACAACTTATCTCTTCTTTGTATAGAGTTGCATTGGATCATGATGTCTTAATCTAAGTCAGACAAACGTATCAATTGAGAAATGTTTGTCTAACTTCCATCTTGGTACTTCATATGAAGTACCATTTTTACAATATTTAAAATTACAAATGTAGCCATTCTTTCTGTGTGACCTTTGAAAGAACTGTCTTCTGATAAATTTCTAAGGAAGTCTGGTATTGGCACAAAGCTACAGAATTGGATCACAGGAAGAGAAAAGGTTTCCTATAGTTGTAAATTACCTTTACTACAAAAAGGTGATCCTGTCTCCTTACGAAGCTTGTGCTCTAGGAAAAGTGAAAGGGATTGCTAATTTATTGGGCATAGACATATCCAGGTGGTATTGGAGAAAAACAACCTCACTCTTTTCTAAGCCAACCTCCCCACAGAAAGCATTCAGGACAGGACCATGTAATCTTGCCCAGTTTACTTCCCTTGATTTCCTAGCTGCTAAGTGATACAGTCAATGTTTTCCCAAGCTCTGCCAAAAATTGTGAAGGCAGAATTGTTTAAAACTTTTGGAAGACAACAAAGGAACATATCATTATGATGTAAACGTGGCAACATCATCTTAAGAAAGACCCTAAAAGTACTAACTGTTGGAAAAAAATTGATAAATTTGACTACATTAAAATTAAGTGTCTGTTCATTAAAAATCCCCTTAGAGAAATTAAAAGATAAGCTACCAATTGTGAGAAGATATTTGCAGCATGAATAATTGATAACTATATACAGAATACATAAATTAATTAAGAATTCTTTGAATGCAATGTGAAAAATGTGCCAAAGAACAAGACTTTCACAGAAGAGTAAACAAAACTTGACAATAAACGTGTGAAATGATGCTCAACCTCATTAGTAATTAGGGTAATATAAATTGGTACCAAGATGAGATCACATTACACACCTGTGGGACTGGTAAAATTTAAGAAATCTAACTGTACCAGAGCAAGTTCATAGTCAATGGGGACTCATACACAGATGTTAGCATAGTCAATAGGGGTTCATACACAGATGTTACAATCCTCTTGTAAGAAAATGTGGTGTTTTATTATAAAGTTCAACATCCGCACACCCTTTACCAGAATTCTAATCTTAAGTATATATCTTAAAAATACTGGGCAGTGCAAGAGTAGCTCAGTGGTAGATTTCTTACCCACCAGGTGGGAGACCCTGCACTTTCCCCCCACACACAAAAAAAGAAACCTTTTTAGAAAACTAAAATAAGAAGAAAAATAAAGAAAGAAAGAAAAAAAAAACCTATTGCATATGAGTACCAGGAGATATGTGAAACTGTTCATAACAGCCTTATTCATAAACACAAAAACTGAAATGGATAAAAGGTGGCGCGTAAACAACAGCACATTACACAGCAGTGAATATGAATTAACTTCAGCTATCTGCAGCATAATATTGAGTATGTAAACAAATAAAAATAACGACAAACACAAAGTGGAGGAGGAAAGGAGTATAACAGGGAAAAGCACATAGGTACAATATGATGGTAAGAATGATGTTCTAGTTCTAAAATTTGGTGGTAGATTCAATCAAGCTCATTTTATTATTTTCTGAAATAATCTATATACATGTTTGTGAAACAATTTTATAAGAAATATATGATTTTTTAAAAGATGAAACTTTCACATGTACAAAAGATAATCTGCTTTAACAGATCTATTTTTTTTTTTTTTTTTGCAGGTTTACCTGATCCCAGAACTGACCCATCACTTACTAGGCAATGATCCTTTGCTTTTTACTGAGCACAAGAAACCGTGGAACCTTTTCCAAAGGTAAAAAGGGGTATGTAGTATGCAGAAGGATTAGTGACCTATTGGGGGATATGCTGCAATGTTTTATTCTATAAATTTTGCTTACTGATAAACAGAATAAAAAAGGAGACAAAGACTCCAAAAGGAAAGTGGGAGGTTAAAAAAAGAGAAACTTGGATTTCTTTACAATTACGTTCAGGACTTGCATCACAAAATACATAAAAATGAAATGTCTGCCGTAGGTTTTGCATGTGTGATACCAGAATTTATTGAAAAGCCTGACTACTTTAGCATCCTCAAATTCCATTCAGTTTCTCTAGTCTGAATGGGATTTCTTCCAATCCAGTTCCCACAGTAAGAAATAAAAAGTATGGGAAGATGAGTCATATCCAACCTCCTTCTCCTGTCTTTCTCTTTAAAAAAAAAAATCTGATTGAAAGGATTTTCCCTAAATGTCAAATATTTGTTATACTTTCTTTAGATAATTTTCTCAATGCTATCAGCTTTTTCTTTGTAGACATTTTCTGAGATTAACTCAAATTTCCCTATTCTTGTTCAGGTGCAAACCTACCATGCCTGCATTTTCCCATTAAAAGAAATATCTCTACTGTATCTAAACTTTCCCCTCAGATGTATTTCTGCATTAAATTTTGTTTTCTAGATCTTTCATACTAGAATTTTACTTTCTTTAGGAAAGACTCATAATGCTTATAATTCAGTACTACAAAATATGAAGCAATATATCTGTAGATTTCTAAAAGAAGAAACTGGAAAGGACTCAGAAAAAATTGATAACTCATTGGAAACAGGTCCTATGGGAAATTGTTTAAGGAATTAAATCTAGACAAGATAAAAGAAAAGGACAACAATTAAATAAAATGTTTTATATTTCCTTGAATCTGAAAAAGAAAAAATAGACTAA
The DNA here is from genome assembly GCA_004026745.1 of Myrmecophaga tridactyla. Classification (NCBI taxonomy): domain Eukaryota; kingdom Metazoa; phylum Chordata; class Mammalia; order Pilosa; family Myrmecophagidae; genus Myrmecophaga; species Myrmecophaga tridactyla. The sequence goes on along the minus strand of PVIY010000233.1, from coordinate 11,891 downwards.
CACTGTCTGAAAATAATTATTTTGACATATACAGTTTCTCCATTTGTCCATTCTTGGAAGTTGTCAAGAGAATTGTAATTTTAAAGTTTTAATCATTCATCTGCCTATGTCCAAGGAGGTGGCCAAGATGACATTTTTAAGTTTAAGATCTGTGGCTCTTTCAGTACTGGTAGTTCATCTAAATCTTTGATTGAACTGCAGTCAGAACATAGAAGGACTTACAATGTCAGCCTAATACAAGGCATTGTGAATATCTTATAGGAGGTATTAAAAAGTACACATAATTCTTACATTAAGAGGGGCAAATATTCGGTGATTGTCATGGGTCATAAGCAAGCTGAAGGGTCGCCACTCTATGATATCTGACAACCTCAGCCCTCTGATTTTTATATGCACTACCACAAATATTGAGTTACCTTATATCTTACCCACAACTTCAGTATTTTTAAGTTTTGCTACTTAAAAGAGGAAGTCACTCTGATGCAGGGTGATAAGTTATGAAGGCAATTTTATTAGATAGCCTTAGTAACAAAAGACTATAAAAAGACACCAAATTTGAGAATTTGAGCATAGCATTACAAAATTTGTCTCAACCTATATGCTGAAGTGTACATTTTATGCATATTTTTATGTATCTATGTTCCAATTCATACCAGAGCTAACTTACAATATATTACACTAAAATCCCATATTTTATTGATTCTAAGATATGCATTTTCACATTTTAAATCTTTTAAATCAGAATGCATCTTGGAATCAATCAATAGCATTTTACTATCTCTGTTGCTCAGAAACCAATTATTCCTGAACTTGCAAACCATTTTGAGATTATTCTGATGGCACAACAGTACTGCTGTAACTGTTTTGAATCACAATCATTACACCATTAAAGAAGAAATGTGAGTTTTGGTTGTTGTTTGTAAAACCTACCATTGACATTGTCTTGTGAGATCAAGAAGGTTACATATCATAACTTGTATAATGAGTGTCAGAAGCTCGTAAATGGAAATCCAAAGACAGTCTTTTAAGAAATAGTACATCCCCAACTATCTTGATCGCACATAGTATGTATGTGGGAAAATATGGATACTAACAACTTTGAATCCAAATATTAATAGAGGGAAAGCTTAACCGAGTAAAGGGAATCTACATAAACCTAAAACAAACATGCAAGCTTAATGGCAAAACTTTGAAGCATTACATGATAGGTTCAAGACATGGAAACCCACCCTCACTTTTAGTTTTCAGTTTGCTATTCAAGTGCTGGGCAATGTAATAAACAAGAAAAACAAATAAGAGTTGTAATGATTAGAAGAGGAAAACAGATGTCATTTTTTTAAGGGCAATTACTACCTAAAATAGAAAACCCAAGATAATCCACAGACAGATATTAGAATTTATAAGACAAGCCAGAAGATTGCTAGATTTAATTCCAATGTACAAAAAAAACAATTGTGTACCTATACATCAGCAATAATTTAGTTCATGTAAAAGACAAAATATCCATTTACAGAAGCAACAAAAGATAGAAGATATGCTCAACTTGGTCTCAGAAATAATTTACAAAATATTTATTGAGGAAATCTGAATGACATAAATGAAAATCCAAATCAATGTAGGACTACAAATGTACTCTGTCCATAATGAAAACATCTAATACCTTAAATGTGTCAATTTCCCCAAATTAACTGATAAATTCAGTGCCATATCAAACAACATAAAAACATTACTTTTTACGAATGAGCTAGACAAATAGACTTTAAAATTCATATAGAGTCTGCTGAGCTGGAGACTCGGGTTCGATTTCCGGAGGCTGCCCATGCCAAAAATAAATAAACAAAAAAAATGCATATAGAGAGGAAAACATGCATTAACATAAAAGATGATTCTGAAAAATAAGAAACATGGGGAGACAGGTCTTACCCCTCTAGAACTCATGGTTCATTATAAAGCTTTAGTATAAGCGCAACAAATAGGTATCTAAACAGAACATAAAAGAGAACCACAAAAAAAGAAGACTCAAGAATAAATGGAAATTTTGTATATGATAAATGGAGCATTATTAATCAGTGAGTTTGTTTTATGGTGTGTGTGTGTGTGTGTGTGTAAAATGCAATTCAGAAGAAAATGAGAGAAAATTATTTATTCTCAATAAAAGGTGTTCAGGTATCCAGGATGTTTGGCTTTCCTTATGGAAAAATTAATTATATTATACTGTACTTATACCCAGAAATAAAGACCTAGCCATGAAAAAAAAAATCTTTAAAGTTAGAAGAAACTTTAGAAGATTATTCCCAGGAGGTTTCATAAAACAAGACAAAAATACCCGCACTTATAGGGGGGGGTGGGAAAGACTCCTAAAGTTGACCATATTAAAACTAAAAATTATGTCCTAGAAAAGCATCAAAAACAAAATCAAAAAGGAAGCAAGTGACTAGGAAAGCATATTTGCTTCATGTTCAAAAGATAAAAGATTGTAATCCAAATATATGCAATTCTTTAAAACAATAAGAAAAAATATTTTTTTTGAAAGTCAGGATATAAAAGGCAAATCACAGAAGATGAAATCTAAAAAGAACAATTAAATAAAAAGATTTCCAGTCCCCCTACGAACTTCAATTGAAATAAGGAATGCCATTTTTTTTACCCATCAGATTGACAATAATAATGAAGAAAAACTCTTGTATTTGAATTGCTGGAGAAAATGTTGAGAAACAGAATTTTTCTTCCTTACTGTGGATGTGTAAATTGGTATATCCACTTTGAAAAGCAATTTGGATATACTGTAATGTTGAAAATGTACATATATTGTTACCCAGTTATATCAGTTTGAAAACATTATGTACTCCAGAAAAGTCATGTTCTAACCCTGACCCAACCTTGTGGGAGCAGCCGTTTCTTTTAATCCTGATTCAGTATTGTAGCACAGAAACCTTTTATTAGATTATCTCCACTGAGATGTGGTACACCTAGTTGTGGGTGTGACCTTTTAATTAAGTGGAGATGTGACTCTGCTCGTTCAAAGTGGGTCTTGATTAGCTTACTCAAGTCTTTCAAAGGGGAGACATTTTAGAGAAACTTTATAGTGACACAGATGCACGTGCTTGGACAACAGTGGCTTCAGAACTAACAGAGCTGATGTAGACATTTGGAGATCGAGACAGGAATAGCCCGGGCAAGAAGCAAGGACTCACAGAAATAGCCAGAACCTGAAGAGAAGGAATCTCCTACCCTGGCAGTGCTAAGCTAAGAGATGAAACCCAGAGTTTATCCCAGGAGCAGCTAAGTGAATGCTCACAGACACTTAGAGAGGGAACCACTGGCATCAGAAGCTGGAAGCAGTAGAACTGGGAACAAAGACCAGTAGCAACCAACCACATGTCTTCCCAGCTGACAGAGATGTTCTGGATGGCATCAGCCTTGCTTGAAAGGAGGTAACATCTTGTTGGTGCCTTAATTTGGACATTTTCTCAGTACTAGAACTGTAAACTTGTAACTTATTAAATTCCCCTTTTAAAAAGCATCCCATTTCTGGTATGTCACATTCTGGCATTTATCAAACTACTGCACCAATAATTCCACTTGCGGCAATAAATCCTGTTGAGGATTGAATGATGTCCCCTTGTGCTGGTTTGAAAGGATGTATGTCCCCTAGAAAAGCCATGTTTTAATCTAAATCCCATTTCATAAAGGCAGAATAATCCCCATTCAATACTGTATGTTTGAAACTAATCAGATCATCTCCCTGGAGATGTGATTTAATCAAGAGCGGTTGTTAAGCTGGATTAGGTGATGACATGTCTCCACCCATTTGGGTGGGTCTTGATAAGTTTCTGGAGTCCTATAAAAGAGGAAATATTTTGGAGAATGAAAGAGATTCAGAGAGAGCAGAGCAGAATGACATAGCCACAAGAAGCAGGGTCCACCAGCCAGTGACCTTTGGAGATAAAAAAAGGAACATGCCTCCCGGGGAGCTTCATGAAACAGGAAGCCAGGAGAAAAAGCTAGCAGATGATGCCATGCTTGCCATGTGCCCTTCCAGATGAGAGAGGAACCCTGACCATGTTCAACATGTACTTTTCCAGATGAGAGAGAAACCCTGACTGTTTTGCCATGTGCCCTTCCACTTGAGAGAGAAACCCTGAACTTCACTGGCCTTCTCGAATGAAGGTATCTTTCCCTGGATGCCTTTGATTAGATATTTTTATTGACTTGTTTTAATTGGGACATTTTCTCGGTCTTAGAACTGTAAACTAGCAACTTATTAAATCCCCTTTTTAAAAGCCATTCCACTTCTGGTATATTGCATTCCAGCAGCTAGTAAACCAGAACACCCCCCCAAAAAAGACTTATTCAATTCTTAATCTACATTATATGAGTGTGAACCTATTGTAAATAGGACCTTTGAAGATGTTATCATTAATTGAAGTATAGACTCCTTTGTGAATAAATTGATCTTTAAAGAGACCAAATTGAATTGTAACAGGCCTTAATCCAATTGACTGGAGGCCTTATAAGGGGAGGAAATACAGAAAGTGACACAGATGGTTGAGCAGAAGTAGAAACCAGAAGAAGCCATGTTACAGAAGCAGAGATGAAACCAAAGAACTCCAAGGATTGTGGCAAGCCAGCAGAATGCTATGGATTTTGGGACAAAGCATGGCCTGTCAAGGCCTTGATTTCAGACTTCTAGCCTCAAGACAGTGAGACAAACTTTTATCTTAAGCCAATGAGTGTATAGTATTTGCCATAGTAACCCTGGCAAATTAAGACAAACCCTCACAAAACACTTCTACCTATGCACAAAGTTTCATGGATTCCATCCTTAATAAAGCAATGTTTTCAACACGAAAATAACAAACAACCTAAATGCCAAAACAGAATGAATAATAATGTAAGGAAAAGGAAGGCGAGGGAGTCTAGGCTAGGTAGTGACAACGCTATGGCATGGGGTGCTGTGGGGAGCCAGGGAAGGGGCAGGTGGCCCAGCTCTGCCACCAGCTGATGATCACTCCAGCAGAGTGGGGTGATAAGGGGTTCCCTCCTGAGGGGCACACATTGCCACACAAGATTAGCACCAACAGGCATCCTGAGCATGTTCAGTTTTCTCAGTGTACCCAGCACCGGGTGAGCCCCTGGGAGACTCTGAGCTGCTCCTGGGCCCTGCCACTTTGTTCAGATGGACTCACCCTCTCTAACAAACTCTGCCCTCCACCCCTGAAGCCCCCTTCCCCACACCCAGTCCAGTTCTTCTCCTTACTGCCCTTTGTGGGAAACCACATGATTGCTTCTAACCTCCCAGATTTTAAACAATCTGTCTGAAAGGAGGAAGAGCTCAATGGCAAGAAAGTTGTTTTACTTTAGGGGTGTTTATTGGGGAACAATCCACATTGCCCAATTGAAGAGCAGGAACTCTCCAATTAGAAAAAACGTATAGTAGATGCTTGGCATTTTTGAGCCGGTACTTCAGAGGAGGTTTTATCCATGATGAACCTGAAGACAAAGTGATACCAGATATGATTCTTACAAATGAAGAGTAGACAACATCAACAACAAAAATTCAAAGAACCCAACTGAAATATGGGTGCAAGTCTTCAATAGGGATTTCTCTAAAGAAGACACACAAATAGCCAAAAAGCACATGACAAGATGCTTAACACCATTAGCCATTAGAGAAATGCAAATCAAAGCTACAATGAGATGCTACTTCACACCCAGTAAGTTGGTTTAAGAAAAAAAGTGACAAGTGTTGACAAGGATGTGGAGAAATTTGAACCCCCCTCAATTCTGGTGGGAACGCAAAATGGTGCAGTTCCTATGGAAAAAGTCTTACAGTTCCCCAAAAGGTTAAACATAGAATTACCAAAGACTATTAATCCTCTGCTAGATATGTACTCAAAGATATTGAAAACAGGGACTTGAACAAATACTTGTACACTGATGTTAATAGCAGCATTACTCACAATTGCCAAAAGGTAGAAACAACCCAAGTATCCATCAATAGACAAATGGATAAGCAAAATGTAGCACATATACATGATAGAATATCATTCAGCCCTAAAAAGAAATAAAGTTCTGACGCATACTATAACATGGATAAACTTGAAAACAGTATGCTAAGTGAAATAAACCAGACGTAAGGTTAAATATTGTGTAATTCCACTTACATGAAATATCTAGAATAAACAAATTCACAGTGACAGAAAGTAGATTAGAGGTTACTGGCAGCCGAGGTTAGGAGGGACTGGGGAGTTCTTATTTAATGGGTACAGAGTTCCTGTTTGGGGTTGTCATGGTCAGGATCATTGCCAAGTGGTGGTACCTGTTTGTCTGGTTGGGCAAGTACTGATCTGTCTTTTGCTATGAGGACATTTTATAGAATTAAGGCATGATTACGTCGCTACATCCACAGCTGATTCCATTTGCAATCAGCCAAGGGGAATGTCTTCTTTAATGAGTGATGCTTAATCTAATCACTAGATGCCTTTTAAGGGGGATCCAGAAGAGACAGGCTCTTTTTCCTGCTTCAGCCAGCAAGCCTCTCCTGTGGAGTTCATCCTGACCCTCCATCAGAATCATCAGTTTCATAGCCTGCCCTATGAATTTTGGACTCTACGGTCCCATGGTTACATGAGACATTTTATAAATTTTATATTTATGAGTATTTCCTGTTGACTCTGTTTCTCTAGAGAACCCTAACTAATACAACTTAGTACCAGGAGTGGTTCTTAAGAAACGGAATCTTAAAAATGTTTTTTTATGAATGGGTTTCTATTCTGACTGGAATCAAAAGCACTAAGGACTCTGATTCCCATAATGAGGATGACATTGCCAATCCATGGAGTGAGTTGGCAAAACAGATAGTCAAAATATCACCATTCGATTCTTCTAATGCTTCGTTTGTATGAAGCCAGACTCTGGGGGATGTTTTTGACACTTTTATGGAATTTTATGGAAATAGGAAGTATAAAGATGTTGGCTAGTTGTTGTTAGATACATTATATACATTAATGAGTGAAAGGGATGAGTTTAAGTCTTCAAACGAGAAGCTTAAGCACCGTCTGACAGTTGTAGACATTTCTGTGAGTGTCCTGAAGGAGAAGCTTATTTCCTATAGCTGTAGACTTGAGATCTTCAAAAATCAGACTCAGAATCTTATTGTTAGAGTAGCAACTTTACAACATAAATTGAAACCTCAATTTTAGATGTTGTCTGCTGTTAAAGTGAGGGAATTAATTGGAAAGGAGTGGGACCCTGAAAAATGGGATGGTGACATATGGATGGATAATGCTGTCGGTAGCAAGGTTGAAACCCTAGGTTATCTTCTCTAGAAGACAGACTCTATAACGGTCTGCCCTGAGGACATAACCACCCCACTTCCAGCCTGCCTTGAGGGGTTGGCCAACCAAACTCCACCTGAAGGGATTAGGCCTAGAGTGATTAATCCTGTTTCACCAGATGAAACTGCAAATGAATACCCTGAAGCAAATGGCTTGGAAGAGACTTTTAATTCTTTTCATGATCTACTCCCACCACCCCTCATTTCTTCCAGACCTATAACTAGACTAAAGTCCCAACAGGCCCCTAAAGGTGAGGTACAAAGTATCACACATGAGGAGGTACATTATACTCCAAAAGAACTGTGTGTTTTCCAATTTATATAGACAGAAATCAGGGGAATATGTGTGGCAATGGATTTTGAGGGTGTGGGGTAATGGTGGGAGGAATATAAGGCTGAATCAGGCTGAATTTATCAATATGGGCCCACTAAGAAGAGATTCTGCATTCAATGTTATATCTCGAGGGGTTAGAAAAGGCATTAACAGTTTGTTTGGATGGTTGGTTGAAACACACATCAAAAGGTGGCCAACATTGCCTGAGGTTGAAATGCCAAAACTGTCCTGGTATAATGTAGATGAAGGGATCCAAAGGCTTAGAGAGATTGGAATGTTAAAGTGGATTTATCATGCAAAGCCTGCTCTTACACCCCAGAAATGTCCAGAGGATGCATCTTTTACCAGAACAGTGAGAAATAAATTTGTGAGACTAGTGCCATCATCCCTGAAGAGCTTTGTAATTGCACTTCTCTGTAGGTCAGAAATTGCTGTGGAAACTGCTGTCCCTGGGCTGGAATCCTTAAACACAATGGATCCTGAGTTGGCAGAAGTCAGGTGGCAGCACTTAATCACCAAAGACAGGGTAGATGTGGCTATTATAATAGACAGCAAACTCAAAGGAGGAGTCAAAATAATCTGACTGGCAGAGATTTGTGGCGTTGGCTAGTAAAACATGGAATACCTAGAAATACAAAAGATGGGCAGTCAACTAAATTCTTGCTCAAGCTGTATAAACAAAAGAGTTCTAGGTCAAGTGAACAGAAGTCTAGTTTGAATTACAAAAGCAACTAGTCATGGCCTGTTAATCAATTTCCAGACTTGGGACAGTTTACAGACCCAGAGCCCCTTGAATGTCTGGGAGGCCAGGTCCTTTTGGGGGAGAACCCTGTTACACTGCCACAAATTTATACTGTTAATCTTCCTCCAAGCCTTCCCCAAGGAGACTGATGGCCTTTTACCAGGGTAACTGTGCATTGGGGAAAAGGAAATAATCAGATATTTGGGGGATTATCAGAACCTGGTTCAGAAGTGACATTAATTCCAGGGGACCCAAAAGCCAGAGTGGGGGCTTATGGAGGTCTGGTGATCAATGGAGTTTTAGCTCAGGTCCGTCTCACAGTGGGTTCAGTGGGGCCCTGGACCCATTCTGTAGTTACTTCCCCAGTTCCGGAATGCATAATTGGAATAGACATACTGAGCAACTGGCAGAATCCCCATATTGGCTCTTTAACTCATGCAGTGAGGGTTATTATGGTGGGAAAAGCCAAGTGGAAGCCACCAGAACTGCCTCTACCTAGCAAAATAGTAAATCTGAAGCAATACTGGATTCCTAGAGGGATCACAGAGATTACTGCCACTCTTAAGGACTTGAAGGATGTAGGGGTGGTGATTTCCACCACATCCCCATTCAACTCTCCTATTTGGCCTGTGCAGAAAACAGATGGGTCTTGGAGAATGACAGTGGATTATCATAAACTCAACCAGGTGGTAACTCCAATTGCAGCTGCTGTTCCAGATGTGGTATCATCGCTTGAGCAAATCAATACATCCCCTGGTACCTGGTATGCAACTATTGATCTGTCAAATGCTTTTTTCTCAATAGGTGTTAGTACGAACCACCAGAAATGGTTTGTTTTCAGCTGGCAAGGTCAGCAACTTTCGCTGTTCTACTTCAGGGGTATATCAACTCTCCAGCCCTATGTCATAATCTTGTCCTCAGGGACCTTGATTGTTTCTCCCTCCTACAAGATATCACAATGGTCCATTATATTGATGATATCATGTTGATTGGACCTAGTGAGCAAGAAGTAGCAACTACTCTAGACTTACTGATAAGGCATTTACATGTCGGAGGATGGGGAGATAAATCCAACAAAAATAGGGGCCTTCAACCTCAATGAAATTTCTAGGTGCCCAGTGGTGTGCAGCATGTCGAAATATCCCTTCTAAGGTGAAGAATAAGTTGCTGCATCTGGCCCCTCCTACACCAAAAAAGAGGCGCAATGCCTAGTCGGTCTCCTTGGATTTTGGTGACAACATATTCTTCATTTTGATGTGCTACTCCAGCCCATTTATCGAGTGACCAGAAAAGCTGCTGATTTTGAGTGGGAACCTGAACAAGAGGAGGCTCTGTGACAGGTCCAGGCTACTGTACAAGCTGCTCTGCCACTTGGACCATATGATCCAGCAGATCCAATGGTGCTGGAAGTGTCAATGGCAAATAGAGATGCTGTTTGGAGCCTTTGGCAGGCCCCTATAGGAGAATCACAACTCGGACCCTTAGGGTTTTGGAGCAAAGACTAAACATCTGCTGCAGTTAACTACTCTCTTTCTGAGAAACAGCTTTTAGTCTGCTACTGGCTTTAGTAGAGACTGAATGCTTAACCTTGGGCCACCAAGTTACCATGAGACCCGAGTTGCCTATCATGAGCTGGGTGTTGTTTGACCCACCAAGCCATAAAGTTGGGCGTGCACAGCAGCACTCCATCATAAAATGGAAATGGTATATACAAGATAGGGCCAGAGCAGGTCCTGAAGGCACAAGTAAGTTACATGACGAAGTGGCCCAAATGCCCATGGTCTCCACTCCTGCCACATTACCTTCTCTTTCCCAGACCAGAGCTATGGCCTCTTTGGGAGTTCCTTACAGTTAATTGACTGAGGAAGAGAAAACTCAAGCCTGGATTACAGATGGTTCAGCACAATGTACAGGTACCACCTGAAAGTGGACAGCTGCATCAGTACATCCCCTTTCTGGATTGTCCTTGAAGAACAGTGGTGAGAGGAAATCCTCCCAGTGGGCAGAACTTTGAGCAGTGTACCTGGTTGTTCATTTTGCTTGGAAGGAGAACTGGCCAGAGGTGCATTCATATACTGACTCCTGAGCTGTTGCTAATGGTTTGGCTGGATGGTCAGGGACTTGGAAAGATCATAATTGGAAAATTGGTGACAAAGAGTTCTGGGGAAGAAGTACGTGGATAGACCTTTCCTGTGGGCTAAAAACATGAAGATATTTGTGTCCCATGTGAATGTGTACCAGAGGGTGACTTCAGCAGAGGAAGATTTTAATAATCAAGTGGATAAGATAACCCATTCTGTGGATACCAGTCAGCCTCTTTCCCTAGTAACTCCTGTCATTGCCCAATGGGCTCACGAACAAAGTGGTCATGGTGGTAGGGATGGGGTTATGCATGGGCTCAGCAATATGGACTTCCACACACCAAGGCTGACCTGGCTACAGCCACTGCTGAGTGCCCAATCTGCCAGCAGCAAAGACCCACACTCGTCCCAAGATATGGCTCCATTCCCTGGGTGACCAGCGGGCTAAATGGTGACAGGCTGATTACACTGGACTACTCCCTTCATGGAAGGGGCAGCAATTTGTTCTAACTGGAATAGACACATACTCTGGATATGGGTTTACTTTCCCTGCACACAATGCTTCTGCCAAAACTACTATCCGTGGGCTTACAGAATGCCTTATCCATCATCATGGTATTCCACACAGCATTGCTTCTGATCAGGGAACACTTCACAGCAGATGAAGTGCAGGAATGGGCACATGCTCATGGAATTCTCTGGTCTTACCATGTTCCCCATCATCCAGAAGCAGCTGGATTGATAGAACGGTGGAATGGCCTTTTGAAAACTCAATTACAGTGCCAACTAGGTGGCAATACCTTGAAGGGCTGGGGTAATGTTCTCCAGGAAGCTGTATATGCTCTGAATCAGTGTCTGCTGTATGGTGCCATTTCTCCCATAGCCAGGACCCATGGGTCCAGGAACCAAGGGGTGGAAATGGGAGTGGCATCACTCACTATTACCCCTAGTGATCCATTAGGAAATTTTTTCCTTCCTGTCCCTGTGACCCTGAGCTCTGCTGGTCTACAGGTTTTAGTTCCAAAAGGGGGAGTGTTTCCACCAGGAGAAACAACGATGATTCCATTGAACTGGAAGTTAAGACTGCCACCCGGTCAGTTTGGGCTAGTCATGCCCCTGGATCAACAAGCCAAGAAGGGGATTACATTGCTGGTTGGGGTGATTGACCCTGACTATCGAGGAGAAATAGGACTGCAACTACATAATGGGGGTAAAGAAGAGTTTTCTTGGAATATAGAAGATCCCCTAGGGCGTCTTTTAGTATTACCATGCCCTGTGATTAAAATCAATAGAAAACTGCAACAACCCCATCCAGGCAGGACCACCAATGGGTCTGAAAGTTCAGGAATGAAGGTTTGGGTCACCCCACCAGGCAAAGAACCATGGCCAGCTGAA